>CM075765.1:11477500-11772500 GCA_037974665.1 Ehretia macrophylla
AGTACCGCTGTCAAATACTGAGAAGAATGTCCAAGGAAATACTAGAGAAAATATCATGTGTCCAATAAGACAATCAAGTTTAATAATAAATATAGTTTCCCAACTATACGAGGAACTTGGGTGAGAATCTCGAGCAGGTGCACAAAATACAAAACCAACATCCGAGGCTTCTTCACCATTTACCAAGTGAGAACTTCGTACAAACTTGCCAACAAGGAAGCCCAGTAAAAGAATACCACAAGGATGCTCCAGAGAACAACCAAATAGAACCCCAAGAAAAAGCTACTCTTTTATAACTGTTAAGCACAGAGGAGGGTCTTAGAAGAATGCTAGTAATAGTGCTTCAAAGACAAACACCAACTCCCAAATAAAGGCCTAACGAAATACTGCTCATTCCCATCAATCCACATAACTTGGAGGGCCTGCTACTAATCACTACTCTTCAGGGGAGGAAGGGGACTTACTTACCATTTCAACGGGCCATGAATGAATGACAAAATATCACATATATATACATTTATGCTTTAATCTATTATGCAAGCATATTTATAAAAGAGTTTACAAAACAATTTAATCATCAAAGTCATTCAAGCATGACAATCAAGTCATGCACTACATAATCAATTCAAATCATGACACAACCAATTCAAGACATTCCAATACACACATTACAAGCAATACTTCAAGCAAATAACAATTCACGAGTTCGATTCAATTCACGAGGTCAATTCGATGTAACTTCACTTCACTTAGCACATATTTAGCACATAACACATAACTATATCACATAGGTACACACATTCAAGTCAAGACTCATAATCACATATACAGGCATACACTTTCAAGACACACTTAACAAGCACACATTCAAGGGTGACTACCCGACAAACCAAGGACCCTGTCCTGGCTGAGAGTTGTCTCAACGAGCTCTAATACCACTTGTAACACCCCGATCCCTCTCGAGACCAGAAGTCCTATTAATCAATCTAATCGCAACCCAAAACCAAACCCCGGGCACAATATTTAGGGAAAACGGATGGAGTCTCCCCTATTTCTAGGCAAAATCAAAACCTATAACAATACATAATTGGACCAGTACCATGTCCAACATACAAACACCTCAAGGTCATCTGAGCCTTGGTTCTTAGCAAGTACACATAACAAATATAGCTTTACAGGTTCCACAACTATCCTAACTCCTTACCTATAGTCAATCATATTCATACATTGAACACATATCTCATTAACCTATTACATAAACTTAAATGACCTTTCTTACTACATTGATTTTATACAAATCAAAATGACATCTTTGTAAGCCACGCTACGTAGCACATTGACCCTAAGGCAAGAGAAATCAACACGAGCACGAACAATTTTGCTAACACTGCAATACCTGAAATGTGGTGGTAAGGAGTGAGTATACACAACACGTATACTCAGTGAGGGCGGAACAGATATCAAGGTTGAGAGAAAGAAGATCGTGCAATGCAAATAAACATTTGAGCAATATAACCAACAAGTAAAACAATCAATATAAACAACAATACAATAACAATTGGCCTACGATTGGCTTTAGAAAGAGAATGGAACTGACTGGTACCCGATAGGCTGTTAGTCGCAAAGAAGAAGAAATGGGGGACCATCTTGAAGAGAATAAGTCCCCAAAAAAACAGCCCACCTTAAAGAAAGCATTAACACAATCATTCAAAGCTATAACACACTTTGAAGGTCATGGTTCACTCATACAAGCAATGTACCAAGCGATTCAATTCCACAAAGGATACATTAATCTCGAGCTTGATGTTGACAACGATGACAATAAGCGCGCAACCACTTTATAACTTCTAATAGGTGTACTTCAGATGTACCCCAGCACATTTACAACCCAAATCTCCCACGGCAGCATCCCTAGCGAGAATGGGAATAGGACACGGAGCTAGAGCAAACTAACCCTAGCAACTCGAGACTGCCCAGAAAGGCCCATCACCGACGAGCCTGACACTATGCAATGCAATACGAGATACAAGCAATACATGAACGATAGCACAAAAGTGCAGATTAGTGGCAATATACGAGATATCAAGCACTTATAATCAATATTAGCATTCAATTAACTTTTCAAGCATGTTTATCAATAACACCAACAAGAACATCAATTAAACAAACAATAGCAGTTCAAACACAAAAACGACAAATATCACTATTCAATCTCTAACTTCCAAAGGCAATTACGAGCAAACGAGCCATGGGATTAGGAAACTGATTTCATTACCATCATCCAGGCACTACAAGGCACGTTTCTATAGTACAAAACTTTACTTTTCCAACTGAAGCCCGAAAGTCCACCTATTACGTTTAAGCTACAACTATACTAACCCAGCATCCAATCAACGCCACAACAACACCAAAAGTGCTTCTATGCCCTCATTAGCCAAACCCCCAACTGAATTCGAGCACGGTCAACACTCGATCAAACGGCCCCTTTACGCTTCATTGTCTAATTTTTAATTTTAACAAAGGCCAGTCCGTTTATATTGCACATTTAATCTTCCTAACACTAATGGCACTTAACCAAATCCAAAAATCGCAATTCGGATCAAAAATCCAAAAATCTAGGGTTTTACTATTTATTTTTACTATTCACGTTCTTTCCTAATTCAAATACGCAATTCTAGCAGTAAAAATTGTAAAATAACTAACAAGCAATGCTCTACGAACCCTAAGGAGGCAATTCCAAGCAATAACAGGCATTATAACGCAATAAATATCAAATCTGAAAATTTGAAACAAAAATCAAATTTGAATAAAAATGCACAAAAACATAAAAACCCTCATAGAGATTGAAGAAGAAGCCTTGCAAGGACCCGAGCCACGATCCCCGAGCAATTCTGTGCAAGATTCTAGATTAAAAATGCAAAACAATCTTTTCTTTTTCTTCCCTTTGAATTTCGGCCATGGGGGGGACAAAATGGGAATTTTGGGTTTTGTTTTTGTGTTTGTTTTGCCTTGTTTTATTTATAAAAGATGACAAGGCTATCTTGGTCTTTTTTGCATTGTCAAAATCCTTACTTAACATGGTCAAATAAGCTATTTTGTTAAAACAATGCAATTTAATGAAATCCAACTAAAATCAACTAAATTAAGCTAAAAATACTATTCACTAAATCTGAAAAATATTTCTTTAACTCTCGTTTTCAATGCACTACGATCAAACGGTCGATGAACGAACACTAATAAAATGATAAGCAATTTATAAAAATATAATTTTTAAAAAGAAAATAGTTTCAAAATTCACTCCGGGCTCAGAGCTACTTTTCCTTTTAGTTGAAAACTAAGTAATTAAATACAAGAAAATAAAACCGATTATTAAAAATAATCAAAATAATCATTATTTATTTAAAAATAATTAATTTAACTATTTTAAGAATATTTTGAAGAATTATGAAAATAATGCTAGAAATGAATAATTTAACTAATTAAACACTTAATTAAATACAGTTAAATGCTATTGAAATATGTGTCGGGTTCGGGGTATCACAGTGTCGGTATGTAGAGTACACGTTGCATGCGCTTGGGAAATGTGATAATGGTATTTTTTTAGCAACAAATTTTATGCGACGCTCCGCCAACCCCACAAAAGTTGAGAAGTGATTAGTTTATGAGTTTCAAATTCTCTGGATCATTGGCCTTATGTGAAAAGGTAAAATTTTGTTTTGCAATTTTTACAATGAAGGTATTTGCCCTACGTGTAACAACCCGACCCGTGCATATAATTATTTTATTGATGTGCATATATTTATATGTCTACTTTAATTATTTATATCTATTTGTTTGCATAAAATATCATATTTTTGGATTACGTGCATCTATTTCATTTAACATGCATTTATATCAAACTATGTGCATGCATCTAATATAACAAGAAATTTCATCTATTAACATATATTGCATCAATATAAATGCTTTCTTATGTAAGTAGGCACATTTAATTGGTTAATGTGCATAATTCTCATTTTACATGCAATTTCGGGACTTCACGAACACTTTGAAAAATCGTAGGAATCATAGAAAATAATTAACGTAGACAATTAGGAATTAGAATAACTAAATTAGTTAGAATTAAACTAGAATGGCAAACTAGTTAATAGCATTAAGTTGAAGGGCATGTTAGTCATTTGGGTTTTTTTTCTTTTATTATTTACACCTATTTATATACTACAACACACACAAACACACAAAAACACACACAAAAACCCACACAAAAATCAGACACACACACACACTAAACATGTTTAAAAACACACAAGAAAGAAGAAGAAGAAAAAGAAGAAGAAGAAGGAGAAAAGAAGGAAGAAAAGGTGAATTTGAGCTTGTTCTAGCCAAAAATAGGTGAGGGATTTCATTCTCCTATGCATTTCTAGTGTTAATTCTTGTTTATAAAATGTTGGCTAGTTGTAGTTGAATGATTCATGGATGTAGGAATGCAAATAGAAATGATATATGGCATGAAACAAGTTCTAGAAATGATTTTGTGTGTGAATATCAAGCTTTGCTAGTTGATCATATTGTAGATATTGCATAGCTATCTTGCTCAACTAGATGAAGATCATGTGTTTGCTATAAGTTCTAAGTGAGTAATGAAAGTGCTTTGTATGCTAGTATATTGCTTGTAGTTAGCTTAGTGCATGAAAATATCAAAATGGAACAAAGAGTACAAAATGTGCTTTTCGGACAGATTTGAGCAACTGAGGTTCAGAGCAGATTTGAGGTACCAAACGATGTCGGAATGAGCTGATTTTTTTACTCAATATGCCCAAGACCTTAAAGAACAACTTCTCTTTTATGTGGAATGTTAAATTCTGTCGTTTAGGTGCATTTATAGAGCCAAAATAGTAGGCTCAAATTCACCCGTTGATGCAGGGGCAGTTTTGCACACTGATTTTCTAAAGGGCATAACTTGATGAGTTTAACTCCGAATTGGGAACCGTTTGAGGCTAATCCCATCTACACTTGACGAACTACATGTCTGTGAAATTTTAGAAGTTTTAGAGGTCATTAAGACTACTAATTGAACCTGTAAAATTAAGCAAATGCAGCTAGAAATTTTAGTTTATATAGCTAAGTGATTAATGTTGCACTAAAGGCTAATTTGAGCTGAATAATGGTAGATTATAAGTAGTTGAAGGCTTGAGAGTAACAATTACATATTTGTAGATAGTGTTTAAGTGAAATGAGGGTTAAATAAACATTGCTTGCGTTGAATGCTAAATGTTATATACGTGATTAACGTGAACTATGTTCATTGAATGTTTCAATAAGTTGAGCTTTGAGTGAAAATTAAATGTGATGAATTATGTGTAGTGACTTGCTATTTAGATAATCAAGAGTAATTAAAGTCATGCACATGCTAGTGTTAGTTGTCAAAGAGTGTTTGCAAGTTATGGGAAGTAAAATATGTTTTCAATCATGTTCATGAGCTTAGCTTAATGTATGTGTTAAAGTTAGTTGAATTGCTTGAGTACTTGGTTATTGTTGGCTCAAATGCAAGAAATAACAAGAAGATGATAAGCAAGCAAAATTTGGATTTGGATACTGCACTGCCCCTGACTTCCGAAGTAGTTTTGGTATAGCAAACGTGCTTAGAATTGAACGAAATTTATATGGCAGCTAGATTAGACAGTTTATAACAAATGTTGATTTCTAGAGCTAAGGCAAATTCTAACGTTTTGATCCCGCGATTTAGCTATTTCCGAAATGTGTCTGAAAATCGCTGGTGCAGGGTGCAGTTCACGCAGTTGCACGGAAAGGGTCATAACTTGTGGAATTTAGATCGGAATTGAGTTCCTCTTGAGGCTAAAGTAATCTACACTCAAAGAGCTACATTTATACATAAAAATCAGTCAGTTTGGAGGTCTATAGCATAGATAACTGAATTGATATTATTAAGCCTCTGTTGGAGAAAATGGAAAATGTTTTAGTGATATTTAGGGTTTTGTGCAAAGTTGATTCTAGGATTGATTTGATGCTATCTATAGGTAATATAGGCTCTAATGAGCATAGATTAGTGATTAGACGTGATTGGCTTGATTGAAACTTTAAGAAATTTGCATAATTGGTTTAGAATTCAAAGGGGCTTTATCCGAAAAGTGAATCCGGATGGAATATAATGATGTAGATAGTCTTTATTAGGTGTGGCAGTGCTTAATGTGCCTTTATGGCGCCAAATTGGGGTTTGGTTAGAGTACTTGTAGTTAAAACGTATAAAAAATGGGATTTTGGGACTTTTATGTTGGATATAGTATAAAGTGAGGTCTTGTGGTTCTAATTGGTGCCATAAGGTGTCATTAGAAGTGTGGAATAACTTACTTGTGGATCTAGTACCTTGTGTTTCATTTGAGTGTCAATTATTTTAGTAGACAAAGGGGTCTTTCAAGCGAAGTGTTAGCGATGACTTGTTCGAATAAGTATATGATCTTAGATGTGTTAGGAAGCCTCTAAGATGTATGTATGGCGTGGTTTAGATAATCAAATTAGATAGTTGTAGTTCAAATCACTTAAAGGGCTTTTCGGAGTTTTTGTGTTAATATGACTTAAAATGTGGTTTCACAGCATTTATGTGTATCATAATATGGCTATAAGTGATTAGTAAAGTTAGATTTGAGGATTGTTATCTAGTGTGAAGTTTATGACCTAAATACTAAGCATGTGGAAAGGTTTTAATTGGATTTTTATGTGAATTAGTTGAGCTTGGTGCTTAGTTGGTTATTTGAATTGATGTAGTTATTATAATTTACTTTTAAATGATTTAAATAAGAGTTTGTGGTATGTAATATGTAGTTGTTTCGACAAGTTTCATGAAATAGGTTGTATAGCTACTTCATTAAAATATGTTTGTATCTTGTTTATAATACTGCGTTGCTTATAATTATATGAGTTATGTTGTGGGAAATGACTAATTGGAATATATGTTAAGTTAAAGTATATAAAAGTGGTATTTTGTTAAAAATAGAATTCTAATAGATATTGTATATATGCTAAATAAGCGAAGTTATAAGTTAGCTAACCTAGCTGAATAATTAATGAATGTTGTAGTTAAAGAGTAATTGAAGTAATGTTTGCTCATAGGTTCAAGGTGACTGGAAATAATGTGATTCAAACTTACATCTTGGAGCTCGGTAGAGGTGAAGGACCTGCATCCTTACGTGCATTATAGTTTATTTTCTTTCTAAAAGAGTATATTGTTTAGTATAATTGCGTAATTGATATATGCCTATTGTTGCTAAATTGTAACCTGGTGCGAGAACAACTTACTTTTTGTCCTTAAATGTGTTTCATGATTATAGTGTCATTGTTATCATTCTTGCATTGCATCGTGGTTGCGCAACCTCATTGTCGCGGCGGATGCGATGGCCTCGCTGGGCGGCATCGGGCTTGCCAGTGTTGGTTGCCTTAGCTCCGTCTGCTATTCCCTCACTCGCCTGGTCCGGAGATTGCCAGGGGGTGTTGGGTCGTAGGATCGGGTACATCCGGAGTACCCATTGGTGTAAGGGATGCCGGCATATCGAGATTGAGATCGTGGTTCGTGGATCGGGGATCGAAAATTTGGAGTGATAAGGGTTATTGATTGTATCCTTTTAAAATGTGGCATTAGAATTGTTATTCACTGTTTATCTATTGTATTAATTGTGTTAAGTTGCTGCATTGCACGTCCCCAGTAGACCTTATCCCTCACTGAGCAATTGTGATTGCTCATACCTCGCTAAACATGTTTCAGGTGGTGCAGTTGGAGGAGTTGCCTTGGTTGCTGTGTACTATTACTTGAGATTGGAGTGATTGCTTGCTAAACTATAGAAGACCTTGCTTGTCTACTTTATGTTCTATTTTGGAGCCTAAAGGCTTATGTATATATATTTGAGTGGTTGCAATTTGGAAGCTAAGTGGATGTAGTAAGTGTTATGGAATTGTGGCATGTAATAACTTATGCTTTTGTTTCTAGCTACGTTGCATGCTTGTATGTGTTTATATTGTCTTGTGTTGCTTAAGGCTTGGATGGCCTTGAAGTTGGGATTTCAATTAGAAATGTTGTTCCTTTGCTTCGTGTTTTATTTGAATGCTTACAGGTCTTCAGAATGTCCACGGTACAGGGAAAACTATGTCTGTTTTCCCTAAAATTTTGTGACCGGGTTGGGTATTGGGTTGAGAATAGCATGGTTATTAGAGCCTCCGGTCTCGTGAGGGATCGGGGCATTACACTACGTGAAAGTGAATTTGTTGGAAATCATGTGTCTTACGTATTTAAAAACTTTGCAGATTTTCATTCCAATGAATTACGGCAACAACTATTGGGTATTAGTTATTGTCAACATTGGTAAGAAATGTTTGGAAGTAGGTGATTCGATGGTAAGACAAAGAACAATTTCTAGGGTTGATGCTGAAGTGAATAAACTTGTACTATTTTCCTTTGTTGAACTTTGCTGCCTTTGGTTTTTTAAATGTACAGGTTCATTTTGTTAATTGTTTCAACTTTTATCATATATTACTTATTTAATTGTAGGTACGAACTTTGGTAGAAGTTTTAAAGGAGGTTAATGGATCTACTTACGTAAATGATATTCTAAATTTGAGTGATTTTCCAATTATACGTCCTACTTAGGTACCCCAACAAAACAACGGTTATGATTGCGGACTTTACGTTGCTATGATGATGCAATTGTACGATAAAGCTCGCTACTTGAATGAGATTGAATCAATTTATGAGCGAGAACAGCTAGCCTTGAGGTTGTGGCGCCATCATACAAATGAGCTGAAGACATGCAATTTATGACTGGAAGTAACATGCACATATTGTATTTAGGCTTATTTTTGGTGGGGTTACCTTTATAAGTACCTTTTTTGTAGGGTATAAGCACATTTTTTTTAGTCTTTTGTATATCATATGGAGCTGACTCTATTAATGAGTTTCTGTGGCAATTAAACATTTATTTCTTGAAGATTAAAGCAGAGTAGCATATTCAATCACTGAATTGATAACTTGTGCCAGCATCGAGCCAAAAAAAAAAGAGTAGGTAGCATCTCTAGAACTTCATGAGATGAAGTAACATTTTGGATTGCACCTCCCAACACATCGTTAAAGTATAACAATAACATAATATGCCTTCACATAGCATAGCACCCAGAGGACATATGTAATAGACAATTACTTGTCAATTTAAATTTTATAAAACTCAGTATCGAAAAAATCTTTCAACTTTTATGTACTTAATAGTTTTCCTCTTGCATTTTCAATTATATTATGGTCAGGTGTATTTCCATATTTAAGAATATCCATTATTTTGCAACGTTTGACTAAATGCTACTAACGAGAGAGATTGGTAACGCCTTATACTATACCATATGCTTGAACAATAAGAGCACATACAAATGAGAAAGAAAATAAGTAGAAGAACGGCCCATTGTTTACCCAAAAAATATCACACAGGAAAATAGGTGTATTCGTGCACGACTCTACTAAGAGCAACATAGACATTATTACAAGCCTCAAGATGTAGCTCATGCACACCCTCAGGGTAAAATGTACTGGCCCAACAAAGCTCAGTAAATTTTACATGGCCCAAAAAATATTTCACCATATGCATTCATCAATTCCATTCCAAGCTAATTAATTTAATTTGCAGTAATCTCATAGATAACATTTCATTTCTTGAAGATTAACACAACAAGTAGTAGTAGCAACAAAATACAACCAAAAAAAATGAGAAGAAACGTATTCAAATTCTCATTGTAATTAATATTTTTCTCTATCTTTCTCTTCTTTATATTCTTTTTCTTCTTCAAAGGAAATGTCACATCTTCTTCGCTCTCTTCATCATCACAATATTCACTAGCTTCAATGTCTCCCAATCTCATTTCAACAGGGAGTTCAGTGTTGTTCCAAGATGCAAAAATAGGCTCGCACCATCCGAAGAATTTGCACCTATTACAGTTATAAAACAAACGCCATTTTGTAGGCTTCTTCTCATCTACCACGACAATAATTTATGCCTTGTTATAGCAATAACAGTTCCTGTTAATATACCGCAAATCAAGTGCTGGGTCTTCATAACTTCGATTACGCATACGGCTTCAGTTACTCGATGTTGACATTTTTCACTTGTGCTACAAAGTATTTTTCACAATGAGGAGTAATTACGTGATAAAAATAAATAAATTTAAATAAAGAAAATCATAACCCATAATTGTAACAAAAAAATCATATTCCTAGAGAAAATGTACACATTCCCATAGGCTATCACAAATAGAGAAAAAAGAAGAAAGTAGATATACAATAAGTGAAGGAAAATCCAATTACATAACACAAACATTAAAATAGCCAAATCGGAAACTGAGACCAATATGAAATAAACTAATCCTTTTGTTAAGCAATTTGTCAAAAAACATATATATAATAAATTTTCCGCACTCAAAGACACTCTGAGAGAAAATGATCGTAACTTTATAGCATTTCACAAGCATAAACAACATTAGTCATTTTATAATGATGAAAGACGTAAGAGTAGTTACAAATTCTTTTAACTCTTATAACTTCATTAAAAAGCACCGTGTAATAAATATCAACCAGACAGAAAAAAGCAAAGAATAAAACCAAGAAAAGAGCAACTATGACTTTTTTTCTGTAAAACATGATAAATGTTATTTGGAATCGTGAAATTAGCCTTTTTCGCAAAATTTTACAAGAGTGCAATAGACCCCAACCATCCCAGTACTTGAGCATAGCAAGAGCTACGATAAATATTTTGAATGCCATATCTAATTTCGAATGCAAATGCAAAGAAGAACAAACTTTTGAGTACCTTGGTTTATCCAACTTATTTGTCAATTTCCCAGAGCCACCACCAGCATGCTTGAAATGGTGACCCCTCTTCACTCTAAACTTACCATTATAGATATAACTATGAATAGCAGGGGCTTGTATCAATGTAACAATATACACTGCACTAACTTCATATGCACTATCTTGACAATAACTGCTCTCAATAAATAAAACCAACCATAGCATCACCACCACTAATACTAACCTAACACCATTTCAGCCCTCCATTAAGCTTATAAAAAAAATTAAACAAAAAATACCCCGAAATCAAATCTTTATTCAACAAGAACCACAACCCATATAATGCATGCACTTAAAAACTCTACAACAAAAGCGCAACAATTTAAAAAAATAATACCAAAAAATTAATAGAATATTACAAAATTATAAAATATTCACCTTGTTCTGATCGCATGGAATGGTGATAATATTACACAATTATTTTGCATGGGTGCTTGCAAGATTTCAGATTCAATATTAGAGGAAAAGAGAAAGAGAGAGTCTCTCAAGAGAGAACCAATATGAAGAAGAAGAAGAAGAATGACTAGAGAGCAGAGACATGGTAAAGAGGTAAGAGAGAGAGAGAGAGAGAGGCAAAGTAGGGTAGGTAAAAGCCTTGGGAAGGTAACGTTTTCTGCAAATGTCAGAATTGGAAAGATAAGATCAAGATCAATTAAGAAAAAAAAATTAAAAAAGACAATTTTAGCCCTCACTATTTTAGCATGTACACTTCATTCAAAGGGTTATAACATCAATCACCAAAAAAACATTAAATGTAAAGCTATTATGTCATGTCAAAAAGGTGTTTTTTTGTCATTTCAATCAAAAAGTTACTGACTTCAGACGCAGTAAATCAAGACAATAAAGTGCGCACCAAAAATTCAAATTTTAAAAAACCAAAAAAACGTATGTACTATGGAAAAATAAATAAACAATGCAGTGAATTACCTAATTATTGATCAGTTGGGTCGAAATCTTGGCATGTGCAACGACGAACTAGATGATGCATTATCCCCGTGCACACAAAAATATTGTAGCAGTGATGTGTTATCGTAACCATACCCAAACAAATTATTACTACCATGCCTCAGTTCTGGCATACTCGATTGACTAGGATTATCATTAAACCCATGGTACGTTGAATTACTTTCCTCCGATGCATCAACACGTTGTTTAGGATACCTATTTACTGTGTGTCCAATACTCCTGTAACAAAATGTCTAATATAAGAATTTTAATAAAATTTATTATATTTTATTAAATAAATAAATATATTTGTCACGCCCCAACTCGACCCCACCTATAATCAGTCAGGACGCAACAGAATTTCGGCAGTATAATGATAGTAATTAAGACATCGAGGCTCTAAACCAACCTCTCAGAATATCATACAATCAAACTCCTCAACCAAACAACAACCAACTCCTCAATTAAATTAACAACATACAACATAACCATATTATACAATTATCATTCCTTCAACGATCCGTTCATAGTTATACGCCTCCGTTTCAACTTCATACATAAACTATACATACATTTCAAAATAGATTATAAACAACTTAGTAATCTAAACATGATCAAAAGAAAGACTACTAAACCATCATACATAAGTCTTATAATTGAGTAAGCTATACAATATGACATATTACTACAACTAAGACAAATTCATGACAACGACTCCAGCACACAAGACTCGTCCACATAAAGCACATTCTCAGCTTCCTGAGGCACGTATCCGCAATCTTGATCGGTAATACCTGTATGCATGCAATAATAGAGAGTGAGCTTATATAAAATAAGCCCAGTGAGGATCCGATAGATCTCTAACAGTATTCACTATACTCCTTGGAAATAATCCTTTGAACAAGTAAACACACAATAACATCAATAATACTATCATCACATAATCTATAATGACCATTCAATAAAGGATACTCTAGTTGGTGTAGCTCCAAACGCCATCACGATCATAACAGCCTTCTTGTGACTCCCATAAACTCACGCACCCGAGGTACCCCACTAGCCTCGCCCTCCATGACACCTCCGTCATGCGAGCTGGAGGTAGTCTCTGGTAGTCATGTCGTTATCAACCCGACAGCCCGATGCTACCCGAGAGGTGGCACACACATACCAAAGACTCAGCAATAATAATAAACATCAATCATTCACAGGAGGACAGTCTAGCAGAACTGCCTACCTCCCGGCATCAATCATCAATCAATAATCATCAATAATCATATTATCATCATAATAACATCAATAATCAATTTAACAACAAATAACTAAGTTAGATAAAGTAGGCCATTTAACCGAATATGCATTAAACACACAATCAAACCCTAGTTTACCCATCAACAACTCACAATTCAATCACTCAAACCACATCCAATCAACTAAGGCTCAATCTAACATTTTAAAGAAAGACAACCTAAACTTCAAATAATCGCATCTTACATTCTACTAATCCAAACAACTCCAAATCAGTTTCAAACACTCACCCATTCAATCAACTACATTAATCCCCTCGGAAACCAACCAAAATACATGCAAATCATACTCAATAACCCTAAAACCCTAGTGTGTCATGGCTGAAATTTCCAGATTTTGGCACGGATATCACAATCAAAAATTCGGCATTACAATGGCGCTACCATGTAATTATTAAACTTTTAGAAATTGACGGCAATCGATTCCGATCAACACAACTCAAAATAATCAACATTTAACAAATTAATCAACTTTAAATACCTGAAAAATAATAATTATGTTACAACCGTTCAAATCTCGTAGGATTATATATAAATGATCCCTAGCATGCATGGAGCAATAATCTAACATCAGATTAACATTTTAATGGTTCAATAATTATTTATACACATAAACACAAAATATGAGTTTTGAGATCTAGAATTTTTATCTCACATTTGATGTGTTTTGATGCAATAAATGTGTAGAATGGATGCCCAACAAGTGAAATCAAGCTTTGAATGAAGTGATTTGGACTTGAATTGCAAAATCTATATGAAAATTGCTTTAAAAAGCCTTGAAAATGCCTTCATCTTTCTCCTACAAAGAACCACGGTTTTGTATGTGTTTTTGGTGGTGTTTTGCTTTGTTTTTAATGTGTGTTGATGATATATTAAGCAAAGGTCAAATAAATAAAAGAAAGTCAAAGTGGAACTAATTATTTTTAGTGCTTTTTTGTCTTTTAATTCATTTTCTTGACTACTCTTGCTCAAATTAATTATGCAACACCTAAACTATCTCAAGTAGTTTATTTTTAGGTAACAAGAAGTTTTACATTCAAACAATTTCACCCGAGTCGGCTTAAAACGCGATTTTTGCAAAAGAATGTGAAAAGTCATATTATTTATTTTCAAATGTCTTTTGAATGCACAATTAATCTAAAATCATTTAATACCACATATAAATACATTTATATTAATATATACTAGGTCAACAATAGTCAATGCAAGAATCGGGTTTAGAAGAAATCACTATTTGGCTCAAAAACGCTATTTTTCGCCCGAAAAGTCTATTTAAATTACTATTTTGTTTCAGAATTAATTTTTATCAAACACGGGTCTATTAATAATAGAGGACTAGTTTTTATGACGTTTAAAACACCCCTGTAAAAATTTTAGCGGACAGGTGTTCAAAAATACTATTCACCAAAACCGACGATAAAATTTTCAATGCCGTTTTTTATGAAAATTTCATGAATGTACACATAGCATGTATTAGGAATATAAATCACATATTTAGCACATTCTAACTCATATATCACATAAACAGGTCAAATCACGCAAATCGAAGCAAAGACATGCAAATCGAGGTAAAGACGAAAATTGGGGTTTCACAATATTCACATACTTGCATTTTTTACAATGTCTTGGTTTACGTTGTTTTTGACAGTTTATTTCCTTTGGTTTGCCTTTTGGTTTTGCAATGTTGGGATCCAATACCCCAAATTCTACCGGTTGAGACGATTCTACTTGATTTCCAATGGTGTTCACCTTTAATAACCATAAATCATTTGCCCGAGTAGTTAGTTTTGCAATGCCATCAACAATTTATGTATACCTGTTTAGCGTCATCTTTGTGTAATACCCCATTTCGTTATACCTTGACATTATGTAACCGTGGCGGGCCATCTCAATTTCAATAGTTGTACCGGATGAAAAATTCTTATAACGAAAATGCTCACTAATAACCGTTGTCCAACGTGGATTGATGCAAAATGGTGGGATATAGTCTAAGCCTTCGCACTTAAGCACATATAAAATATGCTTACATATCATCCCGCACGATTCAAATCTCAAACAATCGCAGCTAACGAGCAAACCATCGCGCCTAAATAGCACGTTACATAATAGCCCTTTGTTATTATAATCGACTACAACATATGTACGAGCATCACCATCCATGTGGGATATAATATACTCGTGCCAAAGCATTGATTGGGATTGAATCTCTTTTCGAATCTTCTTGAAAACGGGTATACACATTGGCAGCATGATCCTCAAGTTCCTTCCACGGGGTCGCCGGCACTGGTTTTGTATAGTTTGTCACCACTTATTGCCTCATATTGTTAATCTAGAGACATTCCAACCCTCTGTGGTAATCCCTGACGAAGTCTATCAGCTTCCTATTGTTCTGAAGAAATTTATTCAAAAATGCATTCATACCTTCACAACGTTGAGTACTATTGACTAGTGCGAAAAATTGACCGCGAATGTATGCTTCAGACCACATATGTCTCTTTGCATACACATCCACTATCCACTTGTGATTCTCAATACCGTGACGAACAACCATTTTCCTCCACTCAAATTCAAATTCCTCAATTGAACATTTGAGAGCCATCATTTTTTAAAAGTTTTACCAAAATCATCTACATGCACATTTGAAGTTGCATTACGTCCAAGATGCCAACGGCAAAGCCTGTGATTCGCATTTGGAAAGACAGTGGCGATGGCTGCTTGCATTGACTTGTCTCCGTCCGTAACCACCGACAATGGTATCTTGTTGTACATCGCAGACAAAAAAGTATTGAGCACCCATACATAGGATTATGTGCTCTCATTTTGAATCAATGCAGTACCAAAAATGCATGTGTTGCGGTGATTGTTTGCCCCGGCTAAAATTACTAAAGGAAACTTGTACGAATTCGTCTTCTAGGTTGCATCAAATATCAATACGTCTCCAAATACTACATATTCATCCCTAGACCTTCCATCCGCCCAAAACAATTTATCAAGTCAGCTCTTCTCATCAACTGTGTACTCAAAAAAAAACATTGGGTCTCCTTCAGACTTCCCGTATAGATAAGCAAGAGCAATATTGGCACCCCCATCTTTTATTTCTTTTTGGCGATCCTGATACATTTTATTCCACAAATATGGCCTAGTAAAACCCACATTCTCGTATCCGTCATCACAGTAATTAAAAAAATCCATTGTTTTACTAGGATTTATACCGGCATAACGCATAGCGTGTGCTACGTTGCTATGGCCCTCATCAACATGTCTGTGAGAGCATAACTGTGGAACACCATATTTGGGTACAAGTTCATGATTATGCTCATCGACAAATAGGGTTACTGTGTAATGCATGGTTTCTCTATCAAGCTTTATACGAAGTTTAGCACCACATTCACATCTGGTCAATGGAAGATGTTCCCATTGTCTACCAGGCATCTCCAAGAATTCTTGCCTTCGCAACCTTTGACAAGAACAAACAAACAAATGATTCTTTATTACGTTAGTAACCGCATCTT
The DNA here is from genome assembly GCA_037974665.1 of Ehretia macrophylla. Lineage (NCBI taxonomy): Eukaryota > Viridiplantae > Streptophyta > Magnoliopsida > Boraginales > Ehretiaceae > Ehretia > Ehretia macrophylla. The sequence continues at coordinate 11,494,156 of CM075765.1, forward strand.
TTTGTACCGTGTCTTTCCTAATACTGAATTCTCTTGCACGTGCATAGCTGTTGTAGAAATCATATGCCTTTTCTACAGATCCAAATGTCATGTTACCAATATCTACATTGCTAAAATCGTCATCCATATCTACAATAATTAACATAAAAATTTAGACTCCTAATTATGGTGAAATTCTAAACATATTCTAAATATATATTATACAAATAAATAAAATACATGTGAAAAATTCATGTTGTAAAGATATACAAATAAATAAAATGCATGGACCAAAACTTATAAATTTATGGAACAATTGTAAATACACATTAGTAATAAACAACAACAGATCTATAGAAAACTTATAAATTTAAAAAACAATTGCAACTACACATTAGTAAGAAGTAACAATATATCCATAGAAAACTAATAAATTTATGACACAATTACAACTACGAATTAGTAAGAAGCAACAACAAATCTATAAAATTTATAAATTTACGAAAGAATTATAACTACAAATTAGTAAGAAGCAACAACAGATCCTTACAAAACTCATAAATATATATAATTTCAACTACACGTTCTTAATAAATAACAACATTTGCATATAAAACTCATAAATATTTACAGTTGTAACCACACATTCGTAAGTAACAGCATCAGATCTATAGAAAACTTATAAATTTATGAAATAATTGCAACTACACATTAGTAAGAAGCATCAACAGATCCGTAGAAAATTGCAACTACCCATTCGTAAGAAGCAACTACACATTAATAAGAAGAAACAACAGATCCATAGAAAATTTAAAAATTCTATCTAAAAACAAACTTGATATGATTTTCTTCTTATTCCTTTCTCTTTGACATTAGCTATTGCAATTCATGGAATTTGAAATATTGAATAGTTACATATATTAACATTCTGATGCATTTACGGATATTGAAATTTCTGTCTACGGATATTGAAATGTCTGTCTACGGATATTGAAATGTCTATCTACGGATATTAACATTCTGATTCAAAAGTCTGTCTACGGATATTGAAATGTCTGTCTACGGATATTGAAATGTCTATCTACGGATATTAAAACCTTAAACAACAGATGACATACCACTTGTACTATTTATTACAAACCATTTCATATTACAGATGCATTAAAATTTCCTTAAATTTGATTTGATGTTTATCTAATAGTGGTAGTTAGTTAATTAATTGGATTGGACAATTACATACGTCTGTCTACGGATATCGAAATGTCTGTCTACGGATATTAAAACCTTAAACAACAAATAACATACCACATGTACTATTCGTTATAAATTATTTCATATTTCAGATGCATTAAAATTTCCTTAAATTTGATTTGATGTTTATCTAATGGTGGTAGTTAGTTAATATTTAATTTGGATTGAACAATTACATATTTTATATTTGTCTACTAATTTTGAAACTTAAGCAACAGATAACAAACACATTCAGAGGGTTACTTTGTCTTGGGGGTATAATAATAAAAGCGTGCATATTATATATTGAGACCAAATTCATTCAATGGGTCCCACTATAATTTCATTAATTTCACATTAAAAAAGCAAAGGACAAATCGGTAAATTCGCATCTTGTCATAAATTTTAATATGACTAACTATGTTCATATGTCAATATTTTATTGATCATCAACAAGACTAACTAACACTTGACTTTTTTAAGAGTTATGGGCTATAAAGCAACATGGAAGCAAAAAGAATACTAAAATAATGTTGTTGAAGTCTTAACTTTTGATCCTTTAGTTGTTGTAGAATAGATTTTAATGCATTCATTTATTGCTTCCGTTTCTAGGTTCTCTTTCTCGCTTTTATTAAAAGTAGTTGTCACATCGCCTGGTTCACAATGCTCGTATTATTAAAGATACTCTTGTTCCCAAACAGTTACTTTGTTACTTGTAACAATTAAAACCATCAAAGGCCTGAAGGTAGATTCAGTTCACTTTACATAAAAAGCCTCGAGGCAAATTCAGTCTACTTTACATAAGGCTCAAGACAAATTCAGTATATTTCACATTAACAACTTAGATACAAATATCGATAGAACGGAGTGTTAAAAATTCTTTTAGATAGCAGATAAATAGATATCCATTAGCTATAGCTATATAACAAGAGAAACTTGAAACAGTAAAGTTATTGTTATTCGGTAGTGCCATCGCAAGAGTCGCAGGATATAAGTTGTTATTCTTGAATTTTGTATATGAATAATGGAAATAGAAACTTTCGGTGGTAATCTTTCACCAATATGTCACTCCTAGCATCATCAAAAGCACACAAACTTACCACATTAATGAATGCATCTTGAAAGAACTTCGGCAACAGTTGAAGCAATCTGCATATTCAGACATCGATCTATTGCATCTTCGTAACACTTGAAGAATCTTCCCATGTACCACAACTATGGGATTATGTATCATTTGGGTGTCCTATCCTAAATGGAAACTATATTTCCAACAAAACGTGATTTTCTACTCAAATTATTTGAGAATAACTGCACAAGCAGGTGGACACACAATGGAGAATCAGCCTTTCCCAAATGGGCAAACTCCATTTTGCCCGGGATGAGTTAATACTATTTTGGCCCGAGATACAAAATGTAATTATAGGGATATAGCCAAAAGAGAAATTAGCAATGCATGGTCACTTGGTCAGGTGGTATGATTATCGCTATTTTAAGTGTTAGAAGTCTCGAGATCAATTCTCATATAGTCATATGGTTAATTAGACCTCCTTTAAATTAATAAAATGAAATAAAAATGGAGAGAGAGAGAGAGAAATTGGCATGATCACATAAGTAGAACTCATTTGAATCTGAAGGAAATAACCAAAAATTAATCCTACAATCTCTTTCAATACAACTTGCTAGCCGCTGTAATTATTCAAATGTAATTTTATGCGCATCATCATTTCCTCACCTACGTATGTATGTATTCACATATACTACGTACCCTCATCCAAATAAGATCACTAGCTATATCCTTACGAAGAAGATACTGAATTCAGGTCCATTGTTATCAGGGCTCAACATGTAGAAAGTTTCTGAATCTTTTGATCCCACGATACGTTCGAAATGTGCTCGCATGTATGTCATCTCGCCATCCGGGCCTTCGTCGTCAGATTTTCCAGGTAGTACCCCGGCACCCATTGACACCGCCCTGAGGACTTCCATGACATGCAAATCCTCTTCCGTGGCGTCGCGCTTGATGCCGTAACCGTTCTTTTTTCCATTGAAATACATGGTCCACAATGGCTCCTCCAGGAGCTTTGTCTTGTCCTTATCGACGACCGGCTTTTCGCACTCCAAAGCGATCCTAACCATGCCAATGCTCATTTCCTTTTGTAACGCGTTGGTTTGCATGGCTAGATCTAAAACCAACGTAGGAATGGTTCTAGGATTTTCTTGTATGGACAAGCTTACACGTCCTTTACGGGGTCCAAATAACGTGCCGGTAACAGTGAGACGCGAGCTTGAAACGACGGTGCGGGCATCGCCTGGCAAACGGCCTCCAGGAAAGGAAGGCTTGCAAGCGGGTGTGATGATTGGAAATGATCGCATAACGGATCTAAAAAGGCGAAACGCCTTAGGGGCCTTGTGTTTTTTCTTGGTGGAAGGCTGAACAAGAGACAAGGGCGGTGGAGGCGGTGGAGGTGATGCGGGAGATGAGGGGCTAGTGACAGGTTGTGGCTTCCCCATTACCGGACCTTGATAGCGGCCAGCAATGGCAGAATTCTCATGTGGGAGAGGGAGAGAAAGAGAAAGAGAAAGAGAGAGAGAGAGAGATAAACCAGGCCTGGATGTTGAATCAAGTGTTGGATTGAGGTTTAGGCTTAGGTCTCAAGATGCTAAAAGCATGGTATTGCATTTGGGTAATGGCTTTGATGTTCCATTTATGTATTTCCCTTTTTGGATGAAGGTGACCTTCCGCTGTTTGGATCCTAAATTTGAGGCGTTATGATCCCAATAAGATACACAAAGAAAGATTACACATCATCATCGTTATTCGTTTGACCTAGCTACATTATCTATGGAGGTTAATTTTTGCTCAAATTCATAAAAGTGTGAGAGAATAAACGCTCACCACCCAAAAATTTTATGAGACTCTATTATTCGGAGTCTAAAACGTAAATAACAGCATACCTCTCATAGTTTGACAAATGTACATTTTACCCCGTTATCGTATTGAGTCTTAAATTTTTTCAAAAGATTGCACAATATAAGGAAGCCATAATATAATTTGTATTTCTATTTTAATTAGAAATGGCAATGGGACGGGATAGGGGCGAGGGGAGCTATTCCCATGTCTCGTCCCGTCACTCAAAAAGCTCCCCCGTCCCCCACTCCTTCCCTGCCCCCAAATCCCCGTGAGAAATAGGGATTACCCGCGGAATAATTAATTTGAATCATGCAACTTCAAAATATAAATTAAAGTTATATTAATGATAAATATAAATATAGATTTTAAATCAAGTCTAATATTAATTATTCTTGCAATTAAATAGTAAAAATAATATTATAGTAATTGAGTCTCAAATATTTAAAATAAATTTTGACTTAACCATTGTGTATGAGAACTCTAATTGAAAAAGAATATTTTTTTGTGCTAGTGAGATTGCATTGATTATTATAATTTTTTTTCTTATCGTATGTCACATATAATATTAGTTGCAATTCTTTAAAATTCATCTTTACTTATGTTATTTGAAGCTTTTTGAAGTGCAACTGAAACAACTAACAAATCTTTTAATTCACTATGAACAATAATAAAATTGAGGTATTTATGTCAAATGATAGCAAATTTTAAGTTACGACATACAGTGGTTTTAAGAATAATTATAAAATCCTTTCAAATAATCTAATTTTTCTTCTCCATTTTATAATACTTTGTTTAATGTTATTTTTTATACTTTTATATGTATAATTTTAATACATATATAATACTAAAATAATAAAAATAACTATCTATATATGTGGGGCAGGAAATACTTATCCCCGCACCCTGCCCTGCCCCCGCATGGGGATTAAAAGTTGATCCCCATCCCCCGTTCCATTTCTTTAGGATTAGATGTGATTAGTTTTAGCTTTTAAACTCATTTAATTACCTAGTCTACATTTCAATTCTCGTCTTAGTTTTATCAATCATTCAATCAATCAATTTTTCTTCTATTCGTGTTTTTAGATTACTTTTCACACAAGCACACAAGTTGTATTTAGGAGCCTCTTTGAGGATACGATTCCCGTACTTGCCCATTTCTACCGCGACCCATGCACTTGCGGGATAAAACTTGGTCTCATTTGTATTAAGTTTATATCGGGAGAATGCCAAAAACCCCCATGTGTTTAACTATAAATCCCTAACACCCCCATGTGTTTTTAATAATACCCACATTCTCCCACGGCACACACTTGTGCCAAACAAGCCTTAAGATTTATGGGTAATTTTGCCTTTTCTTGTTTAGAAACAATCAAAAAATAGTTACCCAATCTAACACTCATTTTCTCTCATTCTGTGATTCTCTCTCTCATAGTCTCTCAGCCTCCAAAACACGAATACACACTCAGACCAAATAAATGCTCACACATACTTAGCGGAAAAATAAAAAATAAAAATTACACATTCAGACGAAAAACACACTCACTTAGATAATGATTGGGTTATAATGACCTATTTTTCTTTTTTTCATTATTATTTCTTTTTCTTTTTTTGATCTTCTCTTCTTCCTTTTTTTTCTTCACTTCGGACTTCACTCTTCATCACAAACATCATATTTTTCTTCTACGAACATGACCAAAATTCATAAAAATTGACATTTATTAACTATTTAAAGCATTAAAATAATATTAAAATTACTTGAACATAAATGCTAAAAATAACTAACTAATGCATATATTTAGCACAAAACACCCAAAGAATGCAAACGATTAAGCTCAAAATCTCAAACATATCACTCTTAAGTGTAGATGAATACAATTAAAGTTCTCTTGAATGCTCAATGATTTGCAAGTTAAAGTTCAATAAACGTGTAAGCCAAGTGCTTTAAATGATATGAAAGCTTAGGATCAAATACTTGTTGATAGAAGGGGTGAAAAGAACATTAGGGGTGTTTAAAAATATGTAGAAACAATTTGCAACAGCTAGTTAATAGCTATATTTTTCAAAAGCCGATTGAGGATTCAATTGAGCCTCTCATCCGACTTGGCTCGTCCAGTTGCTACTGGAACAGTTAGTTGAGAGAAGTCGGTCGATATCCTTGACTGACTTGCTTCATCTGATTTATTCCTGGACTTTCTGTACAAGACGGTTGAGGTGTCGATTGAGACTCTCAACCGACTTGCTTCATCCAACTTGTCCAGTTAGTACTAGGACAAGTGAAAAAACAAGTCTCAAAGTGTTTTTCAAAGATAAGACAAGTTATGACAAAATGCAACATCATTTGAAAGCCGTTATCCCTTTTTTTGATTCTTTTTCAAGGATAAGGATAAGAGGTACTTTTAAGAAGTATTTTGAAAAAGTGATTTGGAAAATCATTTTATCAAACTATTGAGCTTTTACGAGCATCTCAAAGTCATTCAACATTTAGATGTCGCTACCCTTCATGATTCCACTTCTCCTTCCTTATAACTCCCCCATCAAGTTCATTTTCATTCTTCATTTTGTGAGACCTTCATGGGTAAAGTCTTCATCAATCTTAGAACTTGAATTTCGTTTGACGAGCATATATTTGACAAGCATATCTTCATGGTTAATCATCACTTGATCATTCTAACATCTTTGACTAATCTTAAACACAAACAACTTATATACCATAAGATTACTCAATAATCAACCAAGTGATTAAGATTTAGTTATCATCAAAATTCATGATTAATGCCTTTTAGGATAACAAGAAGTGTTTAATGTTAAAATATACATTTGTCCCACATTAAAAAAAAAAATTTAAGATACACCATATAAGATTCTGGACTATTCCATTTAACACCAATTGATTTTAAGAGAGAACTATAGGCTTTTTAACATAGTATTAGAGTCGGGCCTTGGTCCAGTCTTATTTATCTCTGCTTGTGTCCAGTGCGTGTTTAATCTTCCACGTGCAGCCCTTTCCCCATGTGAATCTACATGTGTACCATCTCAAATCAGGTCACACGTGAGAGAATGTTAGAAGTTACACTTGTTATATATCGAAAAATCATAAGTTCCTACACCACCTTATTAGGATCCTAAGCTACTCAACTTAGTACCAATTTGTTTTAGGATGGAACTCCATGATTCTTAACATGGTACCAGAACTGACCCCTTAGTCCAGTCTTATTCATCTCCGCGTATGTCCTATAAGTGTTTAATCTTCTACGTGCCGGCCCTTTTCATTTGTGTTCAGTCACGTGTTATCCATATCAAATTAGGTCCACATGTTCAGCCAAAAAAATTAGGTTCACGTGTATTCAATGTTATCTCCCACGCGTAACTCCTATCAAATCAGGTCATATGTGAGGGGGGGTATTAGAATATACACTTGTCCCACATTGAAAAATAAAAAATTCTAAGACTACCTTATAAAATCTTAGACTATTTCACTTAACACCAATTAATTTTAGGATGGAAATGAGGCTTCTTAACATTTATACTTCCTCTATTTCATATTATATGTCATTGTTTGAATTTTTTTTCATATTATTTATTTCGTACGTAGTGGTTGATAATGATTTAAATAGATTTTCAAATTCTGAAACTTGGGCATTAGTGGTATGGAAAGATATTTCAAATGACTAAATTATTCGAATGTTTAAATTGCGATATAAAAGGTGCATACGAATTAGTCGAATTCGTCTGACTGATCCTTCAAAGACACGACCCTAGTAGTATGGGTAAATAGCACCATAGCCTCTTGTGGTTAGCCGAAAGTGCACAAGACCCCTCTGTGTTTTCAAAAGTGCACCGGAACCCCCTGTGGTTCTAAAAACAAGCACACACACCCCCACTCCGACTTTCCATCAACAAATTTAACTAAATTCTGTAAAGATACTTAAATACCCCTCAATTCTTTTTTTCTCTTTTCTCCTTTTCTTTTTTGTTTATACATATTTATATGTGTGTGTGTATATGTGTATATATATGTACACACACATATGTGTATGTATACTGAAGGAAAACAATATAGGCTAGCATGATTCATATTCAAAAATTTCTATGAATATGGCGGAAATAATCATACAGGATCTTAATGCGATTAAACATGAAATAGTAAAACATAAACAATTTATAGTTTAATTCCAAATTAAAATAAAGATCTAGGCATACCTCTCGCGAAGAACGAAACAAGAACAAACTTCACCTTTGATCACTCGTCTAGGACAAAGTGCTTCCACTCCTCTACTTTGATCCTTCCCTCTATGACCAAATCTTTAACCTAAGTGTAATCTAGTTATAGGACTAGATTTTACTAAACTAAAAAGAAAACTATTTTGAGCTTCTTCAAAAGATGAAGCTTACTCAAAGAGAGAGAGAATAGAGAAATCTCAAGAGGAGATGGTGCAATTGAAGAGCTTGGGGTAGAGGCCTATTTATAGGGAAAAAATCTTGAAAAATTAATGTGGGATAGGAAAAATCTATTTTTCATATTTTTTCTCCTTCTTCCTATTTTTCCTCCCTATGGCTGAAATTCCTATGTCAGGAATACCCCCTCGACCCACGCGTCCACCATGGTCTGCGAGCTAGGGACCTAACTTAGCCAGTGTGCTCTAATTAATTAATTTGTTAGTTATTTAATTCAATTACAGCCAATAATTAAAAATAGAAATCCACTTTCTATAAAATAGAAAGTCTATTGTTAATATCTAATTGCCAATGAATTAAATAATCTTTGATTAATTCCAAAGTCCAAATTTAAACTACTATTTAAGAATAAACTATTTTTTTTAATAGTGAAAAAAATTATCTTAAATATTCTAGTAGTCTTTAGACCTCAATTAATCAATCAAAATTATCTTAAATATTCTAGTAGTCTTTAGACCTCAATTAATCAATCAATTAATCATATAAATCCTATAATCCAATTTATGCCAATAATTAAAATAGAAACTTTTTTTTCCAAAATAGAAAGTCTATTTTGATCTCTAATTGCCAATTAATTATATCATCTCTCAAAAATAGTACATCTTTATTTAGCTTAGACACTTACAAGGTAAATGGCTAGAAGAGGAACCAAAGACATAATTATCCTTCTTCTGAAAATGACCAAAATACCCTTGCTAATTTTCTAGTAGTATTTCATCATTTTAACCAAGTGTATTCCACTAAAAGACTTTGGCTGCACTCCAGGATAATTACTGCTAAACAGGAGTTAGTCAATCTACTAGAAAATTAGCAAGGGTATTTTGGTCATTTTCAAAGATGTCTTGACCACTCTACCCCTCTATACTTACTCATAGTCAAAGGCAAGTTCCCGAAGTGCACTATCACATCTTTGACTACATCTTGTCTCCTTAGAACCTCTAAGCCACAATCCAATCATTCTCTAGAAGTTATCTACTTGATCACAGGAACGACCCACAAGTGTAACATCTAACGCATCTAGTGTTACTATGCGCATATATTTAGGATGATCTAGCTTGGATCATTCTAAGGGAGTGATTAATGTATAAACTCCTTATTGCATATGCATGTCCCTTCTAATCAAGTCCTATACACTCAAACCACAGAGTAAGTGACCTAAACATTTAGACCACACCCATAATAGCTCAAAGTACAAGCACTCGACTTCGTCGGTTCATCCACACATGCTCTAGATTAAGAGCAATGACCCATTTAAAAGCTTGTAGGTATAAGTGGACTCTTTATTTGATAGTACGTATTTAGAGTTCACACCTACGGGGTCCGTCTAATGCATACTCATGCATAAGCGTAATAAGTCTGGAACAAATCCATGATTAAGGCAAACCACCTCACCACAAAGTGAACTTATTCCACTATAACTTCTACCATAGTAAAACGCCCAACTTTACTACTAAGTTATGGACTAAATAATTCTACTTACAAGTAATCATGACTTAGACCTTTTGTACGTAACCACCACGTACCTAAATCAACACTTAAAGTAAGGACCTTGTATTCACATATATACCTATGTCAATCCACATAATGAAAAAAATATGCTCATATAAATATGATGACACTAATTATCTTATTGCAAACCATTCAGATGTAATTATGACTAAGTGTTAGTGGTCTTTTGGGCCTACTATTCCCAACATATACACATATATGTGTATATATATGTATGTATATTTATTATTTATACATGTTTATATATATAAAAAAAATAGAATTGCAGGGGTGGGGGTGGGGGTGTTGATGGGGTAAGGGTGGAGAGGGGTAGGGGTAGGGGTAGGGGTAGGGTAAGAAGGTCCTTTACACTTTTAGTTAATTATAAGAGACTATAGTGCTATTTACCCTTAGTACTATTCATGTAGTTTGTCATTCTTATGTTGTTACCCCAAGAGCTTACTATCTCGTAAAAATTGGTCAAAATGACTGCGAACGTTAAAGTATGACATACAAAATAAGAGTCTGACCAACAAAAAAAAAAGACATACAAAATAAGAAAGATCAAGTATTTATTTATTAAAGGATCACCCCTATTGTCCGGGAAAAGCTATTGTGTAATGATGCTTTGTAATTACATATTTCAAGTTTGAATTGATGTCTTCTTATCATTATTATTATTATTTTTTTTTTTTTTTTTTTTTTTGCATTTAACCGATTTGGACAATGTAGTGAATCATGTAACTAAATTCCAAAATTTATAATCTTGTTAAAAATTTAATATAATCCTACATAAGATAAGTTAAGTTTTTCCTTATTAAAAAGCTTATTTATTAAAGGATAATTCCAACATATTCTCTATTTTTTTTTCTATAATAGAGAGTCAAATTAGTATTTTGTTTACTTTTATAAACTCTCTATTTTAATTTTACTCCAACAACACTCTTTATTTTAGATTCTCTATTTAATTCTACTCCAATAACTATCCATATTTTTTTCTGAACTCGTTACTTAATAACTTCTTTTTTTATCTTTGATTTTGAATTATTAACTACTATATTCTAATAAAAATTGTAATATTAATATAAGTTAAGTTGCTAAAAGTTAATGTTATTATTTTTTCAATACTAACTATTCTTGACTATGTTATTTCATTAATATAAATAAATTTTTGGGCGTTACTATACGTGTTAGTTGAAACACCAATAGCAAAAAAAAAAAGTTACACAGTTAACTCATTTAAGGAATATTCACTTGCTGCTTGACAAAAAAAAAAAAAGGCATCACAGCTGGAACAATGTTTTTTTTTTTCTTTTTTTTTTTGTGGGGAGTTGGAACAAATTAGAAAAAGCATCATTGTTCAACAAATTAAAAAGGCAGTAGCTGCTTCAGTGTCTTCTGTGAAGAGCTTAACATTAAAAAATAAAAAATAAAAATAAAAAGTATAGCGAACATTTGAAGCTCGCTGGAATCAGTGAGAAGAAGATTGCATTTGTAGAGCTCTCCATTTTGGAGAGATCCAATAGTTAGGCTGTTAAGTGTTTGTTTTTGGAATTTACGTTCTACTTTGATTAAAAAGTCAAAGTAAAGAGTAATTCTAATTATCGTTAGAGTTACTTTAATAGATAATGAACAATAGACCACATACAGTACAATATTTTTAAATTAAATATATTGAGACTATTAAATTCTATTAATTTAATGAGATATTAATTTATCGAGATATTTTTAAATTTTTTTTGCATTAATAATAAATATATTATATATATAGTATTAAAATGTGACTCATTTTTTCAAATTAATATGAAAAGACAACTAGAGAATCTAATAGGAATAGAAGATAGAATTCTAATTTAATAGGATTATAACAAGTTTCTCTAGTCTCGTATTAAGATTAAGATTAGAATAAGTTTCTCTAATCTCATAATCAATTTATTATATAGTTTTTAATTAATTATTAATTTATAAAATATTTAGATAAATAAAATATAAAAAAAATATTTTAAATATATTATTTTATAATTTTATCAAAATTATTAATTTTTTATAATGATCTTAAATTAAGATTAAATATTTTTATTATTTAAAAAAAATTATTAATTTATTAAGTATTAATTTAAAAAATTTCTATTATATTTAATATATAAAGGGATGTCCAACAACAAAAAAACAGAGAAGATATCGAACAGTACAACCCACTTCCCACGTTGTGAAACTTCCTCATTGTTTGTACCCCAACAGTAAATTCTGTCTTTCTGACGAAAAACAAAAAAACAACAACTCACGCGCATCAACAAAATAATGGTCCTGTTGCTTAGCAAAAAAAAATGGTACTGATGCTCGGGACATGATTCAGCGGTAGTAATACAAAATTATTTTTATAAAATTGTAAATTTAATATGTTTTATTATTTTAAACTTTCATTCTTAAATAAACTAATATATTTGTGAGTACAAACTGCTGTAATTAAAAATTTATTAATTAATATTTTATATTTACTAAATAATATAATAATTAAATTCTGTTAATTAAATTCACACGTTAAAAAAAAAAAAATTAATGACCCTGTTGCCTCATATCTACCATTAAGATATCTATCTCATCTATCTTTCTTTTTACTCCTTTAGTCAACATCAACAACCTTTCTTCAATTCTCTTTCATCTTTTATTACATCACTTCTCTCTCTCTCTCTCTCTTGTTTTCTTTGCCCACCTCTCCTACCCACTTTTTCATCTTTCAAATCCCATCTCTCTGTTCTTTTTTTTTTTTCTCTCTCTTTTTTTTTTTTTGGTGCTATATATATTCATATAGTAGAGAGGTGGGCATATGTATGAATTTGGTGAAGAGCTGATAATAGAGAGCTATAAAGTGCCATGGCTTATATGGATTCAGTTACTTGTTATGATACTTCTTGTTATACTTCTCTTCTATGGCTTCACCATTTCTTCTTTGGATGTTTCCAACACTGCTTCCTCTTCTACATCTACCCAATCCCATGTAAACAACACTTCAAGACTCAACAACATCAATGCCTCTTCACGTAACACAACGGTATGCTGCTAATATATATTTTTATTTTATTTTATTTTATTTTTTTATCCTTTTTGTTTATCAATTTTTATTTTTTTAACCATTTTTAGTGGAATATTAAATGGGGTTGAAGAATAGATTGTTGGTGAAGAACGGTTGAATTTTATTTTTTTGGACTAGTGTTGATAATGTCATATTCTATTTATTAGGGTAGTAAATAAGTTGGAATAAAGATTTCGTGGATATTTTTGGTATTGCACTAACTGTTAATAACTTATTTTTCGTGGAGCATTGTTGTATTTTATTGTTTACATGAAAAATTAAATTCAATACATAAATTAAGTGGTGACATAAAACATTACTCGTTGTACTAAACCATTCTTTTTTTTCACGCAAACATGTCTTGTTTCTACAACAAGCTGGGGATTGCTTTAAGGGAAGTATCTGATTAGGAGATTGCTTATGCGAACAGCAAAAGAATATATATCAGAATCCACCTTTTTCTTTGTGTAAAAAGGTAGATTTCCAACAGATTAAGTTGGTGACTCGACACATTTGTTTTTTAAAGACACGGTTCGAACTTAGAAGGCTCTAATTACAATAAGTCGTCACTACTTGACCATTTTACCCAACTCTTGGGTTGGTGACCCAAGACTTCGGTTTCACCTTAATTGAGTGGTTATTGGAAAGTGAACAACACTTTTATGGCTTATTGACATATATGTTTTCTTTTCAATTAATCAGCTACTTTTTTGCTTAATCCTATTCCTTGTGGATCAATTTTGTTACTTTAACTTTCTTTGAATGTTCCTTTTCTTTTCACCTTATGATGAAGAAGATCAAACAATCTTTTTCTCTTTAGATGATTTCCTGACTTCTAGATTGTCGAATTTATAATGATGTCACAGTTTCTCTAATCATCTAGAGGGAATTCAATTTTCCGAGAAACCAAATTTTTGAATAGATTACCAAGAATGTAAATTTCTTATACATTTAGTCAGCACAATACAGTAAGGAACAATATTACTTGTGTCCATTTGCAAACAAGAATGGAGACTTGATAAGGCGACCGACGAATAGATAGGTTTTAGGGTAGAGTACACAAATTATCCAATTAAAGAGGTAGCATATTTTCAAATCTCGTAAAAATTCAGTTTTTGCACAAAAGCAATTGCCAGGAATCAGGGATAGCAACTAAACTCCCATGGTTTCCAATCCCCCAGAGGTACCCTGATGCCCATCCAATTTCACCCTAAACAAACGGACCCTAAACAGAGAATCTGAACGTTTTGGATTCATCAAATACTCTGATACTATCTGTAAATTAGAATATTCTGACCAAATATTTGAATAGATCTTGACAATGGGGTTAAAACATAGCTGCCATTGAGTGATGACTAATGTCAGTGTCTTAATTCGATAGAGAGCCAAAATCTCACCAAATGTAGAAAATGATGGTCAGCACTTACATTTTGCTGCATCCGTAAATGGCTCATGTGATATGAAATTCCTCAACTTACATTCTTAAATACACTGTAAAGAATTATTCATAGTTAGAAGATTTCTCAGATTCTTAATAGTTCACTTGTTTTTTTCTTAAATCAGTTTATTTTAAATTGTTTATGCCGCAACTCCTTGTGCAAAAAAACGCCACAAGTTATTCTTCATGGAAAGTAAATTCCCATACGTGTTTGAGAGATTGATAAATTTACCACTGCATCATATTGCATCTCAATGAGCCACCCACTCTCCCACCGATATTTCCCCCCCAAGGTGGGGGTCTCCCAGATATGTCGTTGCTAGTCTCCATCCCTATCCATTTATTCCATGTCATCATGTGCCTTCTGCACGGAATATGTTGTAGAGCTTTATAGAGCAGCATGCTTTTGTTAAACCTTTTTGTCTACACATAAGAGCCTTGTCTATGATATATAAATTGGGTTCTTGGTACTTAAAGTAAATTGGAATGTTATTATTTTCCAAGTATTTGTCATGTTCTTGTACAAAGCGCAATTTTTGAAATAGAAAGTAAGTATTTCAAAGTCTGGTAAGTAATCCTTTCCTCTTCAAATAAATAAGAAAAGCATGTTTTATAGAGACGTATAAGATCCATCTCTCTTTTTAATTTGCAGAGCTTGTTTAGAGGCAAGAGCTTTATTTTCAAATAGGTGTATTACAGTCGAAACATGTCAACCCACTTTCAATAAAGAAGTTATTTACCCCTTAATTGAGAAGCTTCATGACAATAAAGAGACGTTTCATAAGGTAGAAATAACTTTTGATATGTAAGATGTGTGGATGTATGTATTATTTGACGGATTGGTTAGTCTATGGTCCTAGCAGGCTGAAGAAATCCAAAATATAAAGGGGAATGCAGGGGCAAGTACGAGTAGAGAAATCACAACAGAACAAATCCAAGAAAGAGAAGAATCTTCGACTAAGGATAACGTTAGTTTCAGGCCATTTGCGGAACATCCCTGCCATTATCTTGGGCTAGCTAAACAAGCTTTTCTCAAGTGTTTAGGCCTAGACTCCTCTGAAAGAGCTCCTGACATACGACATTTGAAAAAGGATTGATGTAATCTCCCTCTCTCTCACTCTCTTTCTATATCTGTGTGTGTGCGCGTGCGCGCGCCATGCGTGCATGTGTGTGCGTTCTCATCACATACTTATGTACATAACAGAACGTGCACACGCATGTTCATTGCCATATGTAACTGCAGAGAACATGATTCTTTTTTCTGCACGGGATGTTAGAATCTTCTGTTTCTGCTGTGCTTACCTTCAACCATTGTTCTGCAGGACTATGTTTCCATATTCTCTTTGATGGAGATTAACCGTTGGCAGGTATTCCCGGAAGGCCAAGCTAACCCGAGATTAAGAGCCTTCCAAGTCTCCGAGCTACGTGACCTTGTAACGCTTTTGTCATCGTAACAAGTCAGTAGTGTCAAATGTAATTTACTCGTAAATCACTACTCTAACAAACTCTTGTTGTCCTGTGCAGTTTACCCCCCCCCCTGTTAGTTCTTACTTCTTCTTATGCAGGGTCTAATCATGTTATGTTTAGCAATTGCTTCGAGATGTAAATTTTCGATATTATCTTTCGACTTCTGGTAATTCTCCGCTTTACTTTGACATTTAACAGAAATCTATGTTTAAACTAAGATTTAGTTTCCCTGGTGATTCTATTTGTCTGCTGAATTGGAAATCAGAAATTGAGCAACATCTTCAAAATATAAAACTAAATGTATTAATAGGTAAATGGCTTGTGAGCACTTATCTCCCCCTCCCCCACCCTCCTCCCAAAACCATGCACACGCACATTGCGTGTAATGATTTAAATTTAACTACTAGTCTGTTAATACATTGATCTTAATTGGTCGCATATATATATTAAAGGGCGGGTTAGATTATTTTACATCATATAAGATGTTACACACAAGATTTGAACTTGAGGCCTCTCACGGTCCAAAAATATTTAAGTATATGTTGACAATAGTAGTAAATTCAAGTTTATAAATTAAACATATCATTTACAGAATCGATGTAGGACAAGAGTCTATATCTTGCCCCAAACTCAATATATATGAACTCCCCCAAGCTTAGGTGTGATAGGTCAAGGCTTGATTGGCCTAAGAAGAAGAGATTCAAGACGGATGAACGAGTCAGAAAGATTCTGTATTCTCTAAGTAGTTGATCTTAATTTAGCGTGTTAGCCTTTCGAGCTCAAACTTCTCTAGTTTTTGAAAATTTGATCAAAATACATTTGAAATAGCTTACATATGTATATCTTTTAGTTCATTGATTATATTTCTTGACAAGTAGTATCAATCAAGACCTTGTATCACGTGAAATGTAAAAAACATACATTGTAGAGAAACCAAATTCAAAAATTAGCCTTAGCAAAACTAAAACCACATACTTTTTCGTAAAATACAGGACAATTTCCTTAAATCTTTTCAATTTTTTATTTTTTTTCAGTTGGCAACAAACTGCCTTCATTCCTTGATCACGTATGAAATACAAAATGTTCCACGTTAATGTTAGATATAATTAGAGAGTGATTTTTAAATTAGTGTTATAAACTTAAGTAATAATTCAAATTAATTTTTTAAATTAAAAATTTGAAAAACATGAAGAAAGTGATGAAAAATAAATGACATCTAACTGCTCAAATTAAAATATCAATCTTAATTTTGCCGTTTTAGGTACATTGCCTTGCTGTTAATACAATATTAATATTGCGAGTTATTGATATAGTTATAATTATTGATAGAATCTAAAATTAATGTTAAAAGGGTGAACAATTATGATCAGTGGGGATTTTTTTTTCTCCTTTTGTTTAAAAAAGAAAAAACAAATTTTGTTTTGTAAATTCAGTACACAGCTTCATAACAATGTAATTTCTTTACTGATAATGATAAAATGAAATAAATAGTTCAAAGTTGTTAAGACCCTGTTCATAATGATAGGATATTAACACGCAATGCATGTTACGCATAGTAAACATTTGAATCACAATTGTTTTATAAAACGTTCGTGGAATCTACATTCTCATTCTAACGCATGAAGACATGCGTCAATATGGGATTCACGGCTTTAGTCTGGGACGTTAACGTTTTGTAAAATTTCATTGAATCACATAAGAAAAGAATCTGGAAACTTCACCAAAGGTGTTACCAACGAAAGAAGGAAAAAGAGACTACTTATTTGGTCCTTACAAATTCTTTGAACAAACTATGAAACACTTTCTAAAGTGCTTAGGTTTCCACTCGACATCTTCTCTAGCAATGTATTCTCCTCAAACAGAAACGAAAAAGAAAACCACAGTAAGTTGCTTCTCCCCTTTTTACTTTTCTTTTTTATGACGAAAAACTCTCTCTCGAAAGTTTCTCACTCACGTCAGGTACCAAATCCCGAACACATAACTTCGCCCTCATGATTCAAGTTAATCAAGCAACGGTTATCGACATTGATATATTTAAGTTGATTTGGTTTATGCTACAGGAGAATAGTACTGCAAACATGTCCACGAGGTCTGCAACTGCGGGAAGCCGCCATGGTGGTGGTCGAAGGCCGCCAAGGCCACCGATAAAGAAAGGAAATGGTGGTCAAACCTACTACGCTTCATCTTGATGAACATTATTTATGAAATTATGTCTCTAAGGTATAAATAAAGTCACTGTTTCAGTGTTTAATATATATATATATATATGTCTTCAATGAGATTTGCAGCTTCAGAGTTGTGACATAATGTTTTTTTCTGTAAGCTGCATGAGAACCGTCAATGTTAAAAGAATTGCTCACTCGGTATGCATCAAACTCGGGGTATATGAGATCGAGATGTGAGATGTGAGATGTGAGATGTGAGATGCGAGATGCGAGATGCGACACTCTACTATTGGATCTCAAAAACTTTTCATCACACAGAAAGCACAATAGCAAAAATTTTATAGATGCAAATACAGTAAAAAAAAAATTAAGGATTGGATTCTTGGACTTTTGGTCCATGACTTGCTTTTCATTGGAGAATCCAACTTCATGCGGGTAGTTTATTTAGTCAAACAGCAAGGGCGAATCTAGAATAGTTTGTGGTTATGTCATTCCGAAAGGCACATGTGGGCCCCACAGGCGCGCTGCGCTCTGGAAGTGTTTTCCCTCCTAGCCACAACTGATCCTCTACCATTAACATGCCACGATGACTTGAACCACGGTTTTCATGTCTAACATCTCTTTAGCAGGTTTTACTAATTTCTCTGGCTAAAATAGCAACTAAAGATCCCAAGTACCAAAAACATTAAGACCTCAGATTAACACATACGAGATCATTGTTAACAAAATGCTAAATTAGGCACAAGTTAGGTCAAAATGTGTTAGTGATTACGCATCACAAACAAACACACAGAAACAGAGGAAATGGAGAAAGAGTGAAGAAATGTACAGTAAATGCAAGCGCCTGAACACATTGTTGTTAAATACTGTTTCGCATCCCTTGCTCAGTGAAAGACAGATACATCAATCCTACCAAGAAACACACATAGATGAACAAGAAACCTGTATATGTTGATGTTAGTTTTTCTCCTACCATGTGGATGGCACTTTTTCCATCACGCCTTCGCTCGAGATGTGAAGTATTTGAAGGCAACTTTTGAAAATTGGGTGAGAGTGAAAAGTATTTGCAAAATAGAACGACCTTTCACAATACCTTGCCTAATCCCTCTTGCAGTTTTAGCTAGAACCGGTACTGATGTCTTTGTTTCTATTGGTGCTACCTCCTGCATCAATGCTAATCAAGTAAAGATATAGTGAAATTCATCACTCTAAATTATTTTGAGGACATGAAACCATTCAATGGCAGCTAAAACAAAAAACTAATAACCTGGTGGGGTCATGTTCGTCAACCGGCGCAACCTTTCCTCTGCCAAGCGGACGGCTCGAGTGGAGCTTCTGACACCTTGTGTTATTTCCTGACTGCAACCAAATTAGAACAAGAATAACATGAACTTCATGCTCTTTCATATGACTTTGACTAATACAGGACCTTCATATTTTCAATGCTCACCCAAGATCGCTGAGTTCCATGGTTAGGTCACTGATCTCCATTCCAGATAACCGAACAGCAGCCATCGTGTCAGGGAGCTCCTCCCTCATGACATCCATTAGCTTTTCCAGTGACTCTGCTGCTCTCTTAAAGGCCTTCAATCCACCATATAGAAAAGAAATTTTAAACCCCCCGAAACTAAATATACACATATAACTGACAAGTAAAAAAAGAATGGCCACCCCTCCATTCCCATCTAACCCAACCCGCGCAGAGAGGAGGAGGGGTGGGGTTGGTTGTTTCTCTTTTTGAAATTTTTCTAAGCAAGAAGAAGTCAGTCTACAAGGTAAGTAATTAAGTAACTGTTGTCTTTATTTGGTTTACTTCTAAGTATATCCATTTGATATCTGAAACTAAATATATATTACTCAGAGATATTGAGTCCACTCAAAAGTCAAATTTACTCTAGTGCAGCCAGTAAATGACGTTTAGGCTTCGACAGTAGAATCACAATTATCTGGACAAGAGAAACTCATGAACGACGCACTAATATAGCTGAAGAAAAAAAAAACAATGGCCAGGAAGATATACACAACACATACCAATAGTGTCGGAATTGCAGAACAAAAGAGCCAGGTTGCAGAAATTGCTGCCTGTAAACACGAGATGTACCACAATTAATAATATCTTTAAAAAGGCTATACATAATTCTCATGTGTTATTGTCTATTAACTTCGAAAATATTGGTCATTGAACTTAATAGAAGCTAAAGAATCGGCATGTGAAGAAAAACAACAGAACAGAGCATCGTGCTCAACATGATTGACAACACTGCAAGAGAGAACTTTTAACATTTCTAAGGTAGCTGGGACAACACTGCAAGAGAGACATTTCTTTTCATCTTTTATGGCAAAAAATTGGAATTTAGTCATCATTGAAGACATAGGATGAAATGGAAAGCTAAAGCCAAAAGAAGATTATATTTTTCAATCAATTGAATTCACCATTGGAAACAAAGGATATATGAGAAGTTAACATGAATTTCTGTTACTAAATATCTTCCCATTCTACAATAGAAATCCCAGTAGTGATCCTTTGTTATCAAAGGAGATTAACGTGAGGGACAAATTTCTCACTTTTAACCATATTTCCCCATCTCATGGAAAACCCTTTTGCTCTGCTCAGCATTATGAACCCCAACCCTTTTGCTCTGCCCAGCATTATGAACAACAACCCCGCCCCCGCCCCCAAAGCTAGGGATATTTTAGTGATAGGTTCAATAGATGGCTTGCAACCAGAAGGAGTGGAGTTGTAAAATCCATATAACCAAACTCTCCTAGTGGGGTAAGGCGTAGTTTGGTTTGGCTTGATTTCGTTTATCCACATTTTCCAATTGTTCTACAACTGTAACCATAAATGAAACGTGCTGATTTAGAAACACCTCCAACTGTGGTCCTTGTGGAGATGATTTTTCCATTCTATTATCATTTTCCAACAACGAATGTGGTAGTAGAAGGGAGCGAATATCATAGGATTTCAACGTACTAGGATTCTAAGAGCTTTACTCAAGAATTCTCTACGAGTAAAACTTCGATTTGCTCTTTTCCACCTTGACTCTAAAACTATTACTCCTAAAACCCTTTTTCATTTACCTGAATTTCACTAAACATTTCGTTAGCTTTTCTAGTAGATTCGTTCTCCGAAACTAAACAGGCCGAACAATTTTCAGTTTATTGCTTTCACATTAAACAAATATGCATATGATTCACATAAACACCTTAACTAAATCAAATCAAATGCAATACGCTAACCCTAAAAGAGCTTTTAATTTTTACAATTATTGATGGGCAGCCTAGGCGTAATTTTTAAATTTTCTCGTGGAAACATTAGCAAGATAAGGTTTTGCAACTTGTGACTTTGCAAGATAAGCAAATTGCGTCCGACACTTCCCTGAACCCGCGCGTGCATAGTAAGAGATTCGTGCACCGGACCGCCTTTATATTGCAAATTATATACAAAAATATGTACATTAACAAATTATGTGTGTGTAAAGTGTAGAGGGAGAGAGAAAGGTACAGCGCAAGCGATGAAACTGAGGACGGTGACGTGGCGTTGGGTGAGGTTCCACTGAACGGCGGCGGTGGATGAAGGATAACCGACGGCGGCGGTGAGCTGCTGCTCAGATGATGATGTTGTTGATGCATTGTTGTTGCTGCTTTCGGATCGTAGAGACGCCGACACGGAGAACTTCCGGTGAGGTGATCGGAGAACCAAACGCCGGCGAGAAGCGAGAGATTCTCCGGCGACGCATTTTGTAAATGTAGATGCGGTTGATAGCTGACGGTGCTGTAGCTTTAGCGCACACAACATTTGCTCAACACAATGCTTTTAGAAATTTAATTATATATATATATATATATATATATATATATATATACAGATTATGAATTTATAAATGTATTTTTATTTAGTTATTTTGCTTGATGTGAGGGTTTGGGATTTCTTTTACCTCGAAGTGTCCGATGGGAGGAAAGTGACAAATTGTGCCAGGGAAAATATCACAAATGCACTTTTTTATTTTTTTAAAATTTTTAAATTGTTTTTATTATTTACAATTAATTTATTTAGTTTTTATTTTTTTAAATTTGTCTTATTATTTAAAATTAGTTAATTTAGTACTTATTATTTTCTTTAAACAAATTCAATTCAATTTTTATTATATATCAAAAAAATTTAATTTAATCCCTATACGTGATCACAGTTTGAGGACTAGATTAAAATTTTATAAGGATTAAACTGATTAATTTTGAATAATTAGGATGAAGTTGAATTTTTTTTTTTTTTAAATAATAGAGACTAAATTAATTAATTTTAAATAATAAAGATAAATTTAAAATTTTAAAAAATAATTTAGGGATTATTTGTGCAATTTTTTCAATTTTGTCACTTTTTAGTAATATTAGAGATTGATTTTTAACTTTTATAATGTTTTGGACTATAATTAAAAAGGAAAACAAAAAACAAAAAGATTTGAAGAGAAGCCCGTATTTGTAAAATTTGCCCCATTTTTAAAAACATCAAATATATAATATTGTTAATTTTAATATAAATTTTTTTTCTTTTACCCCAACCCCCACATGCTCCCCCACCCTAACCCTGGTCTCTCAATTATCGGAGGAAGTAACCCACTACTAAACTACTACTTAATCTCAATCTTGATATAAACTTATATATTTTTAAATATTAAAAAATATTATCCACAAAAATTGTTCTTGCAATTTCTTACCCTCACACTAAAATATATCAATACTAGACCAAAGGCATATTGGTATATTGAATAAAAATCTAGATAGTCACCATAATGCTTAATTTTTTACACTATGTTTGGATTAGAGAGGGATAAATAAATAAAAAAGAGGGATTAAAATATTCCTCTATTTGTTTGGTTTCGAAAGATTAACAAAGGAAATATATATATATATATATATAGAGAGAGAGAGAGAGAGAGAGAGAGAGAGAAGATTGGTCTAGTCTCTTGTATATCCTTATTCTTAATTCCTTCAATTTGGAGTCACAAAAGAGTACTATATCTTATGTAAAGACAGATTATATGCATTTCATTGAGGTTATTTATGTCTATTTTTATATTAAACTTATTCTTGTCTTCTTCTTTTTTTCTAAATGAATATCAAGGTTGTGGTTCGAACTCAAAACCTCTAATTACACCAAATTACTATTTCACTATTCACTCAATTCTTGAATATAATCATTCCTCCCTTTTGTTGATTTCCTCTCGAATTCAAACAAAGAAAATAAATAATTCTTTATAATAATTTCCTTCATAATTTTGTTCAATTGAAACATCATTTCTTTGATTATGCAAAATCTTAAAATTATAGAATGATAACCATTAGACAAAGTATTATTAAAAATTGAAGAGAAAAGAACATGACAAACCAAACGAATTTTATAGTGGATTTAAGAGACTTTCCAGTAGTTTCCAGTTGTGCTTCAAAAAAATTTCAACAAAAATAATCAAGGGTAAAATCTTGAAAATTTATTATGTGAAAAGTTAGCAACATACCAATATTCAATAGCATAGTTGCGATTTCTATAAGATGTGGATATGCAATAACGAGGGGAAAAAAGATTTTTATAGTTATTAATGTGTATCCAATTATATAAAAATATGGACATGCAATTTTCATACACAATGATTTTAGTCAAAGTTTATTTAAATGCTTGAAATCTAGTTATTACAATGTTATTTTTGCTATCTAATTAGACATTTATCTAACATCTATAATAACATTCATCGTTATCATAATCTTACATAGTTCTAATTAAACTCAATGTTGCATGATTTAAAAAGAATAAGAACAAATCTACAAGTAGATCGAGTGTTGGAATGATCTTTTATGTAAAGGAACAAGTGTAGAAAAAGATCTCGCGCTCTAAATGTCACTATCCCTATGTGGAACCCACCTCCCACATATGTCAGGTTTGAACATTTTCAACCTTGTAGAAGCTTTCAAAAAAATTACGCTCAATTAATGAAGGTGATGATTTAACTTAACACACATTAGAGTAGAAATTTTGAGTTATTTCCATGAAGTAAAAAGTTTGACATTTTCAGAGGAATGAAATATGTGAAAAAGAGTCATCGATACAAATTCTGACCCCAATCTCGTGATATTTCGATTCCAGCAATTTTTTTTTTTTTTTTTTTTGTATAAGCAACCAGAGAAAACGTGACAATACAAAAATGATTTTCCTTCTCTCATTAATACCTCTTTGTATGTACAAAATAATGCCCTCAGCTTAGTGCCTACAAAATCTTAAAACCCCAGTAAATTTCCAATCCGCTACCCCTATATACAACTATATATTTCTATTCTATATTGCAGGATCCAAGTAACTAGACTACCTGTTTGCCTACACTTCATTTTCCTGTGACAATGAAACAGAAACGTTCCCACAACACGCAGACCTCGTCTTCATCTTCATCTTCATCCGCCCAAATGAGCAGATTTCAAGCCGTCCTTGGATCGGTCTTGGTAACTTCAATCACCACTCCGTTGCAAAAGAAGCATCTCTGGCAGTTAAGGAGGTGCCTCGATATGCAGCCAAAGCAAGAAACATGTGAGCATGGTACAAATCGTGCATCTGCTTCACATGCATAACATATGCAACAGATGCTGTCGTCACCATCTGTGTCTCCCCAGAATCTCATGTTCTCATATTCATATGACTTTGTTCGGCATATCAGCAGGCTTGAGAATTTCTCTAGCTGCCTCACCTTTGCAGCATAATCATCTCCTCTGGAGTCGCCCTGAGCAGATTGATGAAAAAGACTGTTAGGGAAAATGACGAAAGAACTACTGCAGAGCAGGTAGTAATAAAACACAGTCGAAAAATGCAATAATTGGTTGAATCATTGAAGAAAAGTAAAGACTAACCCAATTGTAGTCCAAGATATACTGAAGTCCAAAATGAACAGTGTTGGGGCAGTCCATGCTAGCAAATATCTCAATTATATCAATTTGCTGCTCCTTGTCTGCTTCCTTACTAGCATCCAACAAATTCAGGATGATGCCAGCAAGCGGTGCTAAAATCATACCTCCGTTGATCTTCTCGGGAGCTTGACCAGGGCGTCTAACAGATCTGCAGGAGCAAAACACAACCAGATCAGCGAACAATAATCCAAACTTAAACTTTAGTGGTTAATCTTGATTCAGCAGTGTCAGGTGCAGGGAGTGACTATTCTGCGGAGTTGTGAACCTAACAAGGCGTGTAATTATTCCCATTGATAAAAGCCTTCTACAAGGTGCAATAATAGAAAGCTTATAATAAAGTTTCAATTGTCATCAATTAAACCCTCCAAGAATACTAGAAAGGAGAAGAAAAAATGTTCTTTAAGTCAGCTGCCCTTGCTGTTCCCCGAGCAAAGCAAAATACTCACAGCAGTAATGCAAAACAAACCTGGAAACAATTGTTGTAAAGAACTGACAAGGAAAAAAGTAACAGTTACAAGAATGACAAAGAAACTTACAGATCAAAAAACTCCGGATCTGCTGTTGAATTTAAGTGGTTCAGTATGAAGACAATTAATTCAGTCAGCCTTCGCAAGTTTGTATCTGCTCCTGACAGGAATGCTTCAGGTATCTCATGGGTAAGGAACTCTAATACCCTGGCTAGATTGCACGAAAGGTCATATGTAACACTGCACTTCCGCTGCTGGAACTCCAAAACCTGAAAAGGAAACTCCAAAACATTAACTTAGGGCCTGTTGGGAGACTAATGTTTTCTGAGAAAGTGAAACATGCTTCGTGTTTTTTTCCTTCCCAAAGGGAATAAAACTTGCTTCATACAAATGTCTCACAAGTTGGTTCAAATTTCTGATATTCTGATTTTGCTTCTCTTTATATAGTTGATGTATGTGCGGGTAAAGGAGATGAAACTAAGATAAATCTTGCTCTACAACAACCAGTGAGACCGCCTGTTAAATCCCTCTTCTGTGCAAGTATCACCGAGGCATTGTCATCCCTCCAACATAAATTTTCCTTTCCCGATGTTCCAATAGTAGCATATGCATGGTTACATGCATATCACATCCAAAACAATCTAGCAGAAAATAATAGCAAGTTCTGGAAGTTGCTCTCTAGTACACAAGATACGGTTTTAGTGGCACCAGCACACGACTGGTAGGGTACAACCCCGAAACAATATTTGATACACTAATGAGAATCTATCTTAACCTAATAAAGAAAGCAAATCAAAATTCCCACTTTTCTTTGGTCAGACAAAATTCCCACTTCAATGGAGAGTTTATGTACACGTTCCTAGATGTACAAATGTCGTTCTTACAATCTTCAGAAAAACTCTGAGCAATTATATGATCGCCATCATTGTAATTTTGACCTCATTTACAAAACATATATCCAGAAAGTACAAAAGCAGGTTCCGTTATATAAGTGAGTCAGTAAAACCGTAAAAAGGGCATCCAGACAGCCAACATAAGATACACTGATAGGTATCAAAGGAATAAATGTTCACAAAATGCCTTTTCTGAAGCTATTAGTAGATTGTTCAACCTCTCTAGATGTCCTTTCTTGCTAGATGCCCAAATTACAGAAGAAGTTAGAGGTTGACAAGTACATAGCAATGGTCGTGCATGACAAATTTTGGAAGAATTTGCTCTCTGAAAGGATTTGTAAAAGCTGCAAGGAATAGTGATCATAGGCGAAGTCAAGTGGCAGAGGGTAGTGCTCGCTGATCAGATGAGTCACCAGTGATGCCTGGTGTTAGAAATTAGGTGGTTAGCCAGTTGGCGCACATTTGCGGGCAGGCCGCATGTGATGTCAGTATATGCTGGGATACTAAAATACCTATATCATATATATATATACCTGAGCCAATGCCAAAAGTTTTTTATGGTTGAAACACTCGACCCTCAAGCTACTAATCCGACCTGGTCTTGTCCCATACATTAAGGGGACCCCTTTTTTTGAGTTGACGCTTTCCAAGGACAGGTAGCTGTAAAGGTTATTAACGTACTGCCTCAGTCATATAATATATATATATATATATATATATGTACATATGACATCCTTGTTCCAATCTGTCCTCAAGAGGAATGCTATTATACTCTTTTTCAACCTTCGCAGTTCATCGCTCACCTTGCTTGGTTTGACATGTAGCCTTTTCTAAAAGTGGGGACAGTAAATCATGTAATTTTTAAATTTTGATTACAGTTCAGACCTACGTGAAAGAAAGAAATGCATAGAGAAGAGGTGGGGACCTACAAAAAAGAGTTAAGAAAGCACCACATAATCTCAAAAAAGCTTTAGAAACTCTGGGAGTACCTCTGCAGTTAAACTCTCCATGAAATATGAGAAGTGAACAAGGTATTCATAATGTGGACAAATTTGATAATCATCAAGGACTTAGAAGACCCTAAAAATAATTCCCCTCTCTACTAGGACAGAGACATAACCTAAGACTCCAAACAATCCTTGACTAATCAAATAAAAATGACACAGCTTTAAATGATGGACATGCTAAGCTCTACCCAATTTTCATAAAACTTCAAAGATGCCCTTGACCGTAAGATCTAAACATATAAAACTGGTCATAAAAGACTGCTGCACAAAATGAATCCTAGTTCCAGGTCTTTCTCTATTCTCAAGGATTCAGCAAGTCACCTCCTCCTCCTACTAGGCCTTTGCACCAGCATCCCTGGTGCTAGTTTAACACCATGTCAAATCGTACTTCACTGTAAGTGACATAATGCTCAAGTAGTTCTCAAAGCTAGTCTAAACATCTTTTGTTCATTACTGGATGCTGTTCTTAGGAAGTTCTGAACAAGGAAAAGAACATGAAATGAATATTCCTTCTACAATTTTTTTTTTTTTTTTCTGAAATTCAAAAAATATAAAAAAGCACAAACAAAGGTAATTATTGAACAGCACCAAATTTTCTTTGCTCAAGTGATATTCCAACTATAATGTCAATTATGCATTTGTTCTGAACTTATCCTGGTCCTTCACATGTGTATCTAAAGCTAGCACCCATTCCCTCGTTACAATTACATAGAACCTCTAGGCATACAGCCATACATGAATAATGAGAATCCAGCATATCTAAAATACCTAATGAAAGATTCCTGTTATCTAATATAACATCTTCAAGCAGCAGCAATATAGCATTGCTGAGACAGATGATAGTGGTAATGTGCATGATAAGGCCAGTAACAATGTGTTCATTTCAAAAAGGAAAAAAGAAAAAAAGAAAAAAATAGGCCGGTACCAATGTGAACTCATAATTTGGAGTTTTCAGAAAGCCCTCTACCTTGTAATGTTCCTGCATTTCCCGAATTGAAACCGAGAATTCAGTCATCGTCCAGCTGAGGGTGTTGAACAGGCGATTCAAAAACGCTGAGAAAAGCTCTTCATCATGAACGCAAGCCTCGCGAAGCAATGTCTTGAAAAATCAAAAAACAATAAATAATTATGACTTCCTAGTTGAGTTTCAAAAAGAGGGAATAAATGTGGGAGCATAATGAGAACATTTAACAACTTACCTGGAAAACAACTGACGTCGACGATGACTCTCCATGCTTCGAGAAACAGAACCCAAATCCCTTGCATAAACGTAGAAGAATATTAGTTACAGGGATCCAGGATCGGTTATCAAAAGCTGCCAACAGTGCTTTAGGCATTCTTTGGGTCGCTGCTTCATTGCACTCAAATGCAGCTAAGAATTCCTTGTACTGCAGCAAGACAGAAATAGAATGGAGAAGTAGATCCTTGAGTTCTGCACTTGATATCCTTGGATCATTGAAGTGGGTGACAACTAAAGTAACCTGATCAAGAAGTCATAAAAGTAAGTTTTAAGTAACTCCAGATATGTAAAATAACGTCAATTAAACATTACAGACATGTGATGAAGCAAAAGGCTATTAAAAGCTCCTAAAGCAGAAACCTCTTCACTGATAGTTACAGTAAATAGGAAAAATTTCCCAGATGAGTAACAGAGCGTCAATCGTGCAATGCAGCATTGATATTTAACCAATCAAGAAAGATAAACATTTTGAAGAATCTGCAGTAACATGTGAAAGTCTATACAATTATGGATAGTCTCCATCAATCACATAGCCCATGTAACAAGTTATATCAAACCAATATTCCAAAATGAATGCAACTGAAAATTGCACCAAACTTCTGTAGTTCTATTTCGCTTATCAGAAGATCTAATAGAGGGTAATGCATTCTTCTCTTTCCCTTTATTCTCTTTTTGATTTTCTGTTTCTTTTTTCTTTTGGCTCCACTGGAAAGCAGGTATTTTAGATTCACTCATTATAAACATGGAGAATCAAAGAGAGCAGAAACTCAATGGTTCCTCTACCAAAATAGAAATAGAATAAAACTATCACAAACATAGAGATGTATCTTATAAACGTGAGAAAGAGAGAGAGAGCCAAGACATACAAATGATGCAAGTCCTTGTTTAATAAACATTGCAGTAGGGACAAATGGAGGATCACTCTTGCGTAGCACGTGGAAGCAATCAACCTGGAAAATAGTCAGAAATAGGGATCAGCGAAAACTTCAAAAGCCTAGAAGTACTCAAATACTCCAAAAGGTTGAAGCTTCCTATACTTGGTCACCACTCCCACCTCCCAAACATATGCACATAGGCAAGCGCGCACACACAAACCAAAGAAAGAAAGAGAAACAAAGTGAAAGAGAAAAGAATGTTGATATCAATGCATAGCATGCACGATACCCACGATCTATCATGACTAGACAGAAAGAGATAAAATTTTGATATGAAATGCTTAGCATGCAGGATATTACTGATGTATCATGAAAATTCATCTTCTATGAATCAGCGAAAACTTTAACAAAACATATTTCAACCTTTATTAGAACATCAATAAGTTATACTGTTCTCATCTAATGCAATATTGAATAATCCCCAGAATAAATAAAAAAAAAGCAGAAGAAGGTTAAAATAGAAGAAGAATAATGAGGAAGAAGGTTATAGATACACAATAACAAAATTGTTAAAAGGTGGACATATAACAACAACCAAAGGTGTCTAACAATATCTTGATAGGATATATGTAATGGCTGTGGTGGCAGGGCAAGCAAGCAATCTTTGATAGATTGTTATACTAGCCCCTTGAATTTTTCTTTTTTGTTTTTACGAATTTTCATTAAGATCCTTTAATCTCTTAACTTGACATCCTCAATTATTTGGACCTGGCCTTCCTTCTGAGATAAATCAGCTGATAATTTGAAGGTGTTAATATAAAATTGAAAGGACAAGTGAAAACATATACATGTATAGATATACATGCGTGTGAGTGTATTATATAAGACACATCTACCTCGTTGTAGCAAGCTAATAAGGCACCAGAAAAGAAAAAAAAAAAAAAAAAAAAAAAAAAAGGAAAACATAAATATTTCCTAAAAAGATGCCAAAATTCAAATAAGCACAGAAATGAAGCAGGATAAGCAATTCTTAAGAGATCAAAATTACAGTAAAATGTCAGAAAAAAGATCATGGCGCCAAAATCTTGATTCTTGAGGTCATTCAATGTTAGTCATCAACCACAAAAAAAATGTCAGATGACCAAAATACCACTTTGGTTTACTTTTGATTCTTTGAGAATAAGCAAAAACACACTAATTCGCAATAAGCACCAACATGTAAACATGAAGAAGAAGCCCGAGTAAGCTAGAAACCATGATTGATAAAATAGACAATGCAAGAAAGAAATTAAATGGAAAAGGCATATATTGGAATGAAGACTTCCAACCAATGAGTTTCATATCCGAAAAAAGAAGAATAGAAGCTTTTTCCATGTCCTAATACTGAAACACTAGCTCACGTACTTATCAAGAAGCATTTACACAAACTCAATCATTAAATTTTAGCTTCATCCTACTGGTAATAGTTATATGCAGCAACAATGTAAAGCAGACAGCCGATCAAGTCTCATTCATGGGAAAGGTAAGAATTGGAAAAATGTCTCCTTCAGAATTTATCATAATGAGCCCCCACGCTCTGAAGATCTCAAACTCATAATGGAAAAGCATTGGATGAAATATATCTATTATGACCAATAAGTCCGACAAAAAGAAAGAAAAATAAAGACTTGACATATAGAAATGCATATAAGGTCCAAGGAGCACATATCCCATGACCACTCAATTACCAGTAACTAGGTAACAAGGAGATGTCAGAAACTTATCATTGCAAATGGGATGAGCCTTTGGAGTTCCACCTACAAGAGTATTTTGATCTATTAAACTAATTCAAACTGGTTGCCCTATCCGAGGCCTGCAGTTAGTAAGTATTACTCTCTCAAAGAGTTCAAGGAGAATGTTTTCATAGTTTCATGAGCTAAAGATGTGGAGTTCCCTTCAATTTCATCAATACCTTCCAAGTTGTAAGATGCTCCGTTTAAGGGACTGAACAAATAGCAGGGGTGAAGATACCCACCTCAGCTTCAGCTAGTCAACATCCAAGATGCAAGCATGGGTCCGCATTCGAGAAACTGTCCCTTTCCAGGTCAAATTGGTCGACGACGATGAGTAGTTCAATTTTTAGCACTTGAAATCACTAAAATCATCTCTAGGACAGAAGGTATTACTAAAT
Organism: Ehretia macrophylla; assembly: GCA_037974665.1. Taxonomy (NCBI): domain Eukaryota; kingdom Viridiplantae; phylum Streptophyta; class Magnoliopsida; order Boraginales; family Ehretiaceae; genus Ehretia; species Ehretia macrophylla. The sequence goes on from CM075765.1 coordinate 11,525,959, forward strand.
GTAAGATGCAAGCATGGGTCCGTTATTCTAGAAACATCGTTTCCAGGTCAAATTAGTCGATAACAATGAGCAGATCAATTTTTAACACATGAAATCACTGAAATCATCTCGAGGACAGAAGATATTACTAAATGTACATACTGTAAGGAGCTTATTTAGAGGCATCAGATGGTAAACCTCACTAGCATAAAGCTCACAATTAGCGTTCAGCCAACGAGAATAGCACTGGTAATAACATAAGTTCCATCACAAACAAGGCTACTTGCAAGTATACATATAAATCAAGATCACCATCTGGAAGTTCATCAAGCAAGAAGTAAACAAATTTAAAATGTATTTTTGGTAGTGTGATAATTCTGGTAAAGGTATGATATTCAGCCAGTTCAATCATGCGAAAGAGCTAAGAAGAAAGTCTATTAAAGAAATAGGTCCCTTTAATTATATCTTTGTGGCAGGAAGAACTGAAGCTTTCAATAATGTAAAATGGAAGGGTGCACTACCAGAGTTTCCAAATAATATTCAGGAATGTAGATGAAGATTGAATCCACTTTGCTAAGAATTAGAATGAGTTGAACAACCCACATGCAGGCTGCAAACATTCCCCTCTGCTTCCATCGTGAAAGCAGTGAGACTCGGTACCTGTTCAAAGAAATTAAAACATATAAAAATGTGAGATGAGACTATCAGAAGAAATTTAGAGAGAGAAAGTAAGAAAAGTGTATTTCATTTCTTGAATGAATTGAGTTACAACTTCTGCATTTATAGAGTTTACAGAAGTGCTTTGAGCATATGAATCACATGCTGAAATGACAACTGTAGTACAGCTGTGATTTACCAGCTCTAACTACCTATCTGAATCAGTTCTGAGCTCAGAACTAATTCAGTTAAGCTAAAGATTAAATGTCTAATGATAACCTATGTCTGCATAAATACAAAGTGAACCATTACTGCAGTATTACAACAGAAATAGTCTTTATGCTTTATCACTATCAATTACTCAAACTATAGCTTCTCAGTCCTCACGATGATATGAAATATCTAGGTCACAAGCTTCATATGATATATCCAAAAGTAAATAGAAATATTGGCTGCAGACCGAGAAAAACAGTTCTGCCCATATTTATATTTCCACCGAACATCAAGTGTAGACATACAATAAAAAATAGACAGTTGGACTAAAACTGTCACTATGAAGAAAAAAGAAACAGGTCATCATTGAAGCTTTGTACTTGAAACAGCACTAATGCGGATCCAGTTCACATTTGTAGTTTGGATCAATTTTTTCCATTAATTCTGAATGATATGCTTTGGTTCGTACACCATATTGTACAAACAATCTTCACATGTATATTGTGCAAGCAACAGATGTACAAACCTTCTTGTAAATAAGCAACCAAACCAAACTGAGCCTTTGTCCCACTAGATGGGATCGGTTATATGGATTAGATGACGCCATTCATTTCTGTTGAGAGCAAAAAGGTAGCCAACAACCAACAGAAAACAAAAGAACCTAGAGCAAAAAAGAGATGGAAATAGAAGACGGGCCACCTAGTAAGTAACAATCTGCATGTGGGCCTATATACATCTAATCTAAAAATCGTGTAAAGAAATTTGACATGAGAGATCTGAAATAGAGTCAAAAGCATCCAAACTGTTTTTTTTCTTTTTTGTCAAACTAAAACAAAAGCATCTAACCTGTAATAAAAGAGACACAGGAAACTGAATAACATTTACACCTTCCAGCACCACTTTGCCCAAAACAAGGGAAAAAGACACGGAGAAAAAAGGGGGAGGGGTGGAGAGAGAGTAGATTCACTGGCGAGTTATTGCTTACAACATGAACACATGTTGACAAATGCGTGAATCATTACCAGGCACAATGTCTGATGCAATCCATAACTTCTTCTCTGTATACACTACGAGCTTCCTTCAAACGCTTTACTTGTTCCATGGAAGCTTTTTCTCTGATTTGCTTATCAGTCTCTTCCAGGAGAGAGATCAATTGGGACTGACGGGACATGTATGATGATGCCTACAACATGAATGCCAGCCTTTAGTAAGTTTTGTCAGACACTGCTCCTAACCATGAGTTAGGATATGCATTTGAAGTTCATAATTGAGATCAGGACTGCTATTGTGGTTAAAGAAACAGGAGAAAAAGGGAAACTAGGAAATTAGCCAGATGGTGGTGGAATCATGCAACCAAAGAGGACAAGCAAACAAAGGGAGGCAGAGGAAAAGATGAAATTGGAAGAAAAGCTCAAACTAGTGAACATATTTTGCTTAAAAATAAGATGTGCAACAAATGCTTGTAATAACATGATACGTACATACAATTGGTGATAAAGTATAGAAGTCAGCTCATGTATTATTACAGTTGTATTCTCTTATAGTGCAATAGAGTTGGGATTCAGTTAGACTAACTAACTCAGTTCTAAGATATTAACTCAGAACTGATCTAACTAGAAGATAGTTGATGCCAGCTGTTCCCAGCTAAGTATTTAGCATGTGCACAATTAGAGCATGTGCAGAAAATGTAAAAGGTAAAACTGCTACTACTAAAACAACTATAAATAGCAGTACTTGTAAACAGTTTGACATAATGGGAAATGAATCAGCTTCAGAAAATATCTTTCTCTCTCTTCTATAAATTTCTTTATGGTATCCAGAGCCAGAAGAATCCTCTAAGCCGCCATTAAAGCAGCCATTGAAGCTGTCATTTTTTTTCGAAAACAACTGCTAAACAAGTTTTTTTCATCTGTTCCTAAGGTCCGACGCCATTGGAGCTTACTTCTGAAGCTTTGCGACCTCCAAAATAGGTCTTCTCCAAGCTCTGTATGCTAGGGTTTGCTTCTCTCTCCTCAATTCTCTCTCTAACAACTGTTTCTTTTTCCTTCGTCTCCTACACTTCTGTGTTTTTTGTTTGTTCTTTCTTACTTCTGCATAGCTAATCTCATCCATAATCAATTCATCTTCAAGCTTTTCTCTTCCTAAACATCCATGGCTGACATCTCAGCTCAAGATCTTCCCTTTGGCCTCAAAATGCTTTTACAAAACCTCAATTCTCTGGTAAAAATCCAGTTGAATAACTCCAATTATCTAGTTTGGAGAGCTCAGCTAGAGGCTATCTTCCATGCTTATAATGTTCTTGATCACATCACAGGAGTAACACCTTGTCCACCAAAGCAACTCACTGCCAGCGATGGCACCACCACTCCTAATCCAGAGTACTCTAAATGGCTCATAGTGGACAAACATCTCAAACCTTGCCTTATTGCTTCAATCACATCCACAGTCCTCCCTCAGGTCCTTCATCTCACCTTTGCTTCTTCTGTTTGGCAAACATTGGAAAAAAGATTCAATTCTCTAAGCAGAACACATATCCATCAACTAAAGAATAAACTTCATCTATTACAAAAAAGTCAAAAATCAATGCAGACCTACCTAGATGAAGTCAAAACTCTTTCTGATAGCCTTGTTGCTGCAGCATCTCCTGCACCTGAGGAAGACCTGATTCTCTATATCCTGAGAGGTCTCCCAATGGAGTATGAGTCCTTCAGAACCACCATCAGGGTTAAGGCTGACAATATTGGTCTACCTGAACTCACTAGCCTACTTCTCTCTGAAGAACTAAATCAACAATTCCTTCATTCGACCAAACTAACCTCCTCGACTACATCTGAGCTTCCTACTGCCCTCTACACTATCTCCGATCCCTCCCAGGACTCATCTAACAACAGGGGAAGGGGGCGCAGAGGTCAGAGAAACAGCTCAGGACACTTCAACTATCAAAAGCACTACTCCTCCACTCCCATCAATTTATCCCTGGCCTGCCAAATCTGTGGCAAGCCCAACCATTCAGCACTGGAATGTTGGCACATATTTGATGCCATCAACTACTCCTGTCCTCCAAAAGAAAAAAAGGTTATGGCTGCACAGATTGGCTCCTCTTCTACTCCTGAGGCTCAGTGGTACCTGGACTCAGGTGCTAATACTCATGTCACTCCTAATCTAGCTAAACTGCAACACTATCAACCCTATGCAGGCCAAGACAATGTCGCAGTTGGCAATGGTAATACTCTACCTATACAGAGTATAGGCACTGGTACTCTCTATCTTTCTTCCTCCTCTCTTTCTTTAAAGTCTGTTCTCTATGTTCCACATATTTCCTCAAATTTACTTTCAGTCTCTAAAATAGCACAAGACAATACCTGCACCTTAATTTTTTATGCAAAGGGGGTCAAGATTTTGGACAATGCTACCAGCAGGATTGTCTTCCAAGCCCCCTGTGAAAAAGGTCTTTACCCACCACCTGCAAGTTCTCTTATCTTCTTAGCAAGCTGCCACTAGCCACTACCCAGTACATCTTGAGGGGGGTGATAAAGTATAGAAGTCAGCTCATGTATTGTTACAGTTGTATTCTCTTATAGTGCAATAGAGTTAGGATTCAATTAGACTAACTAACTCAATTCTGAGATATTAACTCAGAACTGATCTAACTAGAAGATAGTTGATACCAGCTGTATCCAGCTAAGTATTTAGCATGTGCAGAATTAAAGCATGTGCAGAAAATGTAAATGGTAGAACTGCTACTACCAAAACAACTATAAATAGCAGTACTTGTAAACAGTTTGACATAATGGGAAATGAATCAGCTTCAGAAAATATCTTTCTCTCTCTTCAATAAATTTCTTTAATTGGAAATTGGAAACATTTGATAAACAAATCACTTACAACCAAAATGGTGATGAATTAAATGCATTTTTGTCCTTTTTCAGTTACGGGAGTGCAATTATTCTAATAGTAACCATACATCATCATCCTGTCACTCTGACTAACCAAAATAAGTACATTGAGAAGGATCAACAGTTATGAATTACTCATAAAATTTTATTCTTATATTCTGTCCCCTATTTATTTGCTAACATGCTTCCATCTGTATTTTGTCAACGCATGAAATTTATGTTACTATTTTTTATCATCCTGTCAAAATACTCAAACATAAAGATGGTCACATGATGATCCTTCAAGCAACACGTTCTAATTACCTGCTTAAAGTTTGGTGCAATGCCCAAATAATACAGCAAAAGCATAGCATCTAAAAGCTCTTCTTCTTTTAGTGCTGCCGTGGACAAATTGTTCCCTCTGGGTACGGTCCTCATCTGCTGCAAGGGGCGAAAACTATACCCGGATTCAGGCTGATCACTCGTGCTTGGTTTATCCGTTATCTCATCATTCAAACTCCCAGTGCTACATTCTGCTGCAACATTTACAGATCTCTCAGGAATGGAAGTGCAATGGCCCCGAGAACCTCTTGCCACGTGTCTAACAGGATCCTTCACAATTTTCGTGAAATCAGAATCATAACTAGCACAACAACAGGGCTTCTGCCTACCAGAATGTGTCACTCTAGTTTCCTTATCATCCATCCCCCCTTCTTCCCACCTAATATCTTCTTCTTTTTGGTCATCATTTATAGAATAAGATTTTGCTAGATGATCATATGATCCCCCAAGCCTTGAAATGTCAACTCGATGAGGATCATTTTTAAGAAACAGACCTATGGAAAAACTTTGTTGGCCACCTCTGTGAAGAAAACCAACATCAGATCCAGAGAATGATCCACAGCCCTTCATCCAGTTGCCAACATCCCCCATATTGAACCCTTCAGATAAAAAATGAAGGATCACTGGGAACAAAGAAACCAGAACAGAATTGCTTGACACCCCAGGAGGAGGTAAATTTCTGTCCGCACCCCTGTTTTTCAACAGAACATTTTGTAAAAATGTCCTAAACACCGAACCAGGCAGCTGAGGAGTAGTTGTAGGTGGTATGAACTGCATGACTAAGCAACAAAGGTCCCTTTGCTTCTCTTCAACCTGGAGAAGGCATGTGTTAATAAGCATTTACCAGGAAATAGGAAACCTACGATTTGACAGTAGCAGATTGGTAAAATGCACTTTGAAGACAAATAATATCTGGCTAAAAGAAAACAGAAAAAAAAAAAAAAATCATAACACTGGGGTGAAATTATGCAGAAGTACAATATTGAATAAAAAACCCATACTAATGATTCCAATGAGGAATGAAAACCAGTGCGCATTGAACTTCACAGAATAGCATTATATATTTGTTAACATGTAACATTTGTTAGATATACAGTTGGCCAAGGTAAACTGAAATTCATATATTCTCCTTAGACAAGAAAAGGCATAACATTTATGAAAAGAGTTTTTCGGAGAGCTGGGAACCAAATTTTAGGGGACTTATAATTTCCCATCTTTCCTTTTGCTTTCTCTTCCACCTAACTGATGAGGAGATTCAGATCAGAATACCATATCCATCAAAAGCAGCAAGTCACTTTTAGTTCAAAACAAGTTAAAAAGGATTACATTCAGAAAAACACAATCCTTCTGTAAATTGACCTCCTCATTTACCAACTTAAGCTGTTAGAACAGGATTTAAGTTATTTATTTATTGGCTTCAACACGTCTCCTCACGTACAAAGAAAATCCTCCGTTGTTGAGCCTTACGTGGACATATTCTTTTTAAACGGGTAATAGTGAGACTTGAACCCATAATCTTTTGTAACTTGGCTTTGATACCATTCAAATTGACCACCCCATCTAAAAGCTTAAGCTATTAAACAAGGGTTTATGTACATTAAATCTCTTCAATAGCTTTCAATATAATCTATACAACCAGATCTTAATACTCTCTTTGATAGGTACAACCAGATGTTAAATATTTTGTCGTTCCCTGTAGTTGAAATATTCCAGAACTCAGAGCCCAATGATGCATTTAGTTGTTATGTATATACACGGGAGTCAGTAATGCGCCTTCAGGCTTCAAATGCTAATCAACAGGACCACAAATGCTGACAAGCAATGCTTCTCCGGCAATAAGTAGGAGCAGCCCATTAACTTATATGCATGGACAAATTGAGTCCTAAAAATTTTCAGCTAAAGGAGACCAAAACATAAAATAAGAAAGAAAAAGAAAGTAGGCAATAACACTATCCAGGTTCTGATATTATCAAGGCTAAAAGAAAGCATTCCATACAAACAGGTCAAGATCATTCTAGTGTTTGCTCCTTCATCTTCAATTCAACAATCATGGAAGTTGTAAACTTGGGCATAGTCATGCCAAGACATGTTATCTTTAGCTATAAAATGGACTCCTTATCTCAAAGGCAGTGAACGACATTAACTAATTGAGTTTCTCTCTGCTCGTTTTCTCTTACATTTCTTCTCAACTACTTTTGGAGCCACAATTTATAATACGTTGAGTAAAGAACACAAAATTCCTACCATAGGAACTTCTCTATCACTGGAAACTCTCTCTGTTTTCTGCTCTTTTTCTATCTACTTACATGGTTTGCCCATAAATTGTTTAAAGTACAGAATTCAAATAGAAAACTAGTGCCTTCTCTTTTAGTTTTCAACATATCACATGGGGGGACTGCTTAAACCATTTCTCTGCAATCAGCTATGCTAAAACTTTTAGGTCCTTCTGATACCCCCTCTCCCAGAAAAAGAAAAAGAAAAAGAAAACAGGAAGGTTAAAAGTTGGATGTTAATAATAAATGGAGATTTAAATGTGATCAGCACAATCTAGACACCGTAAGGCACAGGGTTGACCATCCAATAAACTTGACATATTAAGATCACATATCGATTGAGAACCACAACTGGAGTGTGCTTTTGCTGATAACGTGAATAAACAACAAGAGCTGACAGCTATGCATGTCACATTTTGCAACGGCATTCAGGCCCTATCCACATATTCTCAACAACCTTTGATATTTTATTTTTGCAAACATATAACGATTATTACTCAGAAAAAATTTAGCTTCTCTAAGATATATACAGCTCACTTTTCGATTGGCAGATTAACAAGTCAGTAATTTAATTGGAAGCAGAACAAAATTGAACATGGATGAAAACACAACTCACTCTCTCCTTTGAAAGATAGGAAATCAAAACAATGGTGTATATTTGCAAACTAGATACAAAAGACTTATGTGGCAAAGGATACTAAACAATTACTCGAGCAAAGTTGTACAGCACAGTATTCTCAAGTTTTTAGCATGAGTATATATATCTCCACCAACAATTTGATCCTGTAACATCTAGTACATATCTGCTTAACTCTTTCTACAATTCCATGTTTGAAAATTAGATATATTTCTCTTGACCAAGTATATCTAAATTTTCATCAGTTACTCAACAAGCTACTAGAAACTCGTATTTACTAGATATTTCCTCTGTGCCATAATCTGAGTCCCCCTTTCAGGGAACTTTTTTCTTCAAAAGTTCCTCTTAACCCAACTTTTTGATGAAGTTCTGTTTCTTGTATTTTCAATTGGCAAAAAGTTGATGAATGGTGAAATGTGCACTTTAGTACAACTTAAAACAGGGAACTCTGGAATAAGAAGTAAGAATCCAATGCAGGTGGACTAGTAGATCTGTTTAGGACAGGACAAAAAGGAAAGGACTCCAATTTTGAGATGGACTACTAATATCCCAAGCTCAATTAGGTTGATGAGCCTGGGAAAATGGCAAATATCAGAGACTACATAGGAAAAAAAAAAAAAATCAAAAGGCCATACATAAATTAGTAGCTTACTTTTTTGACTGCTTCAGACAAAGCTGCTGTTGTCAGCGCCATGCTACTCTCATTGGACAAGTCCTCACTAGATCCAGGCCACCACACAGAAGGCATCAAGCCCCGTAAATCCTGCTTGTTCGGACTCTTCCATGATAAGAACCCTTCAAACAAAAACTCAAAGTCTGAAGACCTCCACCAGAGTATCATCAGTTCTTGCCGCCTTAAAATGTGACATGCCAATCCAAGATATGTATAAGATCCAGAATAGGGACACTCTGAGAGGACAAAGGATGATACTTTACATCCAGAAGAAAGTGCATCTAAAACGTGCTGAAATAGTATCCTAGATTCCTGAAATTCAAGTAAGCAATCAAGTACTCGATCTAGGCTCTTATAATCATGTGGCGGATGCACTCTGAAGACCTGAATTAGAAATGACAGAAGGGGACCCCAACTTATATATTCTGCACAACAGGCTTTGACAGCCATTGTGGAGAATAATGCTTTGCATATCCCCCGGGATACAGGGTGAAAAATATCTTCATATGAGACGAACCTTTTTAATCTTCTCAATTTCTCAACAGAGTCGACTTCTGCCCTTTCAACTCGCTGCATTTCTATCAGTCTCGAGAAGCAATTAAGTAAATGAGCAACAGAGAGGCTAACAGATGGCGGGCCCTGAATGGGAAAGAAGCCTTTAATTGGATATCTAAATGGGCGGGCCCCAAAGTTTAACTCACAACTTTCACCATGAGAAAGAGATACGGCAGGAAAATAACCAAATCCAGGCACAATCTTACGAATGCCAGAAAATGCCACCCCAAGTGATACACCATTTCTATAGAATATGATCTCATCAGAATCCAAATCAATACAACATCCAATAACATCACCGACAACCCAAGGCTGACCATAAGGCTCAGCTTCCTTATTCCATTTACTAACCCTTTTCCCATCATATGCATAAGAATCATCAGAATCCCCTACACCCTTACGCTCAGTAAAAGGGCAAGAACGAGTAGCCCAGCCAACCTGCTGTATACCAGCAGTTTCAAGAGTCACTTCGTACATCCATTTTCCTTTCCATACACAGGCATTGGCCCTTACACTACTGAACAGAGCGTGACTCTCCAAAAGCAAAGGTGGTTTAACAACTTTGATATGACCAGAAATGCTAGATTCTTCAATCCCAATAATTGGGGGTCCAGAACCATCACTAACGATCAACAGCCCATCTCCATTTCTATCTTCCGTATTCTTCGTATCTTCATGATACTTGAAAAATTCCTTCTTTATTATCGAACGAACTGCTCTAGCATCAATTGGACGAGTCAGTGAATTAATAGTTTTGGAAGGAAGATCAAATATGTGTTCAAGAGTTCTCTCCAACGATTGATCACCAAAATCATCACAGTACGAAACAAGACGGTTCCTCTGGGAACCCCCTCTCCTATCCTCTCCATTTAACACTACAGCCAACCCAGAAGATAACCCACCGATCCGCAGGCCGTCCTCGGCCATTTGCAGCAACAGTCCACAAAATCACCCTAACTAAAAACACCCCTTAACTGCAATACCAAAAGCTACTTTCCCAATTTTTGACGATGCATCTCCAAATACTGATTAATTTCCTTGCTCAGAATTTCCACTGCAAACATTTCAGATAAATCAATAACCAATTAAATCCCCATTATGCTGCCGAAACAACCAAAAGCAAAATTGAATACAGAAACCAAAATTCATCCCTCAACATCTTCCAATCCTCCTATTTCTTAAAAATAAATAAATAAATAAATAAAAATCCAATCTTTTCGCTAATAGAATCAACATTTCCAAATTTTGTTGTTCTTAGCTAAAACCTTCCTATACTAGACAGCAGATTTAATTATTAAACAATTCATTAACTCCAGAATCAGCCAAATTCTCTCAGTAGATACGTTGAAAATTGAAGTCAATCAATACTCAACCATAAACAAAAACAACAAAATTAAATTAAAACTACTTCAAGTACACACTTTTCTAGTTTCACTTGTAAAAACAAACAAAAATCCACACACACACATACATATATACACGCGTGTACTCAATAATAAACGAAAGAACAAAAATTAAATCAAAATTAATCCACTTACAAATAAATATCCACTTACATACACACACATATGTGCGTGTGCGTGTGTGCGTGTGCGTGTGCGTGTGCGTAAAAAAAAAAAGCAATAAATTGGAATTGAGAAAGTACTTACAACAAGCAAAGCTTACATGTTAAATATTTCCTGAAACAGTAAAGGCGGCTAAAGAATAGTACTACTACTACTACTACTCGCTAGGGTTTTTTTGAAGACGCCATTACTGAAAAGTGAAGAGTTTGGGTTTGATTTTGATTAGTAAAATAAATATTTTTATTTCAGTAATTTTTCTCTTTTTTTTTTTGTTTTTGGTATTTTGTATGTGTGTGTGCGTGTGTGCGTGTGTTGTTATAAAATGCAAGAAGTTTGGAAGTGAGGACCGAAAAGGACACGATTGAAGCAAAGGCACGCTCACGCTGACTCTCTCTGTTGTGTGGGGGAAAAAATGGGTACCCTAAAGGATTGACGGACACGTGTCGGTGATGCCGGTATTTGATGACGTGGCGGGTGGGATGGTGAGCAACGGCTCTTTCAGGACACCGGCAACTTGCTCGGTCAATGATGTGGATATTTTAAGCGATTTTTTAGGAAAAATGTTCAATTAGTCTTAAAAGTTTGTTTGTTTTGATATTTTGATATCAAATATTCTAAATTTGATATTTTAACTTTAGACATTTTACATAAAAAATATTGTTATTTTATTAACTCATTTTTATTAAATTTTTTTTATTAAAGTCACGTGATTCGCATATTATGCGTAAAAAAAATATACAAAATTAAATTAATCATTTAGCTTACAACTCATTTAGTTTAAATTGGTGACTCTAATCTAAATGATCAATTTAATATTTTTTTTTTATGCGCTGCGTAAGAATCACGTGACCTAAACGGAGCAAATTTAACAAAAATGAACTAATTAACTAATAGTGTCCCTTATGTAAAACGTTTAGAATTAAAATATTTAATTTAAAATATTTAAGATCAAAATATCAAAATAAGTAAATAATTTGAACTAATTAAGTCATTTTTTCGATTTTTTATTCAGGCATCTGTTTCTTTTAAGAGGATCTTTTATAAAAAATTATTATTCTTAATGGACACATGGTTTTGTGTAAATATTGGATAGAGGCCTTTTTTTTGGATTTTCTTTTCTTCCTTTACATTTAGAATATTAATTCTGAAATAAGATTTCGAGACTTTTTACGTTTAAAATAAAAGTCATACTACTAAAAAAAATATATATATATTTTTCGTTTTTGTTTTTGAGAGGGGCTTTAGAAACTTCTCATGGGGTTCTTGTTAAAATGTTTTTTAGTGTGTAGTTTAAAGCATTATTAGTTATATCAAGGGGTTTATTTATTATTGTATGATTGGTGATGCCTAGTGAAGGGAACGATAAAGTCTAATTAGCTCATGGTTGTCAAATTGTATTGTCCATTACGTATTGACCAAGTAGAATTTAATAAGATAGTGACTATGAGTTGTATGTGTTCATAATTCTTGACATGGAAATGTTAGTGTAACAGATAATTAGTGAGAACGTACTATAAATTGAGAAAGAGATAGAAAAAAAATTATTCAATACACTAAGTTTAAGGTACATAATTAACTGGAGATTTGTATAATTATGCGGTCGCATGGTCATGCAAATGCAGTAGTGCGTGTTAGATTAAGTATCCTAATAAAGTCAATTAATATGTGATTTGCATAATTAGATATGAACAGATATATGACATTAATTTCTTTTGTGTTAAATAAAATTTTAAAGGCCATATATATTTTGTAATCGTGCCCTCATTTAAATACCTTATTAATGGTGATGTAGGATGAAGGTATTTCATAAGAGAATGATCACCAAGGCTTTGATCTAATGGTATGTCATTCGCTTTGAGTGCAAGGAGTTTCGAGATCGATTCTTATTGGTTATATCTTTAATCGAAAGGATTTTACAATCTTTTAAATTTGGAACTTTTTTGAAGGAAAATAAAAGTTAGGTCGTGAAAAGTCTCTCTTATTCTTGATTTTTTTTTCTTTTTTTTTTATCTCTAGGGCTATAGATATAAAAAAAAAAAAGGTACTTAAGTAATTTTTCATTTTAGAAGTTATTCTTCTTTCTCCATCAGAAAAACAAATCATAAAATCATTTCATTTTCTTTTCTATAATTTTATTTTTTTTGCAATCCAAATAAAGAAATCCTGTATCTTTTCTTTCTTTTATTTTTTCTCTTTCCCTTACTTTCCTTTCCTTACGCTTGTTTAATCCAAACAGTTTTTCTGGGGATAAGATTATTTTATTCCCGGAACTGTTTAGGATAATCTTTTTTCAAGATTATGGTTCTTAGTGGATAGAGGCTTTCTTTTTAGATTTACATTGCTTTTTGGGTCTTTGGATTAGAGCTGAAAATTTTCACGTGGTTTTTGTTAAAATGTTTTTAATGCAAAGTATAAAGCATTATTAGTCATATCAAGGATTTGTTTATCATTGTATGGTTGGTGATGTGGAATAAAGGAAATCGAGACAAAGAATGGAAAGGGAAAATTACAGTCCCTATTATTTTTTAAAAATTAAAAATTCATTTTTATTATTTAAAATTCATCAATTTAGTATTTATTATTTTTAAAAAAAATTAAATTCGTCTCTATTATTCGAATTTTGAAAACTAATTAAAGATATGGTACGAGTGTACTTCAAATTGAAGAAGTTGTGGGAGGAGAAATTCTATTATTTAGGTGATGATCTAGTTAATTTGTGATTTTAATTAGTGAATTGCGGGTTAAGTGATTATAAATATCAGTTGTTCATCTAAATATTTTTGAAAACTAATTAAAGATGTGTTTAACCGGAGTTGAAAATTGAGTAAAATATTTTTTCTTTTAACACAATCAACTCTCAGTTTCTAATCAGATGAAAAAATTTCGAAATTACTCTCTCCATCTCACTTTAATTGTCATAATTATTTGACTTTCTTTTTATCAAATTTATTAGTCTTATGAAAGCATTATTTCACACCAATTTTTCAAGTATATAATGATATTAACTTTTGAAATAGTAATACGCTTTATATAGTTTCTAATTCTTTATAAAACAACACAAGAAAAATGAACAAACCATAATAAAATGTCGCATTGATAATTAATTCATGTTTTCACCTAAAAAAAATTAAGTGAAAATTGTTCATGCTTTTCATCCAAAAAATTAAGTGATGATTAAAGTAATTTGGGGTAACATTGTTCTTATTGAAAGAAAAACACATACATATATGTGTTTACCTCAACTCAATTAGGGAAAACTCTTTAAAATATCAAGACGGAGGTCTAGTTCTAGCAGGAAGTGAAACATGTACAACACTTACAACTAAATGTCCGTTCTGATATTTGTAAGAGTTTTCACTCTCGATAAATTTAAAATCTTTGACTTTTGCTTCACATTAGAACAGTAAATAATAGTGACAAAGACCTACTGTCTTCGACCAAAAGCAATAAATTCTTCCTTATCCATGATTTATTATTTCTCCATTAAATGACGTCGAGAGATATGATAATACATTCGATATCCTAATATATTAGCCAAAAAAAAAAATGATAATATATTCGATATTAGTGCTGCAAATCAGCCCGTGAACACATGCTCTTTTTTTTGGTCAATGAACACATGCTCCATTATGCTTTTCTTTGGATTGATATGCCCCGCCACGCAAGTAATGTCTAGTTGTTTACAGTACTGGGCACACATTGACTTCATGGTTGGAAAAATCAAGATTGTACCATATGGCACCTACTACTATTTTATGCATTAATTTGTCAAATTTTATTCCCAATGGAGTTTTCTGTCATCTTCTCTCACGATACTATTTTACTACTCACAAATATTTAATCTTGTAAGATAATTTTTGCTGATTTCTACGGTAATCACGTGCCTTATATATGCCACTCGAGTTAGAACATAAGTTTGAATAAATACGTAAGATTAACAAAAGTATGATACAAATATTAGCAATAGCATAAGATCCCAAATGTTGTTTCAACTTGAACAAGTTGTAGGTTGCTCTCGCTAGTTGACTTACTGGTTGTGGACTGGTAGTTCATTTTACTAATAATGACTTTGTTGTGCTTTTTGTCTCCTCTTTTACCAAAAGAGTGCAGAAAAGAAAGAAACTTTCAAATGGGATTTAACATGACTAGTGAAGCAATTGGTACATGGCCATCCAAGGTGCACTCTGCACAGAGCGCACTTTCTGCTACTAGGGTCGACACTGCATGGTTAAGGCTGTGTAGCACCGATCCTCAGTTCTTTTCGGGCCCAAGCGGGACCAACTGTAATACAGGAGTAAACATGTATAGTGTTCAGTTATGAATGATGATAGAGGTGGGTTTTGTTAGAATTCATCTCGTTTTTACATTAAACGGTGAGGATATTGGAGTGAGAAATGTATAGAAAATTTGACAAGAGGTAGGAATTAAGTTCTATACATTAAGTATTAATTCCTGTGTCAGGGTTGATAGAGGTTGATGATAAGTATTATTCGCCCTACATGACCCGTATTGAGAAGAATTCCTAAATTTAGGGGCGAGGGCGAGGGTGAGAGATGAGAGTGAAGGACGTGTAGATATAGCAGGTCTTAAGAAGTGATCTTTTAAATGATGATGTGAGACGGAATTCGAAAATAAGTGTATCCGCTTCAAACCAATCTCATTATCATTACTTCTTTTCAAAATTGCTTTTCGAAGTTCTCTTAAAGATTGTTGGATACCACTATTTGAAATATGGAAACGCATTCATCAAATGGATAATCTGTATGCATATTCCCATTAAGTAATGCACTTTTGATACTTGAGCTCAGTCAACAATGAGAAACTAAGCCAACTAAGAAAATGGAACCATGGAAATGATGTCATTGGTACTATGCTTATCAAAGCTTATTAGTCATTCTTCTATTTGATCACAAGCACGTGAGAGAAGGTTGGAAAGAAGAATAACAAGTCCTGTTGGCTATTGAAGTGTTTGGTGCCTGTAACATAAGAATGGTACAGGATGAGTTTAAGTACTCTTCATACTTAGTAATTTCTTTTTTCTTTTTGATGTTATATAATTACATACATCAAAGATAAAAAAGCAAACAAGTAATAGTTTGGATGGACGATTCAGATATGAAAATTTGTTGAGTAATGTTTTATGTCATTCTGTTATTTTTTTATACGTTTATTTTTTATAGTAAAAATTCACGTTTTAAATGTCAAATTTATTATACGTACGAACTTAAGTCTAAGTTTTGAAAAAAAAAAAAAAAAACTGATCAATCACATTAATGTTTACATATTCATTCTAGTGTGATAAGTTGCTACTAGCTGCAGATAAATCAAATAAAATAGCTAAGATAATCCCCTGACTAATAAAGTTTAGGACTTCTCTTTTCTCTATACTTATCCATATAAAGTTGAGAGGAAAAAATTTATGGGACTGGATTGCTTGAAATTTACATCTAAAGGTTATACTTACACCTGGTCCAATAATAAAAATAGTGGCCAACATATCGTATATATATATATATATATATATATATATATATATATATATATATATATATATATATATATATATATATATATATATATATATATATATATACATATTCAACAATTTGTTGACAAATTAATGTAAGTTGACTACATTTTTCTGTAATATATCTATACATGCACAATCACACACGCATACAAACATACATATCTAAAGGTAGGATTTCATTGGTGTAATTGTTGGTGTAATTGTTGGTGTTTGAAGATTGAAAATAGGTGATATAGATTGTGAAAAAAATTGAAACATAACACAAATAGGGGCTAAAACACAATTTATTTTTTCTGCGGGCTGAAACATAATAAACACAAACTGTAGACAAAAGGAAAAGTTTTTGAATAATTTTATAAACAAACCACCATATTTTCACAGCCCAAATCCTAACCTTTATAATATTTCAATCCTTACCAAGAGAAAACACTCACTTTCTTTCTAAGCAAAAGTTTCCAGAAAGTTCTTCACCAGTCACACAATCTGACCCAACCTCGGGCCTTTGTGAACAAAAAAATTTGAGTCAAAGAGTGAGAATTATACTTATTTTTTCGATTTTATTTTACTGTCATTCTAATTACAAAAAATTATTACAATTGCAACACTATAGCTTTTATAGTTTTCCATATGTTATTTATATGTATATATATATATATATAAACAATAAGATATAATAACTGATGTACATATGAACAATCAAACTACTAATTCTCCATAGTAGTTTCATTCTGTGTGCAAGAATGCCCATTTTCTTGATCAGCCTTATAAGGCTAAGAACAAGGCAATAATGTTGTCTTCTATTACAATAATATCTTATTTCATATGCCTTAAAAACGACGATATGTTTTCTAGGCTAATTGATTATTTAATTTTTGAATTTAGAACTTATACGCAGCGGATAAATAATATTATATAAGAACTCAAATTAACCACATAGAGCATAGCCATATATAGGCAAGAACGCTAGATTAAAGTAATGAATTGTTAACGATATATGGCTGATAGATTATAAAGGCTCACAAACCGCAGCAGCTCAATTGCCCTTGACAATCTGCTATGGCCGAACACAGAAAGAAGGCAAACGAAGAAGATGACTTCATAATTTGCTTTCCAAAAACCCCTTTTTGTCTTCACTACTATGTCCGCCACTAATAATATTCTCTATGGCTTAAGCAATGAGTGGCATTGCAAAAATGTATATACCTGCAAGCTAGCTTAATTGGAGTCCTTTTCTTGTCAATCACTTAGAAAGAGAATGTGATGAATTCTTCTAGCCAACAAAAACGCATGAAGACTAGATAATAATGGACTAGATGCAAAGGTTGAGTGCTATGAGGATTCTTGTAATTATCTAGATTAAATATTTTTCAATATTTAAAACTATTCCATAATTAGAGTCCTGCATTAATTCTTTGCTAGCACTACAAGAAAATCAGTCTGGAGCGACGAAGGTTTCTCGTCGCCCTTTGATCGCCTATCTCCATTGGGCGACCAAAGAGCAACCAAAAACATAGCGTCGAGAAAATTCTCTTCGCAATTTGCTGATTTGGTAGCATTTTGGTAGCCAAATCGAAAAATAAAATAAAAAGTATAATTTTTTTTCCATTTCGTAGCCCCTTGGTCACAAATTTTACAAAAATTAATTATTAGTTAATTTTTATAATTAACAATTTTATTAAATAATTCATTAATTTTTGTATCATTTAATTATGCATGGTCGCCCCATGGTAGCCAATTTTTATCGCCATTAGGTGGTAAATTATTTTAAATATATTTTTATTATTATTTAATTTCGCCTCTATGTGGTAGCCAATTCTTGTAGCGATAATTTGGTGGCCGTGTGGTAGCCATAATTACGTCGTCATTAGGTAGCCAAACATTTTTTTTTTTTTTAAATTATTAAACTTCGTTGCCATTTGGTAGCCAAAGTTTGTAGCCACATTTTGGTAACCGTATGATAGTCATTTTTTCGTCGGCACTAGGTAGCCAAATTTTTTATTTTTTATTTTTATTTATTAATTTTCGTCTTCATGTGGTAGCCAATATTTAGTCGCCGTTTTTTAACTATATCGTAGTCAATAATAGTCGCCACGTGGTAACTACGTTTTTGTCACCATTTTGTCGCCACACAATAATTTTTTTAAAAAAAATAATTTAAGATATGCATATTATAGTATTTAAAAGATCTTCAAAATAAAGTACATAATGTCACGCCCCAACTCGACCCCACCTAAAATCAAGTCGGGACGCGATAAAATTTCGACATTATAACATCTGTAATAAGACTTTTAAACATTTCAAACCTGTAAAACATTTCATATAAGCCACAATGAAAGCAATACATTCCACAATTTAACCATCCAACATTAAACCAAAATATAAAGTCATCCGTCTCAACTACTTTAGACATAACCATAAAAGTACATAAGCTCCAAATAGACTTCTAAATCTAGCTAAAGTCTAACAACATATACATATCCAAAATAGACTTTCCAAGCTAGCATTAAGCCATGCTCACTTTGATCATTCAACAAAAAGACTATAAACTACTAACTTAAAGTAAAGCTACAACATTACATATTACATAAGTTCAAGTCTTTCATATATTAAGCCAACTCCAACAGCTTCTTTATTTTTTTCCCTACATGTAGAGATTTTGAACAATTTCTCTACATCTAGGGATTCCCTATTTCAGTTTCACTCCAGCAGCTTCTCTACATTTACTCAATCTCTATTTTTAAGGAATCTCTATTTCAATTTCATTCCAACAACTTCCCTATTTTACAGATTCTCTATTTTTGTTTTATTCCAAAATCTTTTCTTGTTTTAATTAAATATATCATTTTAATTCAAACTTTATTATTAAATTTTTTATTTATATTTGTTAATTATTTATGATGATTTTTAATTTTAATTACCAATTTTTATTATTTTTTATTTTAAAACTTTTTCAACTTTTTTTTTATATTTATTTATTTTTTATGATGATATTCTACTTCTAATTACTGATATTATTTCAATATTCTTAGTAAAAAAAAAAATGTCTCTGTTAAAAAAGAAAAAAAGAGTCCATACAAGTTTGACAAAAAAAAATCCATACAAAATAATATAGTGTTTACGAATATACTACAAATAATATCTTCATTTGCATTTCCTATCTAAACAGCCCCCACCCCAATCTCTCATCTAAACAGCCCCCACCCAATCTCACGACAACTTTGAGCAAAAAAAAGAAATCTCACGGCAACAACCCCCCACCCAAATCCCTCACTGACGGCAAGATGCCCCACCCCAATCCCTCACTCACGGCAAGACGCCCCACCCCAATCCCTCACTCACGGCAATAATGGTAATAAAGTAGCAATCAATTTTTTTTTCGCAAAAATGAACTGAAATTTTTTCAAAAAAATTGTTACCTATGGGTTTGTTTTTTGATTTGTTGTTGTTGTTGTTTTTTTTTTTCACAGCTTTGTTTGTGTATTTGCACAAGTTGAAATTTTTTTGTTGAAATATGGTGTGAAATAAAGCACACCTGATCTGTGTTTACAGATGTGCCTCCAACGATCATATTTCAGACCGTTGGAGACTTTTTTTTTTTTTTTAGCCAGTAATTTTTTTTTTCAAAGTTTTCAGATGTTTTGGGACTTTAAGGTATGAAATCAGCATCTCCACATTTGGAGATGCTGAATCCAAGTTGTAGGGATTCTCTACAATGTAGAGAATCCTTAAGGAAGCTGTTGGAGACAAAAGTCTCCAAGAGCTTCCCTACATGTAGAGATTTAGGAGTTTTAGTTACGCTGTTGAAGACAACCTTATAACCAAAAACACTAAGATAACATAGGAAATATCGAAGCAAGTACTCACAAGGATGGGGCTCTTGAGCATAAGACTCATTCACATAATGTATGACATCAAATGGCTTGGCCTCAGCCTCTTGAGCCACGAATTCCAACTCTGGCTCACCTGAAATGTTAGTAAATGAGGGTGAGTTTTTACGACTCAAAGAGGATGCCCCTCGGCACTTCAACAACAACACTTCAACACTTTAAATAATGCAACACTTAGTAATTTCACATGTAAAAATCACTTAAAACACATTGATTAGATAACGAAGTAGGTTATCAAACCTCAAACATATATGTCCATATATTAACCAATTCCGACCCTACTTGATTCCAACTCAAACTCTAATAATACAACACAAAAGAGTATAAAACAACACTTAAACTAACTTTCTTTAACAATACTTCAACTTTCTAGCAACACATTCCGCAATTACTCAATTAAACAACACCCAAACAACCACCTATCAATTAACCAACGAAGCATGCACCTAAACTACCCCGAGGGCAGCCCAAATGGCCCCCAAAATCAGCCCAACTAGCGCCGGCAAGCCCACTGTCGGCGTTGGAAAATTCAGTCCACAAACACCACAAACATTTCCACCATTTTGCGTTGTAAGGTCATTATGCTATGTAATATTGTTACAAGTACGCATATACACTTCATATACAAGAAATAACTCAAGAATCAACTTAAATTTTAACTAAATATCTCAACAAATATCATAAATAATCAATTATATATGCAATTATTATCCCAACAAATATCATAACAATATCTCACCTACAACATTATTTCAAATATAATATCTCAGCACGAATATAAAAGATAGTGAATTAGAAGACTAACTTGAGTCGTAATAGTCTGGCCTATCACACAAAACAAATTCCAATCCTATAAAAAAATATTTCAAAGATCAAACATTAATAAAAACAGAAAAAAAAATCTACAATTAAATAAAATAAAATAAAAAACAGAAACAAGTGAAAAAGTATATATATATATATATATATATATATATATATATATATATATATATATATATATATTTTAAAGTTACTAACTAAAAAAAATAGAAAATAAAATGAAAATTAAAAAAATAACAATAAAATAAAAGCTAAATGCATGTATAATATATATATGCATTTCGCTTTTTTCTGTTTTTTTTTATTTTCATTTTCCCTTTTTCTGTTTTTTTATTTTCGCTTATATATATATATAGGATCTATATATAAAAAAAAGGGAAAAGCGAAAATTAAAAAAAAAACCAGAAAAGAGGGAAAAAAATAAAAAAAAGAAAAAAAAGAAAAATACATATATATATTATACATATTTATATAGGATCTATATAAAAAGTATAATCTAAATATAAAAAAAAAGGCAAAAACGAAAATAAAAAAAATAGAAAAAATGAATGCATATACATATATATATAATGTTTAAGCTATACATATATCTATTTTAAGCTATATATATACATACATATATATATATATAGGATATATATATATAAATCTACATATATATATAGGATATATATATATAAAGGGAAAATGACGTTTTAGTCCTTGAGGTTTGGGTAAAGTCCCAAACTAGTCCCTAAGGTTTGGGAATTACCCAAACAAGTCCTTCCGTCTAATGAAGGAACGTTAGCTTTAAGGTCTGGAAGGATAAAATAGTCATTTTGCCCAAAAAAGTTAGCACTAAAAAAGGTTGTAAAGCTTTACCTTTTTTTTTTCTTTCTCTCATCTCTATTCTCTCTCCTCTCACACGACACACAGAAACCCCAAACTAAACACTTATTTTCCTTTTCTTCTTCATTTTTTTAAAAAAAAATTCAAAAAACATAGAAGAGCTAAAGCATAGGGATCAATCCTTACCCGATCCATTTTCATCTGGTTTAAGCACGCCTTTTGGGTCTGAGATTGGCTCAATCGAGACAGAAAGTGAGGATGAAAATTTCATGGCTGAGTTGACTCGTCAGATGGCTCATTACATTCTTGATGAAGACGATGAAGAAAATTGTAGAACAAAAATCGTTTCTAAGCACACGAAGGTATATATAAATGCATATTTCGTTTGTCAAGACCATGTAAGAATTTTTTTTTTTTTTTTTGGGTCAAAAAACCATGTAAGATTACCACTTTTTGACATGTAAAATATTATCTCACTTATTTGTTTTCGGTTCTGTGATATCTTTTTTTTTTTTTTGGTCAAGGTTATGTGATATTCAAGGCTTGTGATTCGCCTACTAAGTGGTCTGGTTGCAATTCAAGCTCTACATTATTGTGACCAGAGATTTATGAGCACAATTCAAGGCTTATAATTTGCCTACTATTATTAAGTAGATTTGTTGTGTATCAGTCACTATTGGAATAAATAAATAAATGGAAGCTCAAGCAAGAAAAGTTACTTCTTTTTCATTCAGATGTTATGGATCTTTATCATGAGCTATAATTCCAAATTCACTTATGAATTCTGATTTTTCTCACCTGGATTTTTTGGTGTTGTGTTTTACCTAAATTGTTTTGAGTCTTTCCTGCAAATTGTGATAGCTGAAGTTAATAACTTTTCTGTCCTTTTATTGAGCATGCCGATTGGGGGTATTTTTTTTATTTTTTTCTGAATTGGTTGGAGTGAAGAGCTTAATTAGGCTGTAAGCAGAACATTACTGAGATGGGAAGATTTGGTTGTGGCACCTTTGTGCGAAGAAATTCTCTAGAGAACACAAGGATGAACGGAATTGTGTGAAAGATAAGATCAATACTAGAACTGTTGAAGAATTGGAGGAAGCAGCCAAAGTTGTTGCAAATTGTAGAGCACTAAGTGGCTGAAAAGAGGTGTGAGCTTAATCTTTACTATACGTGCATAACTATACATAACAGGTTATCCCAGACATGAAAAGCCATACCAATGAATTTAATTTGCTACGTTTACGGATGGGAAATGTGGTATCCTATGGATGATACAGTTACAGGCTTGCAGATTGCTCACGTTTGCAGATGTAGCTTTTCTACTTTTTTTTCTCTCTCCTCATAGGGTAATATGGTCTTTTTCTCGGTCAAAGCAATGACCGTTACAAAGTGGCTAACGGCAGTTGTATGGAGGGACTTGTTTGGGCAATTCCCAAACCTCAGGGACTAAAATGACTTTCTCCCTATATATAAATCTACATATATAAAAAAAAAGGCAAAAATGAAAATTAAAAAAAAAATTAAAAAAGAATGCATATATATATATATATATATATATATATATATATATATATATATATATATGTGTGTGTGTGTGTGTCTGTGTGTGTGTGTTTGTGTGTGAAATTAGGTACACACACCCACACATAGATATACATAGACATACATACTATATGCATAATGTAATAAACAAAGTAAAAAAACAAAACATACCTTTGAGGGGTCAGGTAGGGTGGTAGGATGGGATGGGGTGGGGTGGGGTGGGGTGGGATTTTTGAAAAAACAAAATTCTAACTCTTACTAAAACCAGGGGACAGCGTTCTGCCCCCTGTTTTTAGTAAAATGGGCCGAGCAAAGGGCTTGATAGCCCTTTGGTCGCCCTCTTAAATTAGAGGCCCTTTAATTTAAGTGGTTCTCGCGACCAAAGGGCCCGAGGCCCTTTGGTTGCCCAAAAACCCTAATTTTTTTTATTTTTTTATAATTTATATGTTTCTAATTTCTTCGCCCCTTCGTAGCTATTGGCGACCAAAGGGTAACCAAAATTTTACTTTTTTGTCGCCATTTGGTGGCCAATGGCCACCACGGGGTTACGAACTATTATGCAAAAGATGAAATTTATTTTATATAATCACTTCTTTTGTTTTAAGTAACTCTTCTAAGCTAAATATTATATTTTATTATAGTCAATCTTCAATTTACACTAATTCATTGATGCTAGTGCGAAATTAGAATTTGATTGGTATACGAAAAACTAATGACAATGCATAAAAATTTTATTATTTTTTACTTTGTATTTCAGCAACCCTACTTTTGTTAATTAAAATATAGAATTATTAATCATCAATTTATTTTTGTGCTCTTATATTTTAAATATGTACAACCTTATACCATTAAATAAACCATAAAATATATTTTCAATTAAAATAAAATAGATCTAGCACAAACTTGTAATATACTTGTTATTATTAATTCTTATGTTCTAAATCAATTTAACTTCCTATGAACATGGACATTTTGTCGTTCCTTTGTAGCCATTGGCGACCAAAGGGCGACCAAAATTTTACTTTTCGTCACCATTTGGTGGCCAATGGCCACCATGGGGCTACGAACTATTATGCAAAAGATGAAATTTGTTTCATATAATCACTTCTTCTGTTTTAAGTAGCTCTTCTAAGCTAAATATCATCTTTTATTATAGTCAATCTTCAATTTACATTTTCATTGATGCTAGTGCGAAATTAGAATTTGATTGGTATACAAAAAACTAATGACAATGCATAAAATTTTCATTATTTTTTACTTTGTATTTCAGCAACCCTACTTTTGTTAATTAGAATATAGAATTATTAATCATCAATTTATTTTCGTACTCTTATATTTTAAATAAGTACAACCTCATATCATTAAATAAACCATAAAATATATATTTTCAATCAAAACAAAATAGATTTAGCACAAACTTGTAATGTACTTGTTATTATTAATTTTTATGTTCTAAATCAATTTAACTTCTATCAACATGGATATTTCGTCGACCCTTCGTAGCCATTGGCGACCAAAGGGCAACCAAAATTTTACTTTTTGTCGCCATTTGGTGGCCAATGGCCACCACGGGACTACGGACTTTTACGCAAAATATGAAATTTGTTTCATATAATCACTTCTTTTGTTTTACGTAGCTCTTCTAACTAAATATCATCTTTTATTATAGTCAATCTTCAATTTACACTAATTCATTGATGCTAGTGCGAAATTAGAATTTGATTGGTATATAAAAAACTAATGACAATGCATAAAATTTTCATTATTTTTTACTTTGTATTTCAACAACCCTACTTTTGTTAATTAGAATATAGAAATATTAATCATCAATTTATTTTCGTGCTCTTATATTTTAAATATATACAACCTCATACCATTAAATAAATCATAAAATATATTTTCAATCAAAAGAAAAAAGATCTAACACAAACTTGTAATGTACTTGTTATTATTAATTCTTACATTCTAAATCAGTCTAACTTCCAATGAACACGGACATTTTGACGCCCCTTCGTAGCCATTGGCTACCAAAGGGCACGGGACTACGAACTATGATGTAAAAGATGGAATTTATTTTATATAATCAATTGTTTTATTTTATTTATTTTATAACTGTTTTAGTTTTATGTAAATGATATTTGTCGCGTATGGGTCGCCCTTTTGCGACGTAAGGGCAACAATTGTTTATTTTATTTATTTAACATTTGTTTTTTGTCAATTTATTTTTTTTATAATTTTTTAAAAGAAATATTTACGTTTTTTGGTCACCATTTGGTTGCTACGTGGCGGCCAAACAACGACCACATTTATACTTTTTTTATTTTATAAATATTTTTTCTCATTAATTTTTGCAATTAAGATGCGAACCAAAATTAATGATAACGGTGGCTAAGTGGTCGCCATTTAGCGACCTATTGGCAACCAGTCACTAATTAAACAATAATTATCTTTTATTGTCGCTATTTCGTCGTTGTTTTGCTACTATATGGCGACCATTTGTATTTTTCCCTAGGAAAAAAAAATTTCTCGCATTTTAGCTACCAAATGGTGACGAAAGATTTTATTTTGTCATCCTTTTGTCGCCAGTCCTTCAAAATGGCTACGAAAAAAAATTTCGTCACCATTTTCGTAACCTCAAAACTGTTTTCTTGTAGTGTAGCCCACAATCTCATCCATTCTTCCTCTTTCCTCTATTAACAAAAAAATGCCAATTGCTTGCTAAAATATCCACACACCACTTTCCATATTGAATATAATTCACTTAGAACGCGGTTAGTAGTGGAACCAACAGACATATTTGTCCCAACTCCAAAATAACCAAAATGCCTCAAGCTAATCCTTAGCTACATTTTGTTATTTTAATCTTTAGCTCATTCCACTAAAGAGCTACAATTGTGCTCTGAACGAATACTAATTTAATTAGAAGCTCGTCAAAAATGAATTTCACATTTGTCTTTGACCTACTAAGTAAAATTACCAAAATACTCTTCTATGTAGAACATGTAATCAATATTAGGTCCAAACCTTATACTATTAATCTTTATTGATTACATCTATACTTTAAGCCTCTAATCCATGAATAATCATCATTTAAATATTATTCTCTTGATTCAGGGAGCGACCTACAAGTTCAATATCTAAATATAGTCCCCATGAACTATATTACTAAGTACTTAGATTTAGATAATTAATAGGATAGCCACAAAGGGGTTATAACCCACCAATAAATATGGCATAGAACCTTTGACACATATGCATTCCCCAATCAGTCAAGTCCATGTATCCAAAATACCGAACTATTGACCCATATGAGATCGTACCCATAGTGAATCAAAATACATGCCCTTGAGTTCATTAGTCATCCACATATGTTCAATTTTTTAGAGCATTGGCCTCTTAGCAGTTTGAGATGTTTATGATCTCATACGAGTGATAGTACTTTATCGGAGATCACATCTACTATGGTCCTATTCAATGCACTCTCATGCACTAATTAGAGACATTCAAAAAGCCCTCCAATGACCAAGGTAGGTCACCGACCCTACAAATAGGAGATTCTCTTATTATAACTTTCCATAGTGAAGTGTTCAACTTCACTATTCAGTTATGAACCTAGTCTCATGGCATATACATTCCGTGCGATACCACCACGCACCTATACCATTTATTCAAATCATGGAACCTTGACATACATATAAAGAATATAAAGGGAGTAAGGAGATGCTCATAAATGATGCACTGATTATTAATTGTTATAATATCCATTATGCTAAGATGTGTTAATGCTAGCGGTCTTCAGGGCATACCATTTCCAATTGTCAGCTCGTCCCGTTGAGAGAAGTTATCAAATCATTGGCTTTAGACAACGATTTCTTTGATATTTGTAGGAGGAGAGTTATTGCTTCATCCATAGATATATTGATTTAGGAGTAGGTCTTGGCCCTGAAGGCTTTTCTTCTCCATTCTTTGTCCTCTAGTTCCCACTTATTCTAAGTCTATGGTAGAGCCAGAGCCCGGGAAGGTTCTCCATTATAGACGAGAAAGGCTTTTTGGATTTATAACTCGTATATATATATATATTAAAATAATAATGATAAAAGTATGTAGACCAATCTCCGTTACAAAAATGAGATAACATTGTCAAGTGCTTAGCATCAAATCAGGTGACGCTTAAAACTGTGTATTTGAATTCTTGAGAATTAGCTTAGATATACACAATGAAAGTGTCAAATGGACTGTGGTCAATCAAAGAATTAATTATAATTAAATATTCTAAATTTAAATCACGATTTTAGTCTTATTTTAAAATAAAAAAATGGGTTGTGGTAAAGGTATTTAGCACACACACAACACGCATGTCTCTCAAATACAGACATTAAAATCATTTCCATTCTTGTAGTCTTAGAATAGGTGGATGAAGCTGCAAAAAGTTGCCATTTGGAAGAAATCTAGATATATAGGTCACCTAGAAAGTTTTCATTGCTTATTTGAGAGACGACTAAGCTGAATTCTATATGTATATATTGCTGATCGTTGACTACTAGAGGAGAGTTAATTAAGCAAATTGAAGTAGATCACAATAGTGACATTTTTACTTATTCTAAACATAATGATGTCAAAGTAAAGCTGCTGGAAGCAATTTACTGAATGAGTCATGAAATGCTTTATGTCAAGATATATTGAGTTTTCGGGGAAAGTTTCAATACTTACAGATTTTCAAATATATATATAATTTTAAAATTAATTAATATTAGATGAAATAGTTTAAGATCTTATACATATATCGATATTGGAGTTTATAAGTTTATCAATGTGTGAGATTTATAATCTTTAAATAGATTCCAAAATGAACAAATAAAGAACTAGTAACATGAAGAAAAACAAGAATGCTAGAAGGGATTTGTAAATTGAAGAGACTGATTCTATTCGTTTATTAGCTATATCTCGGCTAACTATTTGTGAAGGGTTTGGCCTTTGGACGTCAAAATTGCATTTTTCATGTGGCCACAAAATTTTCTCTCTATAATCGTTGAGGTGGAATATAGATAAGAGCATTACTATATACTACTTTATTTTTATTATTTAAATTTCATCTTCTACATGTATGTTTAGTTGGCATGCTGAAATAACAAATTTTTTAATTTCTTTTTCTTTTATTAGTATGTTAACTAAGTATACACATAGAAAGCCGTAGAAGGACAACATGTATATAAAACAAAAAGAAGCATACATGCATGTTATTATTATTATTATTATTATTATTAATTTATTTTTTTTATTTTTGGTGGGGGGGGGGGGGGGGGGGGGGGGGGGGGGAGTTGATTTTCCACATATGTTGTTTTAAGGGTAAATTTGCATATAGTCTCTATTGCTTACATATTTTAACAAGTTAGTCCTTAATGTT
This sequence comes from Ehretia macrophylla, assembly GCA_037974665.1. Classification (NCBI taxonomy): domain Eukaryota; kingdom Viridiplantae; phylum Streptophyta; class Magnoliopsida; order Boraginales; family Ehretiaceae; genus Ehretia; species Ehretia macrophylla. Next base: position 11,554,741 of record CM075765.1, read on the forward strand.
AAAAAAAAATCATATTAGACCTTAATAGTCACAAAAATTATTTAAAATTGTTCTTGTTATTCAAAACTAGTCAATTTAGTCCCTATTATTTCCCAAAAAAATTAATTTAGTCTCCAAATAGGATCATGTGCAATGGCTAAATTGATTTTTTTTAAAAATAATAAGGACCAAATTGACTAATTTTGAACAATAAAAATCATTTTGAATCACTTTTGTAAATATTAGAAACAACTATGTATTTTTTGGAACATTAAGCACCAACTTAAAAAAATATGTAAATAATAGAAACTATATGTATAAGTTACCCTTGTTTTAGTGATCTTTTGGTTCCTCATTCATGTCATAGGAAAATAATAGTATCGTAACTAAATTAAATTGAAGAATATATATGAGCAAAAAATCTATAGCAAGGATCTACACCATGAGTGATGAGGTACTAAATGAATACATTGTGAGAGTTCAAATTATTTAATCTCACTTATAACGTTATAATGTTACAAGAAAATTCAAATCTTGTGAGTTTGCCAAGCTAAAATGGAATGAAAAACAAAGGAGTTTCAACAATGTAATTAGATACACAATCTTAATTCATCTAGGAGAAACAAAACTTTAGAAACAAAGAGACGAGAAAAGAAGATTGGAGGGGTCATGTTTTCTTTTTTCTATGAATTTGCCTGTGTAATATTTTGGCCAATTTGGCTGAAATATTAGGTGCATGATTACAAATTTCATTCTAAATCATCATTAAGTCACAATACTATTGGAAATATCAAACTAATAAATATACGTACATAATTTAAATTTTTTAAATCAAGTCACCACTTATAAATTGATAGTTTAATATCTTTAAGCCGATAATGCTTGATGTATATATTTGTCGTGCTTAATGCTACTAAACAGAAGAATTAAAACAAAACAGATTATATGAAGCTCTAATTTAATTAGGCAACCTGGTCAAAGTGAGACATAGACGACTGTGATCACTAAAATATTTAGATTGTCAATTTGTGACCATTAAATTAATAACTTTTTTTTTTAATGACAAAAAAAAAATTAATAACTTTTTTCATTGACAAAAGAGTTTAGATGTCCAATTGAGATAATAAGACGGCAAAGCCGGAACAGGAAGTAAAACAGGTCCCTAATGCCTGCATATTAGTTCTCAGTTTTTTTTTTTTTTTTTATACTTTTTCTTTAACCCCCATCCCATGAGATTCAAACTCTGATCTCCCTACTATCAAAAAAATAATCTACCATTAGGGTACTCCTGAATTTCATATATTAGTTCTCATTTTTTTTTCTTTTTTTTAACCCCCACATCCATGAGATTCAAACTCTGGTCTCTCAATTATCGAGGGAATAATCCACCACTAGACTACTCCTGAATCTTATATATTAGTTCTTAGTTGATTTCATATTTGGCCGCAATTCACAGGACAGCGGGAGTTGTAGTCCCCACTGATCTAAATAGTGGAGTTAATAAAGAGTGAGTTAGACTACATCTTTTAAATATGTATGTATTTTTTAAAAACTTTTAGACTGAAAAATCAATTTAGACATTATAAATTTTTTTTTTATACAAATACTAAATTACTTTTTTTAATCTCCACTAAATAATAATCCGGAACGCAGATTTCAATCCCTTTCGTATAACCCTATAGAACGTTATGAAATAAAAATCTGTCACGATCATTTCGTTGTAAGTTTATTAACATTAGTCAAAAGTTTCAAGCCAAACGATATCTGTTCACCATATTACTATTAATGAGTTCATTGACTTTTTGAACACAATAGCTAGAACATGGTTGGTGAGATATTGTATAAGCTTACATTTCATTATTGTTTTTGTCAACATCAAATGATTTTTAGTTTCCATATTCTACTAATTTCCATTCACCTATTGTCTAGCTTAAAAAGCCAACCTCAAATCTTCACATTCATTCCACAGAAAGCTCCCAAATTCTTTGAATTCCTATTATTCCTGCTCTTATACATCCGTTTTTTTTTTTTTTACTAAGTAAGCAAGTGATTCATAACGCGCGTCTTCTTTTACGTTCTTGGCTCCATGACAAGAAAAAGAAGCCATAGCAGCATGGCTGGAAGACCATTGCCCTCCAGTGACATATCAGATAAATCCTCCATTAAAGATCAGCAGGATCATTTCCTTCCAACAGCTAATGTAAGTCGCATAATGAAGAAATCTCTCCCTGCAAATGCAAAAATATCGAAAGAAGCAAAGGAAAGTGTTCAAGAATGTGTTACAGAGTTCATAAATTTCATTACAGGTGAAGCTTCAGAGAAGTGTCAAATGGAGAAGAGGAAGACAATCAATGGTGATGATCTCTTGTGGGCTATGTCAACGCTAGGGTTTGAGAACTATCTCGAACCTTTGAAGGTTTATCTAAGCAAGTATAGAGAGACTGAAGGGGAAAAGAACTCCATGGCCATGAAAGAAGACCATTCAGCCATTAGTTCTAGCAACAACAGCCTTGGAGATCACCTCAGTACAGAGACAACAATATTGACTCCAAAAGGCAAAGGAGGACATGAAAAGTCCGATAACTTGTATGGAGAAGGATTTTTCGCGACGCAACAGTTGTTCCATACCAACTTAGCTGCCCGTAAGATCCATGAAATGGATGATAATACTTATGGGGCAGTGGCGGCCAATCTTCATCAATGGTAGACTTTGTAATCAAAGGCCTAATACCTCTTTCATATCTCGAAGTTTATCGATCTTTTCACTATCTGTTTTTAAAATTATCAAGTTTCGTCTTTGAATCACTTAATGCTAATTAATGGAGTAGTACGGGATCTTAATACTACATCAATGTAATCAAAGGTTTAATACCTCATTAACAGAAGAACTTCTTGTTAAAAATCCACTTCTGAATTGTAGTATGTTTTGAAGTCAAATATACAAGTTATTTCATTATATGTTTTATTTGTTACCGCTCTAGTCAAGAGCGGATACACATTAGGCTCCGTTTGTTTGCCGTAAAATAACTTATTGTGGGAAAATATTTTTTCAAAAAATAAAATATTGGAAAATATTTTTTCAAAAAATAAAATATTGGAAAATATTTGTTGGTATTTGGATATACCGTGAGTTTCGTAAAATGTTTTCTTCTCCCAAAAGAAATGAAAATATTTTTTAGAATTTTGTACTAGCCGTAATTGTTAACCGAAAAATATTTTACGGTTGACTAATTTTTCGATGTTACCAAACACCGTAAAATTAAGAAAAAACAGTTACAATTATTGACTAAAAAATATTTTACGACCACCTTAAATCCAAAAAAAAAATTTCCAAGAAAATATTTTACGACAAACAAACAAAGCCTTAGTCATTGTGAGATTGTGTAACCTTTAAAGTTGCGGATTCATTATACTATACAATATCTTATAGGAAGTTGTGGATGCATTATACTGATTCTACATGTACAAACAAATAGTTTAAAATACATTTGAATTATTTTGATATTTTTATTTGAAAAAATACTCAACCCTACAGTCTCATTAATCTTGATCTTGAAATCATTTGGCCCAACTAATTTTGAGCTCTCAATTGGTAAACTCTCGCGTGCAGTGGTGCAGCTTCACACACGTACTAAATCAGTCAAAGGTAAAAGGAGTATCGAATTTCACCTCCACGACCACTGGATCGTGCTCATAGGGAGCAAAAAATTGGGGTGAGAGAGTCTCGAACTCTCTACCTCAAGATCACTCAAACAAGCTATGAGACCTACGCACTAGCCAACTGCGCCACCACCCCAATGGATGCATGGCGGGCATTGTGTACATAATGTCGAACAACGAACACAGTAAAGCCTTTAGGGTCATCACAGCCAACCAATACATTTAACTCCAGATGCAGAAAAGTACTATAATACTTCCACATGGCAGCTGCGAAACGCCATTGTCATGTTTAATATGGGAACTGCAACTAACTTCTTCCGCAATGGGACCCTTCTCTGTAGGTTGATATTTTGTATCACACGCTTGTTATGTTTATTTATGTAGAATAATTTGTAAAATTTGAATGATGGAAAATATTTATTCGTCAAAATAAAGAATCACCATTGATATTTGTCTTATGACGTATTATCATGAACCTTTGCTCAGCTGTACTAAATACGGCGGGCCATACATCAATAGCTTGTACTTATTGAAGCTATTGACTTAGTTTACATACATATCATAATATCGACAAAACTTTACACACCTCAAATTTAAAACAACCATTTAAAACGTCACTCGTTTCAAAGAAATTTTCAATTCTCAGGGTTAGAAAATCAGTTGAGAATTCAGGCACATCATATAATTTGAAGAGAGCACCATTGGCCCTGAATTAGTCATATGTCTGTTCCCCTATCGATTTTCCTTTTTTAATGAAAAGAATTATATATATATAGGGTAAATTTCATACTTAGTCCCTATTGTGTATATTTTTTTAAGTTGATCCTTAATGTCTTAAAAAAATTATATTAGTCCATAATGTTTATAAAGTGATTTAAAATGGTCTCTATTATTCAAAACTAGTTAATTTAGTCCCTATTGTTTCTCATAAAATTTAATTTAGTTCCCAAATAGGGTCATGTGCAGGGACTGAATTGAATTTTTTTAAAGAAACAATAGGGACTAAATTAAATTTTTTGAAAAATAATAAGGACCAAATTGACTAAGTTTGAACAATAGGGACCATTTTGAATAACTTTTGTAAACATTAGGGACCACTATGAATCTTTTGAAACATTAGAGACTACATTCTAAGTGTGAAATATATATATATTATATACTAAAAGGATATCAAGAGCTAAAATTGTCCAACAAAGGCAAAAGTTTCGCTCGTCATGCATTCATTGTATTGGACTTTGTGTTAATATCATTGTACTTTTTATATTGTAATGACCATGATGGCCTTGGACAAAATTGTCAAAACGGATATATTTGTAAGTTGTGAATGCATAAAAGCGCTTGTACTATATGAAAATAATCTTGTACATTTGTTTTTATGCCAAAAATAACCTTAGTGGAATCTAACATTTTTCCACTATAATTTTCTCTAGATTAACAAATTTACTTTTTAACTCCTTTTCAAGAATGGTTAAAATGAATTAATAGGCCTATTATGGTCTTTTCAGACCTTTTCTTCTACCATCTTCCAATGAGTCAAACGATGTCTTTTCGTTGCTTTTTTTTCACTTCCACCAACTCTGTTTTCTTCATCTTCTTCTCTTTGCATCACACACACACACTCTATCTCTATCTCCTCTCTGCTTCTCCATACGAACCACATCAAATCTTCACTCTAACTTTTCTCTTTATTCTTCCCATTTTCTCTTGAATCTACGTCAGCACAGTAAGTTTTTTTAAAAAAAAAAAATCAAATTTATACATGTGCACAAGTTAGTTTACGTGTGTGTATATATATGACCTTGTGTGAGTGTGTGGTGGTGGTGGTGGGGTGTGTACATGAAGAGAGTTTTTGTGGTGTGGTGGTGGTGGTGCAGTGGTGGACCTACCCTTCAAATAGTGTATGCACAAACATACACTCAACAAAAATTGATATGGTTTAGTAGTTAAGTGTTTACTTTTAAAATTGAGGTGTGCTTCACCTCCCTGTTCGAATCCTGCTAGAGTGCTTCATGGGCTTTTTTCTTTTGCCAATTTGCTCAAGCTTATAAAGGAAAAAAGAAAGATTGTGCGCCTAAGAAGAATCGAACCTGTAGCGCCCCGAAACAAAGGTCCGAGCGCATTACTATGCAGGTATTGTCTACTTTGGTTACACCGTGGAAGTGCTTCAAGGCTCACCGAGCGTGCCCTCACGGTTTTGTCCTTTCCCAAGTGGAACCCCACACTAGAAAAGGCGTCTACACGAATATTCAAGATAACTCTATATATTCAATGATCCCAGCTCGTAACCAATAGATGTGGGATATTACAAAACCCGCATGGAAAGTTTCATTATTTCAAGTGCTAAACCGGCAACACTACCTTGGATGTTGTGTATTTCTATCCTTACTAGTAATTTAAAACATTCAACTGGGTATGATTGAAAAGAAGAATATTTCATCTTAGTTTTGCTTATTTCAGCGGAATATTTTCAAAATAATGGAGATTTTTATATGTATTAGGAAAAATTTAAATATATTCATATGCTAATATGTGATTTTTTTTCAACTGTAGAGGTAGTGAAAATCCATCAAATTAAAAACAATCATTATATATAGTCTTTTTATAGCTTACTTAATTGGTTATTATTACTGATTATAGCTTCGAATGTAAAAAATTGAATAATTATGCTCCTTCAAAGAATGTCTTACTTTAGATAGATACATATTTTGTGTGTATATCTATGGATGCAATTGAATAGAGCTATTGCAATTTTTATGGCTTTTAATAATATATTACATCAACTGAATGATTACTTTATTAGTCGCGTTTCGCTGAGATTTTTTATATAGCAGAGTACATGGTTTCTTCCCCTCTAAGCTTAATTCTTACACGATGGCTGTAGCTTAGTGTACAACATCATGTAATATATTCTAGTTTATTGGAAAAGTGCAGCAGATTCGTGCTGGGGAGGGGATTACTATTGATATTTAGTGTAATGAATTACTCGAACTGTAAACGCTCATTAGAAGTTTTACTGTATCACTGTAGTGCATGTCCTGACCCCGATGTCTGGGTTCGTCACTGTGGTGGTGTATGTGCGTGTGTGTAAGCTTTCTGTGTGTGTGCTTCTTACTGTTTTATAATTGTTTTGCTTTAAATGTTGATTTTTAATGTTCCTTGCTTTGAGAAATTGCCTTTGACTCCAAGCACTGTCATTAGAGATCCAATTTTGCGCAAAAATATTCCACGTCTTGTCTCAGGTATTGCCATTTCTTGCAACTCTGTGTTCATGTTCATACGACAATGGAAATAACCATAATTCAGGAAATTACTTTACCAATTACAATTCCATGTAAATTAGCATCAGTTAGCAATATATACCAAACACAACCATATTGACAGAGATATGCATACATCCAACATCTACTGACACGATATATCTCTTTTATCTATTTGTTTTTTTATAATTTTTTGGGTCAATCTAGAAAACACATAATATTTTACGACTTATTCTTAATCAATTTTTATTTTTGGCGGAAGACACGAGATGAGAAGTTAGCGTCGTGTTTACTATTTTGGATATAGCTGATATCGGGATAAAATAGTTATTCTTTAGCTTACGATAGGTTCTAGGTTTCGAGACTGAAACATGACACTTTTTTCACTTGTATAGCTTTTTTTGGTGCTTATAGTGCTCATTTATCAACCTGCTAACAATGTCCAACAATAAAAACATGTAAAACTTGCATTTTTCTCACACCCCGAAAGGAGTTTTGCTATAATTCATGTTAATAACATGTAAAGCTTACATTTTTCTCACACTCAGAAAGGAGTTTTGCTATAATTCATGTTAAACATGTCTGAAACATTACTTTGGGAATCAAAATGATTAAAAATTGAGAAAAGAAAAAAAAGTGATCAATATGTGGCATAGTGTTGCTTACTGGTGAGAAAACAAGCCAAAAAAAAGAAAGAAAGAAAAAAAAAATTCTGACCTTTTAAGAAGCACCTCTTTAAAATCTCAACTATGAAAGCAAAATTTGAAGTATTTATCTTTTCTTTTAAAACCTAAAATATATATATATATATATAAGTGGCCCAAATTTCACACACTTTTTTGTATACATGTCATGATGGCCCATAGCATTTGTAGCCTGATCAAAATTGTATTTGAAACCCAATACGTTATCAAAGTTTTGCATTAAATTATGATTTTAAGTTTGTTTTCCTAAATGCATGCTCCCTCATATGTGGAGAAAATATAGAACTGAAAAATGTGACATGGCACAAGAAGGAACAAACATGTAGAATATGTAGACCTTTGATCTTTTATTGCTAATAAATTATGCATAATGATTAATCTTCAGAGTAAGTATGTGGACAACATTGTGAATAGAAATCTTTATATGAGGTGGAAGATTATAGATAGGCTTATGTAGAGATCTTATGTTTTATTGACTATCCATGTATTTTCACATTTTTTGAAGTGGAATGAAATAATTACTTACCAATCACAAAAAAAAAAAAAAAATTATGCATAAGGAGAATGCTCTTGACAAATGATGTTGTTTCAAATGTATCACTACAACTTTATGTAGATCCCTGGAAGAGAAAATCTTTGCATTATACTTGTCATCTACCTCAGAATGTGAACTTAATAATTGCATTTCTTCAAACAACAAAGGAGGAAAAAAATACAAGCACTGACCAGCAGAAAGAAAAGCTTCAGGAGAGAATCATTTTATATTTACCCATTACATACTCTATTGCAGGAGATAATATTGGGAAATTTGACTAAGGCAATGGTAAACGTTGAACCTTTTTTGGGTAAATTTCACACTTAGTCCCTATTGTTTATATATATTTTTAATATAGTTCCTAATATTTTAAAAGATTTATAAAGGTCTCTAATGTTCACAAAAGTTATTTAAAATAGTCGTTCAAACTTAGTCAATTTGGTCCCAATTTTTTTTTCAAAAAAATCAATTTAGTACCTATTATTTTCTAAAAAATTCAATTTAATTCAATTATGTTATCCCTATTTGGGGACTAAATGAAATTTTATAGAAAACAATAGAAATTAAATTGACTAATTTTAAACAATAAGGATCATTTGAATTCACTTTGTAAACATTAGGGACCTCTATAAATTTTTTAAAACATTAAAGATCAACTTTAAAAAAATAGCAAACAATAGAGACTAATTGTAAAATTTACCCAATGTTTTTTCCTTGGGTGGAGGTCAAAAGCTCGTTTGATCATGAAATTAGAGTCTCTATTTTTTGTAAGCTCTAGAAAAAGAGGATTTTTCTTAAGGAGGAGTCTATTAATTCTCTTCAAATTATAAACTTCTCCTCATGCCCCAAAAAGTTCCCTAGTAATGAATTTCACTCAACAGAAAGCTCAAGTATGGATCAATTCAAATAAACTTCATTAAAAAATGGATTTACAAAAGAAGAAAGATCAGCTTCCAGATTTCTTCACATCTTGTGCCTTTTTGTATGTTACTAAAATGATTTTTACAAATTTCATGACTATGGATTGGAGAGTAAGAATGAGAAATATGCACATAATTTAATTGTTAACTTGCATTAAAAGGGAGAGCACACGATCTATTTTTATGTTTTCTTCTTTGTTTTTTTTTTTTGCTAAAAGCAAGCGTGATTCTATTCCCCAAAAAAGATACAAAGAAAATACCCCGAAGGGTTTACAAAAGTGTACTATCCAACTTCCAAGCAATAGAAATTGCTTGGTTCACCAAATTATGTTTGTATTTCCTAAACATATACAATTCTGTTGCAACATCAAAAGCAATATTCTCAAAAATTTGTTCCTCACTAAGATAAGAACAATTGAAAATCCTATTATTCCTTTCTTTCCAAATGTGAAAGATGAACACGCCAAGCAATAATCAGATGCAAAAAGACTGGAAAGTTGATTTGACGGCTAAATGAACAATCCATCTCTCGCTTTGTTCCAAGTTAAGACCTCTAGGTCCTTTAGAGTTGTGTCAACCTCTATCCCAGATGCGCTTGGTGAAGGAGCAGAGGTGAAACAGATGGTCTTTGTCCTCGGTAACAGCGTAACATAAACAACATAACGGGTCAAGATCAATACCCCATGAGAGAAGCCTTATCTTAGTAGGTAATCTATTGAACCAATAAAGCCAAGTACAAAAGGAATATTTCGGAGTAGCCTTACTGAACCAGAAAACCTTTGATCAATTGGTGAACGGATGGTGAATGCGGATGAGATCCCAAGCTGAAACAGCACGATAGCTCCCATTTGGGTTGTTGACCAAAATAATTTTATCCTGCCGATGATCATTTGGTCGAAGGGCATTCAAATGATCATTAATTGTAAGGAAGATCCAATGACTGCTCAGCCAAACCCACTCACCATTCTGAACATAGGCTGCCACCTTATCATTCAAATTAGTACCTGCACTTGCAATCACCTCAACACCAAAGACATCAACAAGAATCCCAAAGGGTGCCAATTATCTCTTCCAAAAAAGAGTCAACTGACCATTGCCAATAGCATGCAACATAAAGTTCTTAGCAATAGATCTAAGTTGAAGGATTTTCCGCCATACCCATGAAGGGTTAGACCGCATAGGAAGACTCCAAAAATCATAGCTCTTCAAGTAGTTATCTCGAATCCATCTCACCCAAACAGACGTATGTCCAGTAATAATAATCCATAGGTATTTTAGAATGGAAACTCTATTTGTATCAGTCAAACGCCTAACCCCGAGACCAACCTCCTCGAAAGGTCTAGCAACAAGGTCCCATGCCACTTTAGCCTAATTGCCGGTACAAGAGCCCCATAAGAAAGCAGCCAACTTCTTTTCAATATCAACAATAACTCCTTTTAGAATAACAAACATCCTAGTCCAATAAGAATGAATGTTACTCAAAATAGCTTTGATGAGTTGCAATCTCCCAGCATGCGACAAGCAAATATTCCTCCAGTCCACAATTCTTTTCATGATACGATCCACAACAGATTTACAATGTGATTTAAGGAATTTACCAGGAACAAGAGAAACCCCAAGATATTTCATAGGAAGATATCCTAGATTGTACCCCAAGATGTCGACAATAACATATTTCAAATGGTCATTGCACCCACTCACAAGGATATCACTTTTATTCGGATTCACTTGCAACCCCGATAAGGAATGAAAAAAATCAAGACCATGTTTAATAAGTGAAACTGATGTAGAATCACCTTTTGCAAAACACGAGCAAATTATCCGCAAAGAGTAAGTGATTAAGTTTACTTTTTTTACACTTTGGGTGGTGCTTGAACTCTCTCCATTCATAAATTTTATGAAAGATACCTGTAAGAACTTCCATAACAAGCACGAAGAGAAGTGGAGATATAGGATCACCTTGTCTGAGACCATGATCCCTTTTGAAGTATCCTGATAAGCCCCCATTAATAGAGATAGAGAACTGAGTCGAGTGATGCAGTTCCGAATCCAATTAATGAAAATACCAGGAAAGTTGAAAGCTTCCAAGGTTTAAAGGATAAAAGGCCATTCAACAGAGTCATAGGCCTTCCTTAAGTCAGCCTTGATCATACATCTAGGACTCGACCCCTTGTTGCCATACCCCTTAACAGTTCTTGACTAAGTAAGATGTTGTCTGATATGTTCCTGCCCTTCACAAAAGCACTTTGGACATTCAAGATAAGATGGTATAATTGAGAGCTCATTCTGGATGCAATAATTTTGGAAATGCATTTGTAAATTGTGTTACAACATGCAATAGGCCTGAAATCTCCCATAGTAGAAGGAGAAGGCACCTTCGGAATGAGAACCAATGTGGTAGAATTGATTTCAGCAAGAATTTTCCCCGACTGAAAGAAGTTCTGGACAGCCTTAGTTACGTTGTCCCCAACAATATCCCATGCTACTTTGAAGAAGTGAACATTAAAACCATCGGGACCAGGGCTCTTGTTATTGTCAATAGAGAACATTGCAATCTTAACCTCTTCTCTAGAAACCTGTTTAATGAGCTCATTAGCTTACATCGGGTCCAAAGTACATTTAAGGCGGGATCTTAAATCATCCGTAGAAATCTTGCAAGTCGAATCAGAATTAGAACCAATAAGGTTCTTAAAGTAAGCAACAGCTTCCTTGTTGATCTCATCATCTGTAATAAGAACATTGCCATCACCATCAATAATAGAGGAGATAGCATTCTTAGCAGCTCTCCCTTTAGCTAATTTGAAGAAGAAAGATGAATTGACATCCCCTTCCTTAAGCCACTGCACCCTTGATTTTTGCCTCCAAATGCTCTCCTCAACTTCCAACAGGTACTTGAGATTATAAGAGAGAGATTGTTCAGCCTTAAAATCGGCACTCTCACTTATACCATAAAGGATCTTGTTTTGAACCTGACCCAATTTAGCACGACAAAACTCAATATCATGAGAAGTGTTCCTAAAACAGTTGTTGTTAAGAGCTTTTAATCCTTTTTTCACCAGCCTGAGTTTAACAACAACTCTATACATATGACAACCAACCACATGCGTAACCCACGCCTCCTTCACCACCTCACCAAATTTTTCATGGGACGACCAAGTATTAAAGTACTTGAAGGGAATACATTTACTTTTCACACGAGTAAAAAGGTTGAGGACCTGTTGACAGTGATCCGAGAGATTCATAGCATAGTACACAAGAGAGGTATCGGGAAAAGTCATATTCCATTTTCCATTTGCAAAAACCTTGTCCAACCTACTCTCTTTAAAATTTAGACCAAATGACTTGTTAGTCCACGTGAACAGAGGCCCCAAGCTACGTATCTCAGAGATACCAGCTTTATCAATACACTCAATAAACTCCTGCGCACTAGACGGGAGTGAGTCATAAACCAGTGCGATCTTCAATTCTAGTAATCTCATTGAAATCGCCTCTAAACCCCAAAGGAGAATTCTGATAAGACAGACTACACCGTACCACAGAGTCCTAAAGAGCTCTCCGATGCACCCCTTCATTCAGTCCATACACAAAGCAAAAATAGAATGTCGAATTAGAATTAAAGCATTCAATAGAGCAAAGGATATGTTCGTTGGAAGCTTCAACTTTCGAAATCTTCACTCTAGACGAATCCCATAAGATCCAAATACGACCGCTATCATCAAACTCATAATTGTTCAGATGATCCCAGTTCCTGAATTTAGTCTCCAAAAGGTTACGCGCCTTGGCACTCTTGATTTTAGTTTCAATGAGGCACACAATAGAAGCATTATTCTGCCTAAAAACTTTAAGTAAATCTGCCTGTTTATACTGCTTATTGAGACCCTTTACATTCCAAATGAGCATCTTCATAAATCAGGGGGGATTTTATTGTTGGGAATCTCATGGGCATCAGACCCTAACTTAGAGTGACCAGGATCACCCATAGGAGGTTGAGCAGGAATCATTGAGTCCTCAGACTCTAAATTACCCAAAGCATCAAATTTATTAGAAGTTCCTTTAGGAGTTGGAACTTTCGAAAGAGTAACAACCTGCTTACGATGAGTAGGACTTTTAAGTGTTGCATGACTTTTAAGACCACTAGGCACCTTAGTTTTAATCAGTTTCAAGACCTTGTCCTTCAAAAACGTAGTTCTAACTTGGTTACGTTTACGATGATGCCCAGTCGATTTCTGTACAATCACTGGCTCTTCAGGCTTCTTTGCTGGACACTTGCTAGATGGATGACCAAAAGCCTTACAATGAAAGCATGGATTAGGTTTCCATGGGTACTCAACATGGATTTCAACAACCTTTTTCTTAGAGACTTCAAGCTCAAATTTATCCGGCAGAGTCTATTTGGTATCAATTTCCACACAAACTTTAACAAACGAAAGTTTAGTAATGGACTCCAACGAGGCCTCCATCTGAAGAGGGACTCCAACTTCGCTAGCCATATAACTAATCCCCTCCGGGGACCAATATTCAGTCGGAACATTCCAGAATTTCACCCACATCGGGATCTTGTTAAAACGGTAGTTGAGAAGCTCAATACCCGGTTGCCATCTTCGAAGCAATAATGGGCGTTGGTTAACATGCCACTGTTGTTGAAGTGCCTTCTCACAGTCTTGAGCAGTCTCAAACCGAAAGAAATAAAGCCCCTCATCAGTTGATTTAATATCAACTTTACCAAATTTTTTCCAAAGATTAGACACCATCAGTTTAACAATGGTAAAAGGTGGAGCTTTATCAAAGAATTGACCCACAAGAGCATTCTTCCAAAATGTACTACCTGCTTCACGAACAGAGAGGGGCGGAACCACCCTAATTTTTCCATTACATTCAAGCGGGTTGTGGAATTGCAGCTGTACTATATTACTGGTTTTGCATTCAAATAGAGATTTCAATTCCTGTTCAGGTACTATAAGGGAGGAAGGACCAAAGTTAAGAGAAGATGGAACCTCAACTGCTTTAGTAGCTTCCATTGGTGCCTTCTCTACTCTAGCTTTAGGACCCAACCGAAGAAACTCATCTGAGCTAACAAACGAAAGAGGCTCAGAAGCATTCCTCGGAGATTCCGCAACGCAAGAAAGGGGTTTAGGATACGCCACTTCTGGTTGTAGTAAAGATGATTCAACGACCTCGGAGTTGTCGATGGCACCAGCGGGTTTGCCATTTGAGACCGAAATTGGTCTCTCAAAAGGAACCACTAGGGACTCAAGGTCAGCGAAGAACTCCTTGTTGCTAGAGCTAAATGCTAAAAGGGAACGAGTGTGTTTCTTCTTTTTTGCCATACCAGTGGGGTATGGCTGCCAAGGTGCTGGACAAGGTAAAGGTAAGTGTTTGGTTGTGTTTAGGCTAGGTAAATGTATGGTTGTCGATGATGAAGATCAGATCTGGTAGGTTTGGTGCATGTTTGTTTTCTTCTTTGTTTCTTTGTGAAATATGGGTACTTTATTGCATCTTAGACCATACAATGTGAAATCTGGCTAATTCTATTGTATCTCTGAATTAGTAATTTTTGTAAGATATTTCATGATATTCTTTCTCGACTCAATTAAGTTGTTAATCAGTTGGCAAAATTTGTGACTTACAAATTACACGTGTCACAAATATGTGCGGAAAACTGTTTCATATTTCTATTTGTTTATGTTGAATGAATGATTAGTAAAGTACTTAATAAAAGATTATGCCCTTAAACTCAGTCAATTTATAATATGATATTTACAAGATCCAAACAACATATCATATTACAAGATGAAGTTGTGAGCTTAAATTTTTTTTCCTTTATTTAATTTTAACATTCATCTTTTCATACTACATACAACTAACAGATACTACTCAAAATAACTTTTCTTCATTTACTACAGGGAACACAAGTACTTGTTTTTATTTATAATACTGACATTGTACTATTCACTGACACTCTCGAGCTGTATAAAACATATGTGATAACTAATGCAAAAGTGAGGAATCCAAAAGTCATGACAAAACTTTCAGATTCTGAATATCAATATGTATGGACTATAACTGGTTCTACTCCAGAAGCAGATCTAAAAAGTGAGATTCTCTTCCATTATCTACTAATTTGCAAACAACACCTTTTACTGAACTTTACAAGTCAATGGGAAAACCATCTAAATTTGGTATGCAACTCAAACATTAACTTAATCTTCATAACAACTTTAACAACAGCTAGGACATCTTTAAATCAAAAACAATGATATAAGGAAATATGTACTTCAAAAGTTGTCATGAAGAATAAGTTAATGTTTGAGTTGCATACCGAATTCAAATGGTTTTTCCATTGACTTGTAAAGTTCAATAAAAGGTGGTGTTTGCAAATTAGTAGATAACGGAAGACAATCATCACATTTTACATTCGCTATTGAAGTAGAACCAGTTATAGTTCATACATATTGATATTCAGAATCTGGAAGTTTTGTCATGGCTTTTGGATTCCTCACTTTTGCATTAGTTATCACATATGTTTTATACAGCTCAAGAGTGTTAGTCAATAGTGCAATGTCAGTATTAAAAATAAAAACAAGTACTTGTGTTCCCTGTAGTAAATGAAGAAAAGTTATTGTGAGTAATATGTATTAGTTCTATGTAATATGAAAAAATGAATATTAAAATTAAATAAAGGAAAAAAATTTAAGCTCACAACTTCATCTTGTAATATGATATTTTGATATGTTGTTCGTGTTGATGATGTTGAATCACGAGGTCACATTTTGTCAACGACTTGGACCTTTGCTTTCCAACTCTGTGTGGCTAGATTTATTTTGAGAATTGGAGTAAATGCTTCCATATTGGGTTGGATCCTACAAGTATCATATTGTAAATTGTAAATTATAAATTAATTAACATAAAAATAAAAATAAAAATATAAACTCTTATTTGACGAACAACAAATGAAGTCTTGTTGTAACAACACTATGATTATGTGTAGTAAACTGCAATTATGAGTCCTTGTAAACACTAATTAAGAATTACATCATTTTCAATTGATTCTACCATTTAGTTCTATGGTTTGCACTACATTACTTGAGAAGATGAACTAACATAAACCAAGTATATTGTCCTACTTCTGACTTCTATTACTCAAAGGTACATTTTCTAATGCCATAATCAAAGCAGATACATCCTTTCTTCACGCGCGCGCACAAATCATACCCTCAAACACACACTTCACACATAAACCCAGACATAGATGCACAAACACACACACACACAATAATTAGTCACTCAGATACTTGAGGAGTTACTGCTTGATATGTAATTATTCTATAGGTCAAAGACTTGAGACATTAGGCATAGGCGCCTGTTAATTCACTCATATTTGCATACGCAAGGCATGATACTGAGAGATGGGAACTTCAATATGAAAAATAACAATTAAGAATATGAATTTTATTTGAATTCGAGCCTACTCTAATTTTCTGTTAATTGAATTAAAATATAAAGCCACAACAACAACTAAATTCAGCCCCTTATCCTTCACTTCCAACTTCAGATTAGACTCTTGTTTATTAATTCATATTGCATTGAATAACTTCATAGAATATTTTGATTAAGTGAACTTTCGAGTACTGTCTTGATTAGCATTTTGTAAAAGATGTGCTTTCAAGTAGAGTTAATACGTTACCTGCAATGTAATCAGATTTAAAAAGATAAGAGTAGAATTTTATGGTAAAAGCAGCTACACTGCACCTTAATATATGGTTACATGATATATACTATATGAATTGAAGTAAGGATCAATAATTGATTGTTATCTCTACAGACAAAAGAGAAAGGTCCGAGAATTGCCTTGTGATATTTTCATATGATTTGCGCATGTACAAGCACAATTTACTCCCAAAAAACTCCACAAATCTAGCTAAGTGATCAAAGCACTTCAACAACATGGAGCAACTATTCCACTTCAAAAAATTTCACTCATAAGACTTTTTTGCATTTCTTGGAGGAAACATTCATTGCATAAGTAGTGAGTCCTTTCTTCTGTGAAGAAGTATTGGCAATAGTCTTAAATTTTGTCTCTATGGACCGAGAAGGCAATCTTGGATCCATTCTTGCAAACCAACAAAAAAAGCCAATTTCAAAACTACCATTTTTATTGGGATTGAATTTTCAAAAACACACACACACACCCATCAATTATTTTAGCTACAACTATAAGGAATGTTTTCAGATTTCAGAAAGATTATATTTCTCTTTCTAAAAGCCAATGGCATCTTATAATGCAATGCTTAAACTCTTTCTTAATCACTAAACAATTCTAAGGTGATGATGATGGTGCACATGCAATGTAGCATCCTTTTCCGGTCTAAACCTTATCCCACTAGGTGGAGTCAATTATATAGATCTCATAATTCCTATCAAAAGTCATCTCCTCTATTAGCTCCATGTAGTGCGAGGTGTCGTCTACCATCACACTTTCTAACAAGTGCCTAAACAGGTCTTCACCTAAAATGTTTGAACTGCACAACTCACTGAGATGTTTCAGGAAAAATAAATTACTCCCATGACATCTTAAGATGTAAGAAGTACAGGTTATTGCATAGTTTTATCAGGTCAGGGGCTCAGCAGATCAAGTTTTTGAAGGTACAGAATAAATTAGAAAGCATATCATTCACGAAAGGCCAATATCAAATATCAACATGGCAACATAAAGATCAACGAAAAACAACAATGAATGAATCAACATGAAGCAGTGGTTTAATGACACGATTCTAATTAATTATCAAGATTCCATTCTTAAATGATTCAAAGGGTTTTCTGTAGTGAACAAGATTAAATAACAGAAAGAATCCTATATAAAGATGTAGAAAGAAAAGAGAGAAAAAAGAATTCTATACAAGGACATCAACTATTCAATTTCGTAGATGATTTACATGGAAGTAGCAGCTGTCCTCAGCCATTACCCAAGTTTGAGATTCGGACAAAGTTAATTTTGTCGAAACAAATATCTCTTAGATGGCTGCAGAGACATACATACATAGCACATGTTGCCATTCCATGAGAATTATCCAGAAACCAACTCTCATAAAACAAAGAGGGGATATAAATTTAACAGGGACTTCGCAAACCAGGATATCTGGCATTCATCACCTTTGACCCATCGGAAGCAGGTTGCAGAAAAATACAGCTTCAATGTACACCACCAAAACACATAGTTGAATGGTAACACCATTACCAGACTGCATAAATCTCCAAGGAAACTGGTAGAAATTCCATAAGCATATGCACGAGCATAGAAAAATGTTAGGTGCATCAGAAATCACCTTAGTTTTTGTATGTCGTAGTTGTACTCCACAACCCATTATCAATGTCTTCACACCCAAAAGGATATGAAAAAAAAAAATTGCAAGTTCAAAAGTAATTTCAACCAAGTAGCCATGGAAGATGATTGCCAAGCCTGCAAGTGACCAAGAACTTCAAAGCATTCGCAAAGAGGGAGACTCCTGAACACCTAACAATACTTGAGTCCGTTATCACTGGTTCAAAAAGGAGAAACTAGTCAGAGATATAGTAACATGCATAAAAAAAAATTATTTACAAGAGACAAGTGCCATAGTATGCAGTACATGTAAAATATCAGGCAAAGCAATCTTCAGCTAATTTGCAAACGTGTAGGATAAACAGGAATTTGTCCCTTTTTTTCTTTAATTAAACAATGAGGGAGGAGTTAAATTGCTTGATCTTTCGCATAGAAAAGAAATGCCTTGTCGTTAGCCCATCAAGCCCTTGGCACTTGAACTAAATCATCTCTCTTAATCAAGTTCTCATACACCATGACTGGAGGAGGAGAGAATACGTATTACACCCGTGATTTTGAATCAAAAGATATATTTTGCAAATGGAATAATTTAAATATAACAGGGAGATATTCATGAACAGGAGATAGCTCCACTCTTAAACTTGAACACTAATGTTTTGAATAAAGAACTATGAAATATCACATCCCTCTTTCTCCTCAGAATAAATGTAAGAGCTTTTATGGAATCCTAAAACAAAAGTTACAAAATTAGTACTTCAATAATCCTACTTCTGTCTCCCAATTGGCATGTTTAGTGAGATTTCATAAACTTGCTCGTTGTAGATCAAATCCAAATCCATTTCATAGATGACGAATCCTTGTTTGCCCAACAAGAAAACAGGTTTATAAATTCTACACTTAAATCCATGTTGCATCCCCTCCATGGACACCTCCTAAGCTCTACTAATTACTTGAGTAAGTGGCACACATGGTGCATGCACATGCGCATGTGCGGGTGCCAATTAAGTGCACAATCTTCATGTGCAGTTGGTTACTTTTATACCAAATTACAGAAAGAACCCTATAGATCTATTTTAAGTTACTTGGTATAAAGGCGAAATTTGTATATCAGGAAATGAGATAGCCTCCATGTTTGAGCCATGCCAAAGGTCCATGTTCCTGCATAATGTAATGGTTCAGAGTACAGACAAACAACAAGGCAAAAAAGTCTTTCTCTGCCACAGTGAACACATACTGTTGCAACTTGCTGGCCAACTTCTAGCACAAGCAAAACATGCAGAAATTTTCATAGTTAAAATCCTATGTTAACTTAATATAGATTCATACTTTTTACCTTTTAAAGCCACGGTATTGGATGATAAAACAAAGATATCAACGATGAAAACCACAGAAGAAGGAAATTCCCAAACCTGAAAATGCATGCTGTACATCAGGAAACTAGACTTAATCTCATAGATGATATTTATCAAATTATAGTCTGTTCAAAGGTGAATTACGTGACCGTGATTATTAACGTAAATGATGTTTCAAGAAGTTATTGAACTCGTAATATACAACAAAGTAAATATAGCAAACATACCATCATGGCAACAAGAAAAACCTTGAAGTAACTTGACACAAGGATCGCAAGCAATATATCTTCGTACCTGTCCAGTAAAGAGACATTAAGCTTATCTAAGGTTGTTTAAAAGAAACACGATAATGAAAATCTTCAAAACCAAACCAAATCAAACTAAGCTTTATCCCATTAGGTGGGGTCGGCTCGATAGTTAAAATTTTCTAAAAATAACAAAGTCAATAATCCATTAAACTTCCCTCCAACTAAAGTTTCAGCATTTCTTCCTGTTGAAGCCTAACAGTTCAATACATCTCAAATCACTATCCTTTTCCCACTAACCAAATAAAATTCAGAGATTATCATTTCATTCTTAGTCATTTTACTTCTTGTTCTCCATGGGCATTAAATTCTGATGCTGATGCATAAGATAAGCACAAGAAACTTGCACTGTACCATGTAGTGTGTTGTGGAGTCAATATTGTAGTTGTGCAGAAAATTAAGTGCATTATTATTTTAATAAACAGCTGGAATCAGTAGTTAGGATTTCCTATTGTTTTTATATTAATAAGCTGCTCGATTCCTTAGTCAGGAGTAATTATCTTTTTAGGTATTAAGGGTAAGTTGGTTATGTTGATATTTTTGATAAATCTCTTTATCTAGTGTCCTTGAATCCTGAATAAAAACTTGAATATGCTTTAATTTTTGTTTCAAACTCAAGTTGTTATGTAGGAGTCTAGAGACAATTGTTTCCTAATTTTACTAGGTAATCTGAAGGTTCAAGTCATGTGTCCTAATAGTCTTCGGAAATCTAGAAACCTATGAAAAGCATGTAATCGTTCAACTTCTTCATCTGGTGAATAGTGTAATTTAAGTTAACATTTAGTGTGAAGCTATAATGCTTTTGTTGATATTTGAAGCAGGTTAACCTTGAGAGATTAATCTCAGGGAAATCTAGGTGGAATTCCTAGAACATCCTCAATTCATCTTCTTCACAATGCAAAGGGTAGTGCTCAGCGGCACCCTACATAACACTTCAAACACATTCTTTCCTTATTCATATGGGTCCGTAACTCTTTCCATACATTAAATAACCCCAATAAATCAACCCTAACAACCTTCTAATATTTCTGTTCTTCTGCTTTGCTAGTAGGAGAGTGTTTCCACACACTTTTCCTACATCAATTCAACACTAAACCAAAGAACCTATCTCTTTTCTTTTTGTGCTAGAAAGATGAAAGAATTACTGAATTTTCACTTAATGAAGAATCCTCGCAACTTTTTGAGTTGGCTTGGTTCGACAGAGGAATAATTTGTCTACTATATATATTGAATGACCAAGAATTTGGATTGCAAAGACGAGACTTGCCAGAAAGGAAACAAAAATGGCAGAGTACTTTCATGTTTAGGAATTGGAAATCTGATGAAGTTGAGGCCTAAAATACAAAAAGATGTTGAAAAGGGGGTTAGTTTAAGATTTGGATGTCCAAGCTTTGACAGCGAATGACAAAGCAAAGGTGGAGAGTATTATACGAGCAAAACTTGAATCCAAATGAAGAGACTTCAATATGAGGTTGAGAAGTTGAGGATTTTAAAGAGACACAAGCTGAAAATCAAACTTTGAGTGTTCCCATGAACATCCAAAATCCAAGGCTGCAAATTACATGATTCAGATTAGTTTGTTGACATGGTTGAAAGGATCCTTATTTGAGTTAATATAGTTAATAAAATCAAAAGCTTCATGGATTCTCATATTACATGATGCAGCATCTGTGTTCAAGAATGAAGACAGGATTTTTATTTTGCAAGAAGCTTTCTTTCGAGTTAATTTCACTAGTTTACTCATGTTGAAAATAGTACATACACTTTGCAACAAAAAGAATACCATCAAAAATAAAAAATTAAAATTAAAAAAAAAATTGACCAGACAATAGAATAAAAACTTTATGAGATGATTTTTTGAATAGCAAATGTGATATACTATCTAAGCTAACACAGAGGATAGAACAAGGATGTAACTTAGTGCAAAATGTATAGGTAAGGAGGAAATATAAAACCCTACAGAAGAACAGTACTGCTATTAGAAGAAAGAATGATGACAAAAAGAGTTTTTCATGAATGAAGCAACAATCATCACTCGTCTCTGAAATGCTGCTTGACTTAACCTTATTGAAACTGTTTTAAGCAAACTACATGACTCACATTCCACCCTTCTACTCTATGTGGCTGCAGTTCTGAAATGCTTCATAACTGTTAAAGAAATGTGCATGTTATAGACGAAAAAGAGGTAAAAGGCAACATTGAATTTAAACAACACAGGAGGAATATGTGACCAAGGCTCAAGCCCTTATTCATCATGACTTCAGAAATGCAACCTAAAAGGCTATTCCAATCCTTCTGCATCAGATTTGATTCAAAACCTAGTTCAGGTTATTCCTAACCATTTATAATGACAAGAGGATGAGAACTAATGAGCTCCAAAAGAAAGAGAATCCAAGAAATCATAATTCATTAACTCTCTACCTGATTTTGGGTCCCTACTTAGCTATCAAATCCAATTATTTTAGCTCGGTCAAAAATACTAGTGTTGTACACTATAATAGATCTGGAAATTAATAGGTCGAGTCTAATAGTCAAAGTCACTAAATCATGAACCCAAGGAAGTATATCACAAATAAACAATTAAATTAGACCAAATATTTATGGAGAAAAGGTATATTACAATTGCTGAAGATGAATGCTACATCAAGGCAAAACAAGAAAGACAGAGACACTTTTTACCCCAGAAGCCCCGTTGATGTTTTCAAGAATTTTCTTGCACCAGTGAGCAATGCACAAAGAAAAACAAGGTTCCCAAAGAAGACATCCATCAATACCTACAAAGCAAATTGACAACCTGTTTCATCAGTCCCAATATGATTACTATATATTATCATTTCCATTTAGAAGACAAAACAAACAGATAACTGAAACTGAAAAGGCAGAACCTTCCCAAATGTCCACGCTGATGAACTGAAAGTCCCAGGTGAAATCTGTTCCTTTTCACCTGTAGTCAACACCGTTATTCTGTCTTCAATAGCTAAGGTTTATATGCAGATGAATTGATCACGACATTACGGAAAAATGCAATACTGGTACTCATGCATAAAATACAACATGATAGTACTACATAACGTACCGACCATTAATCTCTTAAATAAAACTACGGCGCATTTACTGTTCATGCATATTCTATTTTAAAATTAATTAGCAGAATCAAGTGAATGGATACAAGCATCGAGAGCTAGATAGGCCAAAGCTAGTTTCCACGATAAACCCTGAAAAAAGAGAAACAATAATTACAATTTACAATTTACAACAACCATTTTTTCTATATAGGTATGTATATCGGTCTAGTATTTAAGGGTAAAGGAGAAAAAAACCCACGTCTTTTGCTAAATTACACATTGCTAAAATGACATGACACATTATAAGAATGTGGCTTACTATCCCTTGTATTTGGAAACAGCGAGAGATTTTGTCCCACGTTCTTATAAACCAAAGAGTGTTATATTATACACTAACATAAGGTTACAGATTATGCTACCGTAATAATCTAATTATAACCCCTATCATTTATCATAATATGGCTAACTAGTCACGTGTTTGATAACGGCAGATTTTTTGTCCCACGTTCTTATAAACCATAGAGGGTCTATATCTTATTTACAATAACACAAGGTTAGACACTATACTACCGTAATAATCTAATTATAACCGCTATCATTTATAACTTATAAGAATGTGGCTAACTATTCCCGTATTTAGTCAAGCAGGGAGTTTTTGTCCCACGTGCTTATAAATCATAAAGAGTTGTATTAGATTATTACACTATCAGGATTTAACATGCAAGTTAGATAAAACACGATAGCATGTTTTTCCCTTTGCCCCTTATATCAATGTCACAAACTCTGAAAAATATATATATATTTTTAAATGATAAATACCTTAAAATTGAAAGTGTCTGTAGAGAACATATTGAAAAATAAATGCCTATAGGCATTGGGCTTGTGGAGAATCAAATCAATGATCAGAATCATAATTTCACATTCGATGTACTCATCGGCAACAGCTTTGCAATTAACCTGATAATTTTGGACAAGATTAAGATAAAAGAAAATAAATAAATAAAATTATAATTGAATTTTCGAGGGAAAAAACAAAAGAAAAAAAGAAAAAAAAATGGTCTTAGATAGGTGTGAACTTACGCATTTGATGAGGCGGATATTACCAGGAGAGTATTGAATGAAAAGGGTTTGAATAGGAGACCCACATTGAACACATCGAAAATGATCGTCCCTTTTCTTCTCGCCGCTGCTGCTTGCTCTGCTCTTGCACTCCATTTTTGTTTTCTGAAGTGTGTGTTTGTGTGTGAGAGAGAGAGAGAGAGTCGTGACTGAGAATTGTAGTCGTGGGTAGCCTAGGAGAGTCTTGGGAACCTAAAAGTTATTAATGAGCGGGATTTAACAAATTGAGAATTATTTATTCAATTATAATTTTAGTCAGATAACGTAACTAATAAGATAACTCTAATTATATGAACATGGGTAATTAATTATGCAATTATAATGATTATAAAGTTATAATTTTAAATTTATAAAATAATTTTGCCAATTTTTGCTTATTATCTCTCACTTGAAGTTGAGTTGGTGGATGGGTGATGAATGGTAAGACAAAAACTTGCACAGAACCGAGTTATATGTTTGGAAAATCATTAAAAATGATGCATGATTTTAAACAAGTTGGTAACACATAACCGAGTTATATGTTTGGAAAATCATTAAAAATGATTTGTGGTTTTAAACAAGTTGGTAACACATGTTTTTTTCTAGTAAAATTCACATATTTTTTTTTTATCAATTTCACATAACTTTTTTAGTTGTTTTGAAGCACAACCAACTCTTAAAATAGGTTAGTAACACTTTAGCTGCTAATGTTGTTTCCTATTAGTTAAATGATAAGAAAAGAAAGTAGAGTTTTTACTTTACAACCCTAAACTTTGGGATTAGTAGTAACCTACAACTCCTCATATTTAATATTATTCAAAATTAAATTTTACAGAGTATCAAATACCTTCAAACTTTTTTTTTTTGGTAAGTAAATGCATTTTATTGATGCAAAGTTTTTGATAAGGTGCAAATCTAGAGCGAGCTTACCCGAGCTCTGTGCCTACAAAACAGAAATGAAACCATGGGTGTGATGTTTCGGGGGCCACCTCTAACGGTTAAGTTAATAATTATGAAGAAACTAGAAAAAGATAATTTAGTATGAAATGGTATGCAAGTGATTGTGAATTACCTTTGTCACGACCTCTGTCACATCCTAAACTCAATGACTCAAATAGGTTCGAGATGTGACACGCTGTGTATCAAAAGGAGTAATCGTTTCAGGATACAAGGCTACATAAATCCACAAACCAATCAAAAATAATAGAGCGCTAAAATCCACCATTTATTAAAACTTTTGCACTCCAAGTACTTATTAGACAACATCTCAAAGGAAACAAGTACAATTAAATTTTCAAACTCTCAAATCGAACTTTATGCGGAATTCTAAGTAATATAGCGTCCCATCACTAAAACTCTTGTTCGGTGGTCAAGATGGAACAGATTGCTACCCTCACTTGTTACTTGCTAGTACTCATCACTTATTTATTATTATCTGTAAAGGAAAACAAACACAAAATGGGTGAGCAAATCCAAAGCCCAGTAAGCGGACATGATTTCTCCCCAAAGATGACAGGAGTGAATGCTCGATAAGTGGAATAAAAGAATAGACCAAAAGCAGGAGGATTGTGTGGACACATCAAAGGAAGCATATATAACTGTCAATCAAAAGGACGCGAATCATATCATAATAAAATACGAGTAATGTGAACTAATAGGAAATCATGTAGGGTAAGTTGTAACTACACACCTCTTTAAATTAATAGCGTTGGAACCACCAAATTTTATTAATTTAGTGAGATATTAATTTATCGATAAATTAATAACTATTAATTAATAGAGATATTTTTAATTTTTTTAGTTTTATAGTAAACATATTATGATTATGATTTTTTTTTAAGTGACTTGTATTTTTTCGGTCCAATTTGAAAAGATAAGTAATGAGAATAAAAGATAAAATTGAATTTAGTAGGATTAGAACAAAGTTTCTTTAATCTCGTATCCAAGTGCTTGTAGGATTAGGATAAGAACTAATTTCTCTAATCTTGTATCCTAATCTTTGAAGGTTTATCTCAATTTTTTCTCTTTAAATAATTAAATATGAGTTTCAACTAGATTTGAAGTTCAATAAAAGATAAGCTACTCTTGATTCATATTTTAAGAAAACCTCATAATCAATTTATTATGTACTTTTTAGCTAATTATTAATTTTAAGAAAACCTCATAATCAATTTATTATGTACTTTTTAGCTAATTATTAATTTATAAAATATTTGGGTAAATAAAATACAAAGAAATTTTTTTAAATGTATTATCTTATAATTTTATCGAATTTATCAACTTTTTACATTAGTCCCAAGTCGGGATCGGACATTTTTATTAATTAAAAGAGATTATTAATTTATTGAGTATTAATTTAAAAATGTTTTACTGTACAATGTAGCATATATGTTAATCATGATAATATCACGTTGTAGGTACAAGGCCTCAACAGACACTCACGACATGAATATAAGGCCCCCACAGGCACACACATTGTGGGATACCAATCATTTCGCAATAAAGTGAGAGTCTGTCAAACATGTCACATCATGTCAGGCCATAACACAACTTACATGATCAAGATTTAACAATAAACAACACTAGTGCATACAACAAAATATTCCCGTAACATTAACAATCAAGGTGGAAATTTAGAGATATTATGAATCATGAAGCCTCCAAGTGTGGTATGTGAGCTTGCGAGAATATGATATACACGTCCCACAAAAGACAATGGGGGAGTAATTCTGAAACAAGCCCTGTGCATAGACCACTTGTCAACTTACGGAAGGTTATAACAAGAAGAAAATAAAAAGACCATGCACATTAGGTAGTAGAGTAAATGGTAGCTTAGAATTGTTGCTGAAAATATTATATTAATAGATAAGTCGCAAAGGCATGACATATTATGATCAGTTGAAGACGTGAACGAGAGTTGATGATTTTGGAGCATGAAGGACCGGCGTGCTCTCACATAGATTAGTAATCACAATTGATATTTTAGACAAACGATATTGAAGATCAATAGTCGAAAGAAAAGAAGAAATTGATAACATTGAGATAATTGCAAGTTCCAGGGTAAATCAGGTAAAACGTTAGACAATAGTATTTGATTAAAAACCTCAACTAGAACATTCAACAACACAGGAAAATCTTAACTGAAGGAAAAGGAAGCTAAAAGTTCAGGTTTGATAAAAGAAAAACCCTACTGCCAGCAAGGTAGAGGACTTTAATTCATGTACAAAGCATGGAGAAGGAATTCATGATTCATCAGTAGCCAGTACATGCACGAATATTTCAACAAAATGGGAGAAGAAAGAAAATTAGATAATCGATAAATCCCACTTACCTCAAACACAACTTTTCAAGTCGAATCATTCTGAAAATATCTTAGAATTGAAATCCACCATGAAAAAGCATGAGGAGATCACTCACATTGTCAAGTTAGGTTCCCTTCGAGATTTTCTATGGAGAAAGAGTGTATGGAAGGACACGTTCTGGAGTTATTCTCGCTAAAACCTTACTTACGTAAGAATAAAGAGTCCTATTAAGAGTAAGATAGTAATTATAAGGCCTTAACTCTAGGACAATTACGTTTTAAATTTTAATTACCAATTTAAGGGCTAATAGGGGAAAAATAGGCCCTACTCTCCTGATAACTAAGACGTTACAACCTCATTTTCACTAATATAGTCTCGATACCACAGAAATAACAAGAAGCAATCTTGGGATCGTGATGTCACGAGTTTAAGAAGATCACTCCTCCTAAGTCCGCAAAGGCACACTACAAAGGCCGATCACTAATATCCATAACATAAGTACATTAGAGCCAATAAAACTAACTTCTCAAATACATTTCTCAACTACATTCAAGAATTTAGAATTCATTACAACAAGCTTTCTTATCAACTATTTCATACCAAAGAATACATCACTATAATAATCCTCCAAATACATCATACTCTACATGAACTCCACAAATAATATATATATATATCATCCAAAGCAAGATAAGCAAAAATATCACTTTCAATCTCCTTGAAGCTCTAACTTGACTTCACCTAAAATATTGTTAAAATGGGGTGAGCTTCACAAGTTCAGTGAGGGGGGAGAACGAGAAGGTTTTGGAAAATATTTTAACTTTGAAATCTTTTTAAAAACATGCATTGAAAACTACATGCATTCAATAAACAATTAAAGCCAATAAACTCAAGTACATTGAAAGAATATATAAACATTAAGCACAATTAATTAAAGTAACAACATTAAGCATTTAAAGGCAATTAAATCCAGTAAGCACATAAAGTTATATGTAAACATTTAGACATTTAAAGAGAATCAATTCAATAACACATTCGAAAGGATACACTATTCATTGTTGATGCCGTCCCTTTACACCATCACAAACTCTTTTGTCTCCTTGTTACTCCCGCGGTGCAATCTGAACTCTACACCGAAATATACGACCTAATACCCCATAGAACTCTTCGTCCATGCAAGTGAGGGAATCAAATAATAGTGATCGTGTCATCACTTGGCAAGCCTGATGCTGCCCAGTGCAACATAACACCACCATGTCGGGCTTAAACATTCACATTAAACAGTCGCATTCACATTCACATTTGCATTTAAGCACATATTCACGCATTCATGTCATTTCGAGAAGACAACAAAGTAGGTTGTCTCTCAATACATTTAACAATCAATAACACATTTGTTGGGTAACAAAGTAGGCTACCCAACCATTTGCAAACACTTTTAAACATTTAAACATTTCCGATGGCAATTAGCATTTAATAACATATAAGCATTTCACAATTGACCACATTATCACTTAATAGCACGTAACTTACAACACTTAAAAACTAACACATAATCCTCATTTAACCAACTCATAATGCCACACAAGTGCATAAAACCTCTTAATCATGCTCTACAACAACCAACTTCTATCCAACATTTTATCCAACTTTTAACCCACTTACAATCAATATAAATGCTCAATCTTCACACAACCAATATATATGTCAATCATACTACCTTATAAGTGCAAAACAATAGCAAAACCAAGCTTAAAACAAGTTTAATAAGCAAAATATACCAAATGCACATTTGCTAGAAAATCTGAAAAATTCACTAAAATGCCACTAAAATCCCGCAAAAATTGCACCTAAGCCATGAATTTATACTATAAACATATATCTTTACATATACAAGCATTTATGAAGTAATTTAGGCATTAAAATCACAAAAAGACAACTATTCACATTTGTTGAAAAAAAAATTTAGCAAACACCAATTTCACAAAAACTCAACCATTCTTGCTTCTAAGATTTTAAATCATGCAATAAACATATACATGTACATATGAACTACATATCTATGCTAGGAACAAGAATTAACTTCATATTTATCCACAATTTCTACCTACAACACTTTAAAACTAGCATATAACATTTGATGATTTATAAAAGCTCATATGCATATATGTTGTTCTCTAGCAACTACTAAGCAAGATTTACATGCATAATCAACAAATACAACACAATAATATGAATTCATCATCCAAAATGCAACTTTAAAACTTTAGATTTGAAAAACCCCTCACCTATTTTTAAAGAATAAAGCAAGAAAAAGCATG
Source organism: Ehretia macrophylla (assembly GCA_037974665.1). NCBI lineage: Eukaryota > Viridiplantae > Streptophyta > Magnoliopsida > Boraginales > Ehretiaceae > Ehretia > Ehretia macrophylla. Next base: position 11,584,558 of record CM075765.1, read on the forward strand.
GTTGTGCAAGGAATGAGTTAAATCTTCTTCTTCTTCTTTTTCTTCTTCAATTTCTCCTCAAAATCACAAACTTTTAGCTTTTTCTTTTTCTTCCCCTTTTTTCCTCTCAAAGCCGTGAGTTATCTCCCTTTCTTTGCTTCATCCAATTTTTTCTTTCTTTTTGCTTGGTTTGGCTTTGTTTTATTCTAACTAATGGTCAAAGCTTAAGTCAATGCAAGACCAAATATCCTCCAAGGTCAAAAGACTACTTATGAATGCTCCTTGGTCATAAATACAACCTTGCGATTCATTAACAATTTTAAAAATGACCACCTTGTCCTAGTTTGGTCAAACTAATGAAATGTCAACTAAATGCTATACAAATTAACTTTTAAATGCATATAAAATTCATGGTTAGGTCTCACAACCTTTTCCTTGTATTTATACTATTGGTGATGATCATGGGGTGTGCACGTTAGTTGGATCGTGAGTTACACATGATTCCCCTCACGATCCTGAGACGAAAATATCGAAAACTTGTACCCCACGAGTTGGTTAAGATAGGTCGAGCGGGGCGTCCTTCGCGGATCCTACAATGGTAAGGTCAATGGCTTCCCCTTGTCTCTTGATTTGAGTCCCGTTTATGGCTCAGGTCGACACACCTATACCCATATCAGTTTTAATAATTACATAGTCACACTAAATCAAACTTTCAGACAAAAAAAAGTAAAAAGAAAAGTATTTCACTAACACAAAAAGATTTTCTTATCAATATCCCAATTAATTCCCAATTAACCATAGACATTCTTCCACAAACTAGCTTTCTCTTTTGCCAAAGTTCTAATGTCCTTAATAATAATTCACACGTTTTCTTTTACCACTAAACACTCTAGGTTTTGTTCTTACCAAATGTGATAAACTGTGATTGAAAGTGTCAATTTCTTTAATTTTGTTTGGAAAGTTTTCCAATAAAATGGTTAACGAGCCAATTAAGTTCCATTTCCCAACATTGAATGCTTCTAGATATATTAAGCCATCTCAAGACTTATTGCCAAATGAAATGACTATACAAGCACTTAAAAACTAAGTAGTTAATTGATTCACCTCCCAACCAATCATTCTATTTGCGGTTCTAAGCGTCTGATGATGTTTTCCTTCTCTATTGTAAAAGATAGAGAGAGTTATGACAAAGGTGTCAGCAATTTTAGCAATCTTCCTTCTCATACATATGACAAATGTTTAAATAGCACAAAAATAAAAACTAAGAGATAAATCGATACACTTTATATTATTGTTATTAACCCATCTCTAATCTCTTTATGATTAACTTCCATCGTCTTTGATTTTGATTTTTAAATAAGGGCTTTAAAACTTGACTACTTAAACTTTTATAATAAACTATAAATAAACCTCAGTGATTGTTTGCATGATTTTCCAAAATTCTCACTTTAGGCCTCATTATTTCATCATTAGAGATAAACCAGTCTCTATTATTTTAACTCTTTATCTCTACTAATTATATGAGGGCATATTTGTAAATTTATCATAAAAATATTAAATTTCTTTCATTTAACATTTCTCTCTCTCTTTTTTCTTTTTTTCTTTTGTTTTTCTGTTTTCCATTTTCATCTTCCATTCTTCTTACAAGAACTCTCTACTACCATTCAACCTACCTCTCTCTATTTGGATATAGAGGAGTGGGGGGAAAGGGAATGGTTGGAAAGTATTAAAGTATTCAAACCCTTGTTTCACTTTGGAAGAATAAAGAAAATGTATAAAAAGATCAAACCCTTGTTTCACTTGGAAGAATAAAGGAAATGTATAAAGAGATTGACTTAATCCCTTACATACCACAAATTAAATTCCCTCAATTTGAAATCAAAAGACCGGTAAATGATTATGTATTTTTTGTAATTAGTATTATATCATTGTCCTTTATATCAATTGCAATAATGCGAACAATTTATACTCCAAACTTGATCCATAAAAACAAGGACATATCTAAAATTTTTATTCAGTTAGAAATAAAATATACAATTTAACACTTGTACAATAATTTTTGTCAAAGGGGGCCTAAATTGAATTTTTAGACAAAATATCGCAAAAACGCACATTTTCAAAAAAAAAAAAATTAGGCTAAGTTTTGGGTTGCATCAATGAATGCCTCTGCCATTGATTAGAAAAGGTATTCACATCAACTTATATATAAAACTTATCACTTCCCTCGATTTTCTTTCTAATCCAAAAAAAAAAAATCATAATCACTTAAAACATTTCTTTTTTAAAAAAATCCCAACAAAATTAATCCTCCAATTTCCTTTATTTTATAACTTTATCATTCATTTCATTTATTATAATTTCCCTCCAATGGCATCGTTTATTGTTCCCCAATTACTGTAACCTTGAGATGACACTTATTTGTTATATTTACACAGCTTTCCAAAGGGTAAATTATGCCATTGGTCCTTATTATTGTTACCTAATCTCAATTTCATCTCTATTGTTACAAAAACGTCAAATTAGTTCTCAATGTTTACCAAATGTATTCAAATCAGTCCCTACTGTTAAAGATCAAGTTAACTTTAAGGAAAATGTCACATTTAGTCCGTATTGGTTCCTTTTAGTTTTAATTTAGTCTCTATTGTTTAAAATGTCTCAATTTCATCTCTATTATTTTTTAAAAAGTCTCAAATTTATCCCTATCATTTTTAAAAAATCTCAATTTCGTCCTTATTCTAAAGTTTCAAATTCGTCTCTATTATTCAAAATTAATCAATTTAGTTCATATCATTTTCTAAAAAAAATTCAAATTCGTCTCTATTGTTTCTTTAAAGATTTCAATTTAGTCCTTAAATAATAAGGACGAATTTAAAAAATTTTAAAAAATAATAAAAACAAAATTGAAACTTTTAGAAAAATAATAAGGACGAAATTGAATTTTTTTTTTTAAACAATAGAGATGAAATTGAAAATTTTGAAAAACAATAAGGATGAAATTGAGAAATTTTAAACAACAGGGATGAAATTGAAACTTTTGATAAAATAATAGGGACAAAATTGAGATATTTTAAATAATAGAGACCAAACTGAAACTAAAAAAAACAATAGGGACTAAATGTAAAATTTTTCCTAACTTTAATGTAATATATGTTAAAAGACCTTATTACCCTTGCATGATATAAATTATTACCCCTAAACCCACTTTGACCCAAAAGGCCAAAAAGGTTAAACCAACCCCTCATCCCACACTAGCCCATTAACCCCTTCTCCACATCCCACCCCCGCCACCTACCTCACCCCCAAACCTTCCCCATCGCTACCTTTATCTTCCCAACCCCCTCACAGGTCATCCCCAACTCCCACCAATCCCAAACCTCAAATCCCCCACTAATAAATCTAGACATGCCATCTTCTTCCTAATCCCCCATTCCCCACACCCTTCCCCACCTCTATCACCACCCACCTACACCCTTCCCAGCCCCGTCACCACCACACCCCACATCCCACCTAGCCCACGACCCCCACATCCCACCCTCGTGATCCCTCTTAGCCTAATCCCGCGAACCCCCTCCTCGCAAAACCCTCTCCCGCGACCCTAGTCTCAACCACAGTGTGTGTATGTATGTGTCTGTGTATGTGCGTATAAGTGGAGAGTGTGTGCATGTGTATGAAGGTATGCATATATATAGTAAGATTTTAGGGGCTATGTGTTATGCGTTTGGGTATATATGCATGTATTGGTGTGTGAAATTTGAGTAAAATCATTTATGAATATGTGTCTAACTGTGCTTATTGTGTGTTCTATGTGCAATCTGTGCTTGTGTATGTGCAATCTGGGGGTATAAATTTGTGTGCATGTGTATATGAATTTGTGTTGTGTGTGTGTATGTGCATGTATGTGTGTGTGTTTTGATGACAGTGATGAAATAATGAAAAACAAAAGAAAAAGACAAAAGACTATTTTGCCCCTACATTTAATTCCAAATTTATTAAAATTAACAATTTTTTTTAATAACAGAGATTAATTTGAATAAGTTTGTAAAACAATAAGAACTAATGATAGAGTTATAAAAACATTATCTAGACACTTCACCACAATTGGATATTCTTTATAATGTTACATATTATGAGATGATTTAAATCTATAATACAATAGTGGTCAATTGACGATGATCGATTCAATTTATTACCATTAGATATCATTTGTAACTTTATAAAAGAAGCCCATAGAATACAGCCAAATTCCCCAATTTAATATGGATACTTTTCCAGTGCTCTAAAAACCATAGGAGACCGGAAGAGTATTTTTAATGTATAGGAAAAAGCTTCGATTCGGTCATTCAGCCATCCGGCCCTCTAATACACAAAGGGCCACATCATTATGTGAGACCCACTTATGCCGTTGGCCGAACTGAAAAATTTTGCTTAATGCATATTAATCAACAGCATGCGATCAGCACCTTAAAAAGGAAGGTACTCATCTCCAAACGAAGGCATCAAATGTGTAACGAATATCTGCAAAAATAATTCTAGTAATACGAAAATACACGAAAGGTACATGTCTAATGAAGATTAAATTGGCCAGAGAAGCAAGGTAAACCAACTTGAGAAGCCTAACAAATTGACTCCAAAACCGAGCCCCGCTGCCTATAATACATACACTGAAGGTATGAAGTTAAGATTATATTTGTCGATTTCTCAATTTCCTATTCCCGCTAAGTGGTTTTGCACTCGAGAAGTTTACAACTCAATAGGCAAAAGAACCCATTGGCAGCCCTAATAATTAGGGCTTAATGGACTAGATCACTCAACTTCAGCAAAATACCTCGGGCAGCTCTGATGTGCTAATGAGCATACGCGCTTAGATTTGCTTTCCTGGCACAACATCAGGTCCTTGCCGTATCAGTCACAAGACTTTGTGAGCCTTTCCATAGTATCTGTTTATGAAGGGGGACTGCAAAACATCCAAATGCAAGCACAAGTTTATAGTCATTGTTGTGCCAACCATGTATGCATCATGCTTGTATTCGACCAGAAGGCAAATATAAATATGAATGCCAGAATATTATCTGAAGTAGAAATCTTTCTCACACCATTTAGAGAAGCAGAATTGTCAATTCTCGTCCTCATCTTTTCTTATTCTTTTAATTTTCTCCGACAGACATTTATCCCCTTTGCATTGTGAGCAGAAATATCCAAAGACAAGGGTTTTCACAAATAATCATGAACCGTGAAAACAGGTAAAGTAGAGCTAAAAGATGGTATTGTTTTTCCTGTATATATTTCCTTTGGGAGGTAGCGAGGACAACTGCCCCTTGAGGCCACTTCCATGCTTTTTGCGTGAAAGTTGACATCTTGTATCACAGTCTGCTGGTTTGACAAATTTCATACAACAAAAAGGAAGCACCTTAACATTGTGATAGTTGTAAATTGCAGTTTCTCTTTCAAGCTCATGGCATGACAAAAGCCTTCACTAATGGCTCATAGAACCTAAGCACATAATCTCTATAAATAACCTAGCCCAACTTCAGTTTCATTGATTGAGAAGAACAAAGCATCTGGTAAGCTCAGGCAAGATTCACACCCTTAGTTAAACAGGAAAAATTAGCCAAAAGTGTCAAAAGCATCTAGTTGCCAGAACTTGCATGACCACAAAGGGAGAGCTTTTAGTATTTGACAAACTACTGATAGGAGCATGTTGTTACATGTTACTGCATCTTGTGGATGCTATTCCCAGAATGAGAATGGATATTGCAGTTTTAATAAAGTAGGGATAGAACAAGAGAAGGGGATAACTATTTACTGTCAGTAAGGACATGGAAAAACAAGTTCCCACCCGCTTCCCCCAGCACAGGATGAAAGGGATCCTGATAAGACATTCATATTCTTTTTTGATATAAAGTGTAAAGCAAGAACAATCTCAGTGTAAGCATAAATATAGTTTTTCATGTTTTGGTAATAGAAGCTAGATTGCAAGAGAATGGAACCATATACAATCAAGGTATAGCAAAAGACGAGCCATGCATCACTTCACAGCTAAAAACAACATAATTTTTCAAATGTATCTTTTCTCTTATATTTCTTTCAGTTGAAGTATCTCTCAGACAAGTCAAAGAGAAGTATTCTCGGATGAGTAGGACATTTACCTTGACATTAGATACATCAGGAGTATCAGGAGTCGGCACAGGATAAAATTTGTAAAATTTCATATTCTGAAATGCAGCCTTTGTTTCTTCACTCATCTCTTCCAATGTCTTTTTCCTCGCTTCCCTTGCCTGTCAAAGGCAAAACAAAGTAAATGATGTCTCATAATCACAGCATCCCATGGTACATCATTGTTAACCAGATCTTCGATAAATATACCTCACGGTTAGCTTTCTTTCGTTCTCGAACCTTCTCTTTCACAAACTCCTGAGAAGATATATACATATGTATAACATTATAAATTTCAGGATTTACTTTTTAAAGCTTCAAATATAAGTCCATTTGCCTATTATCTGGAAATTCACCTTGAATGCATCCTTTTGATCGGCAGCTAGCTCCTCTTCCTCAATAAGCTTATCAGTGAACTCCTAAAAATTTATTGCTCATTTAGTACAAGATACTTAAGCTTTCTATATGAGTGATACTTAAAGAACTATAGACAGACCAATATAAAATCAAACGTTTTAACAAAATAACAAATAATATCAATAAAAGCTTGTTGATGGTCATTCTTTCCAGATTGCATATAACTGAGATCCAGTTCAAGCAAGCAATCAAAGCCAAGATGCAATAAAACGGCCAAGATCAAACTCGTTCTTGCAGATGGTCAATCCTCCTTCATAATTTATCTATATAGACATACAGATCTGTGTACTAAATACAGGCTATGAACCTTTCAATTGCTGACTCTGCTGAAGTAAACTAAAATTGCAGACACCAAAAGATGGCATACCTCTAGCTCATCAAGTTCCCAATCAAACTCACAGAAAACCTGAAGGACAGAAAAAATTGAAAACCAAAATTAGTTTTCAGACGTTGTGTCGCTTTGATACTTTAACCCAGGCAGTTTTACTGCATTTCCTTCACCAGATATACTTTTTATATATGCATTCACCCAATAAATAACCTAGTCTTCAACAAAAGAACCTTACTGGCTTGGGTTCCACTGGAAATAGAATATCGACAACAGTGCTTTGCTCAAGTTCATCTTGCTGAAAAGGATGGTAAAAATCTGCCAGAAATAACAAAGTCAAAATTTCTCTACTCAGTGTGACCCCAAAATAATTTAATCTGGAAAAATCATGGTAATTGCAGAAATGCACCAGAAAACTGCTTCACTACCTAATAACCACTAAGGACGAAACAAACTTCAAGAAAATCAGATTTTCTCCAACTAAAATCCTTATGGAAAATAAAGCACGTATCATAAGTACAAACACAAAAAAAGTAAGATCTTTAGTGTCAAGGTATAACAAATAAAAATCAAATGCCAGGACTCCAAATAATGCTTCTGAATGCCAACTAAATATCCTATATAAATACACCATTTATAAAGCACACAGTGTAAGTGAGAAAAATATCTATTGTTAAAGAGAACCAAGAATCACGGAAGGCAAGAAGAGGTAAAGAATCATCTCAACATTGGCACACTTAGAATAACAATGAGTGCATGATTGCAGTTCCAGAGTCCCAAAAAAGAAAGTATATAATTCATCAATAACGTAAACAAAATTTTAAGAAACATTCATTGGCTCATGATTTTGCATTGATGAAATGTAAAGAAAGTAGTTGATTATTGTTAAGAATCATGGAGACTCATCCTAAAACAAATTGGTTTCAGGTGGAGGGGGTCTAGGAATTTATGATTTTCCAATGTGAGACAAATGTATACTCTAACACTCCCCCTAACATGTGACCTAATTAAAAGGGTCACATGAGAAAGATTAAACACACGTGGGAGATAGTGGAAGATTGAATACATGTGGAAAATGACACATGCAGAAAATGAATAAGTCTAGACTAGAGCCCAACTCCGATACAATGTTAAGAATCATAGGATTCCATCCTAAAACCATTTGGTGTCAGGTAGAGTAGCCCAAGATCTTAGAAGGTGGTCAAGGAATTAATGACTTTCCAATGTGAGACAAGTATATATTCCAACAATTATATTAGGAGTAAATGCATATATTGGAAGTATAACCTAAAGGAAAGAGTGAGACCTACAAAATTGAAAATCATACACTAATTCAACTTTTTTTTTTGATTAGTAAATATATTTTGGGGGTACAACCCAAAAACTATTTACATCAACCACATCATTATCTGCATTCTTGAATACTATGAACATCAACTTTACAAAATCCATTAGTTCAAAAGCAAAGATCATATATGCAATGGTTTTTCAACAAGAAAGATCATACATTCAACTATATGCACAAGTAGATAATTTTAAGAACGATCAGGATAAAGATGTATGACTAATCTTCATGACAATGATTATATTTCTGTAGCTCACCACTTCATGAAGCCACAAAACAAATTATCAGTGCTAATCTATGGAACAAAAATAATCCAGAAACGACCCCGTTTCAACATTTTTAGAAGTTGGTGCTCCTAGCACTGCAGTCATGTGTCATATACTCCTACGGTCTACCTATTGAGAGAGAGAGAGAAAGAGTATATCTGAACACTATTCCAGCCTTCTCCTTGTAGGATGTGGTAAATTAAACATGTCTGTTCAATCTGTATAGACTCTCGCCCCTTTAATCAAATATTCATATCTTGAAAAATATAGTGATGAATTCGTTAAAGACGAGGGAGACAATGATTTCATATGTAAAATACACCGATTTGCAATGCTAAATACGCTAATTATTTACTCAACTAAGCATAACATACATGGGAATTAGCTATTGTTTTTCCACAAAGACTAGACATGGTAATTAAGTAAAGAAAAGGTACTTATTGCATATAGGTGATTGCATGATTCATTCTTGGTTAATAGCTTTCCATGTATTGATAAGTGTTCTCATGCTTTCTTCCCATCATCAACCCCAGCATGCAATCACCAATGGTAAATAGATTCAAAGGAATTAACTGAATATTAAATTCTTTCCCTGGTCCAAAATAGTTTATTCAGTAGGTAAAGTCAGTAGTACTTCACTGACATAATTTTTCTTTAATCACAACAACCAGATAATGTCAAGAAACAGAAAAATAGAATCGAAAATTAAATCCACATAAAATTCAGTCATTTTAATGGCTTTTCACATGTTCAATCATACTGGCCATACTCCAGAGTCCATATCCCTCAGGGTCTGCAAAGGTACAGGTTGGACAAAAGAGAAACAAGGATGATTGCCCCAAGCATGATATACTCAATACTATTGCTACTTAACTCACACCAATGTCTCTAATGTTACTGAATCTCCTGGGAAGAAAAGGAGAACGTCTCTTATGTCTTCAAGAGGCAAAACACCAAGCTATGTACCAAAAAGAAATTTCCAGTCTCAAGATAAAGCTTGTTGCAATGTGTCTCTACTAATTTGAGAACAGTATCAAAGATCCAGACCAAAGCAGCAGGAGAACATTCACTTTGGAGGTAAGAAGTATCACAATTTAATTGCCGATATGATCAACATCATAAATGGTAGAATTGGATAAGCAATGAAATGAAAACTCAAAGCAACAGAATATATATTCACTCACATGGTAAGCAGTATTCAAACTTCTTTACACGCTCTATCTTCAAATGTTTTAGACCAGCCCTGCAAGAAATTATTTCAAAGAATTATCTACTGAAAGGTCATCTTCATTAACGTTCCTGTCCAAGACAGACGTGGCCCACTCCTTAACAGCGTAACAATCATTAAGAGATGGGTGGGGGTTTTTTTTGGGGGGAGGGATTACTTCCAGAGACTTTTTTTTTTTTTGAACTCCATGGGTATCCGAGTTTTGCCTGCCTAATCCCACAAGGCCCCGAAGTTAACAATTACTTCCAAAGATTGATGGGGTAAGAAGCAAGATAACATAGATTGAAGTCTTTTATTTATAGATATACAAAAGATTGTTTATAGGGGGCTTATCAAGCTAATTAGAACACTTCAGATTGGCTGAATAAGGAGGAAGAACAAACAGAAACAGCTAAAGCTGATTATGCAAGTTGTCTTCTGCCTTAGCTTTTAAAGAGAACAACATCAAATCAGAATGTATATCTCACTAGGTATCTGACTTTTATCCACAAAAAGAATGCAAAACATAAACTTGATGGCCAACAAAACTCAAACTAGTTTTACAATTTTTGATAAACATGTGAATGGAGTAAACAGTATAAGCAATCATATTACACATACGCAGGACAATCTTCAGGAGTGCTAACTGGCACATCTTCAGTACAACTGACCTTAGTTACCACCAAGCAAACAGAATGAAGGACGCATATTGCGTCTCAATAGAATTCCATCCATACCATATTGAAGAGCAACATTTGAATTGAAACAAAGTTTATATAATGGTTTGACTTTATACTCAGGTACTTGTTCACCTTATGTTAAGTACCAAATGCCCACTACAAAGAAGTGCATATAGGATGAGAAAGAAGGCAAATAAGATGTTTGTTTCCAGAAATGGATACTAGTTTGGTATGGCACAAATACAAAGGACACCGCTAAAAGTGGTATGAAGTATGATTACAGAAGCACTAGTTGCAAGTTCCATGATATGAGGTCAAATAAAACTCATATTACTACTACGAAAATCATAAGTACACATAACATAATAATTCTTTCTCAAGGACCTAAACCTTTATGATAGGCAGTATGTTGATGTTATGAAATGAAGAATGACCATAATGAAATCAGGAGAGAACAAAGAAAAGAGAGATTGAATATGGATACCTTCTCTGAGTGCAACCAAGTATGAAAATTTGGGACTTAAGTCTTTCAACTTGAGATTCTCTGTTGAACAATAAAATTGTTGAAAGCATCACATATATGGTGAAACAACAATTGGACTACGGCAATACATCTGTATCAACCACTATCACTTAACCTCTAAGTAGAAGTTAGATTAATACCGATTTTCAAGTGGAATGTAAGGAACCCAATCCATTTTCATCTGCTTCATGGGCACAATTTCTTCTCTTTCCCTCTGAACGGAGTTGATCCCAATTTTGTCAGAGGGTGGAAAAGGAGATACGATCTGTTCAAGAACAAGAGGAAATAAAGGATAATCAGAAAAAATGGAAAGTTAATAATACCAAAGTATAGGAAAGCATTAGAACACACTTATGACATTACATGTGAAAGAAACTGATAGAGAGAGAAGTTTAGATGAGAGAAAATGATATTGTATTTCTTCAAATGATTTGTTACATCTTGTGGCTATATATAGCTGAGCTGCCACTGTAAGTCACATGTAACTAACTTGACAGATCAGTTACAGCTGTCAAGTTAGTTACTGTTAAACTAACTATTACATCAGTTATCTAAACAACTAAGCTCTAAAGCTAACTGCACTGTATAATATCCTTGTCAACATGTAAAAATATTTTAATCCAATGTTCACCATGGTTTTGGAACTAACATCATGAAAATTAAAAGCTATCTAAACTTATTCAGGTATAGGAATTAAAGGAGAACAGTTAATCATTTCTGCATTCTTAAAGTACTCTTTGCAAGATCAACACTAAATGAAAGCTATGCCTGAGGAGCTTTCCTTCCAAACCAAATCAAACCTAACGGCCTGCAGACTTAAGCTTGCAAACTTGTCAAATAGAAAAAGAAAATATCCATTGTTTGACCACATTCACCTTGTTCCAGTCAGATAGCAACTCTAAAGATGCAGAAGGAATTCCAAAGGCTAGAGATAGCACTAGAAAAGCATAGCAATATTAAGTTTTACCAGTGGAGCAGTTAAAAGGGAAAGAATACAACAAACACAAGCATACAAGGAAGAATCAAACCACTTCTTTGAAAGGAAAAAGTTTAAGAACTTACAGCAACCACTACAGGTATCACAGTAATTTTTCCTTCACCCTGGAAAAAGACCATTTGTGCTGCAAGAAGAAAACCATTATGAAGCAAGCCATTTTCTCTTTATCTTTTTCTGGGGGAGGGGGCTTATATTAATAGACGTCAGTCAAATGGAGCACTGTTGTGTGTAAGCACCCAAAAGAACGATCATAACTAAATAAGACCAAAAACAATTATAAGTTTAGACAAATTGCCTGCACCTTGACCAAACACCTCAAGCAAAACAATAAGCAATTCATCATTGAGTAAAAAACAATGCACAGAGTCAGACTGGGCATCAGGTTTCAAAAGCCACTTACGTTCTGTACAGCTGAAAAGGTAGACTTTCTTGCCATATAATTCTCCGCCTTCTTCAAATGCTTCCTGTCCGTAGCATTATGAGCATTTTCAGTACTAAAAGATCTATTCAAGGTTTCTTTCCTTTACAAGATACTAAACACACAAATCGCTGTAAAGACTTAATATATATAATAAATGGAACAATGAGCATGTAACAACTTACTTCTAAATTCTGGAAATTCCAATTGTATTTATAAACCAAATCCAGCTGATCCCACTGATACACCAAAGCAGTATCAGAAACGACAAGCAATATTAGCAAATCAAATTAATTTGGCTCATAAAGAAAGAACATAGCACTATGAAACTTACCTCGGTACCAACAGGAAAAACTTGTTTCCATAAATCTTCCTGCGAAACACAGCAGAGAAACACAGAAACAATGATTAGCAGAATCTTATCTATTCCAAGACTAGTACACAGATGATATTTCGTTCAACCTCCTCAAAGTTTCAAGCCTCAAGGCTATAACTTGACCTGTCTCTTCACAAATCGAAACTTTTCCAGCGCAAAAATGGGTAGTGAAACAAAGTCTATACGCAAGTTTATTTAAGAAATTTTGCACTACCGCTTCAATATGACTTATACAGACTTAGTTAGCTATAACTAAGCAATTTTATATACACACACACACAAGAGAAGAGTAAAAAGTTCATTTACTAATTAAATGAACGATAAGTCGCTAAAGTTTCAATGCTAAAGCTATGCCCTACGCCATCAACAGCTTCGCACATTGTGAAAATAATTAATAATAGAAACCTTTCCGGTCGCAAAAACAAGTAGTGAAACAAAGTCTATGCGCAAATTTGTTTAAGAAATTTTGCACTACCGCTTCAATATTACTTATACAGAATACATTAGCTATAACTAATCAATTTTATATATACACACACACAAGAGAAGAGTAAAAAGTTAATTTACTAATTAACTGAACGATAAGTCGCTAAAGTTTCAATGCTAAAGCTATGCCCTACGCCATTAACAGCTTCACACATTGTGAAAATAATTAATAAAATAAAACAATATAAACACCAAAACCCTTAATACATCCAATTAAATCTAATTTACCTAATTTATTTATAAGTAATTCACCTCAATTAACTTAAAAATTATTTATTAAAAGCAATAAATAAAAATTTGTAAAAGAAATTTATACCAAATTACGCTTGTCCGGAAAGTACTCAGGCTCGGCTTCCGGCTTGGCAACCTTGGCTCGCTTAGCTCGCCTCTTTCCAGCTCCCTGCATCGGCTCGGCATCCAGTTTGCTCTCCTCTGCGGCTCGGCTCGGCTCCTTGTTATTCTCCTCAGCAGCAGATTGGCTCGGCTCGTTGTTTGCCTCCTCAGTGGATTTAGGAGCTTTTTCCGCCTTGTTAGTCGCCTTTCTCTTAGTACCTTTCCTCATTTTGTTTTATATATATATATATATATATATATTGCAGTATCTTTAGAAGAGAGAGAAAAAGGAGATTGATATGTAGATTTTATATATATATATATATGTGTATATATATATATAGAGAGAGAGAGAGAGATAAAGCTAGGGTTTGGTGTGAGACCCAAAAATTTGAATTGACGACGTAGGGAAAAGATGGCGGAGAGAAGAGAGAAATAATTTATATTGAGTTGTAAGTGCGTGAATCAAACGCGAGCTTGAATATTTGCTATTTTGCTGGCTTTCTATTTTGGGTAAATAGCGTATTACTCATGTGTTTTATTAAAAATATATAATATTTTTTATATTTTAAAAATTAATTTATTTTTTTTTTTTTTTTTTTTAAAAATACATAAAATCTCTTATGTTTTAAAAATTAACTAATTATCCCTTATGATTTATTAAAAATAACTGGTTACCCTTTATATTTTATAAAAATGGTTAATTGCGCTCTTATATTTTTTAACAAAAGTACTAATTTTTAAAAATTATAGGAGATAATTAGCTATTTTTATAAAATATAAGAAGATAATTAATTAATTTTTAAAACATAAGAGACTAATCGACTACTTTTAACAAATCACAAAGAGATTATCAACTAATTTTTAAAATACAGAAAAATATTATACATTTTTAACAAAATACAAAAAATAATATGTTATTTACCCTTCAATTTTTATCTTTTTTTCTCCGCCCACTGACAACAATGAAATCTTCTAGATGCCCTCACACAACCGCTCAGCCTAATTTTAACAGTTTTTTTATTTTTTTACTACAAAATTAAACAAAGTTTTTTTTATTTTTAGGCTTTCAAGGGTATTTGCTGGCTTTCTATTTTTATCTTTTTTCTCCGCCCAATTAGGCTATCCTTAGCAGAGGTAGCAAAATAAAAAATATGCCAAATTTGTAAATTTTTAGAGATCCAAACATTATTTTTTATTTAAATATATATGGGACCCACCACTTTTCACAACTTTTGATACAAAATGGGTCTCTAAATTACATTTGGGGTGCTAAAATTAGAGACCAATTTTGCATCAAAAGTTGTGAAAAGTAGTGGGTCCCATGTATATTTAAATCAAAAATAATGTTTAGATCTCTAAAAATTTCCAAATTTGGCATGTTTTTTATTTTGCTACCTCTGCTAAGGATAGCCTTACAACAATGAAATCTTCATCGAGAGATGTCCTCACATAACCGCCCAACTTAACTTCAACAATTTTTCTATTTTTCTATTACAAAATTAAACAAAGCTTTTTATTTTTAGGCTTCGTTCGTTTGCCGTTAATTAATTTGCTTAGAGAAAATATTTTTAAGAAAAAATATTTTTTGAAAAAAAAATATTAAAAAATATTTTATGGTGTTTGGATGTACAATAAAAAATATTTTTTGACATGAGATTTTATAAAAAAAAAACTTACACATATAATATATATGTTAACCGTGAAAAATATTTTATAGTGTTTGGTTGTACAATAAAAAATATTTTCTGACATGAGATTTTATAAAAATAAAAAATAAAAAATAAAAAAAACTTACACATATAATATATATGTTAACCGTGAGAGTAGAAAGTATGTGGGGTAGAGGGTAGTGTGAAACTCCAGTTTTCGTCTTTACTTCGATTTACGTGTTTTGTCTCGATTTGCATGATTTGACTTGTTTATGTGTTATATGAGTTAGAATGTTTTAAATTTGTGATTTATATTCCTAATACATGCTATGTGTGCATTCATGAAATTTTTATCAAAATCGGCATCAGAAATTTTATCGACGATTTTTGTAAATAGTGTTTTGAACACATGTCTGCTAAAATTTTTACAAGGGTGCTTTAAACATCTTAAAACCTAGTCCTTTATTATTAATAGACCCGTCTTTGATTAAAACGGATTTGAAATCGGTTTTGAAATTTTAAAGATTTTTACACTTTCTTTTGCAAGAAAACGAGTTTTAAGCCGACTCGGGTGAAACTGTTTTAATGTAAAACTCTTTGTTACCTAAAATATATTATCTATAATTAGTTTAAGTTTCAATTTAATGTTTGAGCAAGAAATAGTCTAAAAATAGAATTAAAAGACAAGAAAACACTAAAAATAACTAAGTGTCAACTTTGATTTTCTTTTATTTGTTTGACATTTGCCTAATATATCATCAACACGCATTAAAAGCTCACAAAACACACTCATTTTACACACACACATTACCGAAAATCCATGAAGGAGAAAAAAGAAGGCATTTTCAAGATTTTTCAAAGCATTTTTTACATAAATTTTGCAATTCAAGTCTAAATCACTTCATTCAAAACTTGATTTTACTTGTTGGGCATCCATTCTACACATTTCTTGCATCAAAACACATCAAAGGTGAGAGAAAAATTATAGATCTCAAAATGTCATTTTTATGTTTTTGCATATAATTGAATTTTGAACCGTTAGAAAGTTGAATTGATGTTATATTATTGCGCAGTGCATGCTAATGATCATTTATATGCGTTTATATAAGATTTGAACCGTTGTAGCATGAATTTTTATTTTCGGGTATTAAAAGTTGAGTTGTTGGCTATTTGTTGAATATTTTGAGTTGTAGTAGTTGGAATCGATTGCCGTTGATTTGTAAAAGTTTGTTAAATACGGGGTAATACCGTTGTAATGCCGAAATTTTAATTGTGATGTCGGTGTGAAAGTCCAGAAATTTAAGCCTAGGTGCATTGAGGTTTTAGGGTTGTTGGGCTTGATTTGGATGTATTTTGGTTGGTTTCCGAGGGGGTTAATATAGTTGATTGAGTGGGTAAGTGATAGAAACTGGTTTGGAGTTATTTACATTAGTAGAATGTATTATGATAATTAGAAGTTTAGGTTGTCTTTCTTTAAAATGTTGATATATGCCTTTAAATGATCGGGTGGTGTTTGAGTGATTGAACTGTGAATTATTGATGGTTGGATTAGGGTTTGGTTGTGTGTCTAATGCATGTTAAGTTGGGTGACCTACTTTGTCATCTTACTTAGTTGTTTAGTTGTTAATTGATTAATTGATGTTGTGTTGTTGTAATGTTATTAATTGATTGATGATTAATTAATTATTGATTATCGATTATTGATTATTGAATATTGATTATTGATAAACCGGGAGATAGGCAATTCTTCTAGATTGTCTTCCTGTGAATGATTGATTATTGTTAATGATTGAGTCATGATATGCGTATGTCACCTCTCGGGCGGTATAGAGCCGTCGGGTTGAAAACGGCATGGCTATCAGAGGCTACCCTCATCTCGCATGGGCGAAGATGCCATGGAGGGCAGGGCTAGTGAGATACCTAGGGTGTGTGTGTCATGGGGGTGATAAGAAGTTGGTTGAAATCGTGATGGCGTTTGGAGCTACACCGACTAGAGTATCCTTTATTGAATGGTCATTATAGTTTATGTGTTTATATTGTTAATGATGTTTATTGTGTGTTTACTGCTCAAATGATGATTTCCAAGGAGTATAGTAAATACTGTTAGAGATCTATTGAATCCTCACTGAGCTTGTTTTATATAAGCTCACTCTCAATTATTGCATGCATACAGGTGATATTGATCAAGATTACGGATACATGCCTCAGGAAGCTGAGAATGTGCTTTATGTGGATGAGTCTTGTGTGCCGGAGTCGTGGCCATGAATTTGTCTTAGTTGTTGTGATATGTTATATTGTATAACTTACTCAATTATAAGACTTATGTATATTGCTGATTTAGTAGTCTTGTTTTGGAACATGGTTAGGTTGCTGAATTGGTTATAATCTATTTTGGAAATGTATGATGTTGGGACGGAGGCGTATAACCTATGGATGCAATGGTAAAAAAATGTTTAATGTATATTGTGGTTGTGTTGATTAATTGTTGAATTGTTTGTGGAGTTGGATGTATGAGTTGCGAAGAGGTTGGTTTAGAGCCTCGGTATCCGGGTTACAGTTGTTATACTGTCGAAATTCCGTTGCGTCCTGACTGATCTTAAGGGGGGTCGAGTTGAGGCGTGACAAGTAGAGGGTAAAGTAGGGGTGGGTGGGCCTAGGGAGGGGGGTGGGGTGGATCGGGTGAGGAGTAAGGTGGGGTAAAGGATAGAGGGTGGGGGGTAGGGGTGGGGATAGGGGGTAGGTGAGTGGGAATGAAGTGGGAAAGTTCTGTAAAATATTTTCTTCTCCCAAATGACAATAAAATATTTTTTACTTTTTTGAATTAAAATTTTTCTTTAATCGAAAAATATTTTTCAGTTGACCAAATTTTCTGTGTTATCAAATATTAAAAAAGTCAAAAAATATTTTTTAAGAAAATATTTTATTGCAAACAAACGGTAGTTATTTATCATACACAAAATAGCGACTCATATCAAGTTATGATTTCTATATATGCTAAGGCCCACTCACACACAAAAAAAAATAGTTCTTAACCGGACATTTGATCCAATGGTATGCTCTTTATTGTAAGTATAAGAGATTGCGATATCTATTCTAGTGGATGATATTATTTGATATATCTTATACGAGTTACGCCACTTTTAAATCCAGAAAAAAAAAAATAGAGGCCCCTAATTTTTGCAAGCTTTTGATAGAGGGTCTGTTAGAGCTCAGTTTGAGCATTTGGCTCTCTAAAATGGCTCTTTTAACTCACATATTGGACTTGTCGCCAACATCCTAGCTGTTGGATATAAAATGCGCCGAGCCGAGCTAGACCTGTTTTGTCCTTGACCGAGCTGAGGTCCTGCACAAATAAAGAAAAGGGACGACGGGTGTTATATCCGGCGTTCCTCATTGGGCGAGAGAATTAATGTGTTGGCTCGGGTTAGTATCCCACAAAATGATGACAAATTTAGAAGTAGGATCAATAAGTTACCTTTGTCACTTTTTTTATACTATTTATAGTAAGTGTGGTAGGTCTTTTGTAGTGAGCCCCAAGGTCTTTTGTATTGAGCTCCATCTGTCCTAATTTGATGACAAGTGTCTTGGTGCTAGTGGCTCTCTTTTCCTCTTTTGGGGCATTTTAGTAATTGCACAAGTCTATTGTTTTAGTGCCATATCACTAGCAAATTAATTTTTTTGGTCCTATATATTGATGGTATTTTCCTTACTGCTAATGATCTTGGCATATTTAATGAAACTAAAAAAAAAAAAAATTACTCTCGAAAAACTTTGAAATGAAAAATATGGGAGAGACATCATTTGTTATTGGAACTGAAGTTCAATGATATATCACAACGACTATAAAGGTTGTCTCAAAAACTTATGAGAAAAATCGTAAAAAGATTTAGTATGAAAAAATGTTCAGCTCCACTTATCCTGGTATGGAATAGAGACAAATTTAGCCTAATACAATTTCCAAATGTGACACTTGGACAAATAGAATCAATTCCATATGCTTTGGTTGTAGGAAGTATAATGTATGCTCAAAACTATACTAGACCAAATATCACTTATGTAATTAGAATGTTAGGAAGGTATCAAATTAATCTTGAATTGGATTACTAGTAAAGTGCAATGAAAGCTTTACAATAAATAGAGAACTACATGTTAACATATGAAAGATCTAATCATTTCGAAGTGATTGGATATTCAAACTCAAACTTTTTTGAATGTGTTGATAGTAAAAAAATGCACATATGATTATCTCTTCATTTTAGTGGAGGAATCGATCTCTTAAAAAAATGAGAAATAGATCCATTACATAAATAAAATCTGTAGCGTGTTATGAAGTTAAAATTCACGCATTGTGGCTACAAAATTTTATTCGAGGACTTAGAGTTGTCACCCTCATAAGAAAGCGGTTGAAAATTTATTGTGATAATTGCACAATAATTTTCTTGTCAAGAAATAACAAACAGTTAAGAGGTGCCAAACACATGTAATTCAAGTATGTTGCCACCAAGGAAAAGTTTCAGAAACAAAGAGTATTTATGAATGCATTAGTATTAAACTCATGATTGCAGATATGTTGATTAATGGTTCCCAAACATTGTTCAAGAAACATGTAGAAAGGACAACTCTTGGTACTAATTCTGAATAATTCATATATCTTTATGTTGACATTCTTAGCTGAATGACTTCCTTTTGACAAACATTAATGTGTTTTCATGTTTTATATAATAGTATTCTCATAATTTGTTTGTGTTTCATGTAATATAGTAGTATTCATATGATTTATGTTTATTATAAACAACAGAAAAATCTTTATAAGACATTATTATGGATCTTTACCCTATAATACTCATTGTCTATCATCCTCTCATTATTATGATAAACATTATGAAAGGATTTAATTTCTTATTGTATGCCTAAACCTGTTAACAAAGTAAATGGGTCACTTGAATTAAAACAAATATCCGTAGTGCTAATAACTGAGTCAGCTACTTTTTTTTTTGGTCAAAGAAAAATGTTCATTAAAACAGATAAAGAACACAAACAAATAAATTCTGACCCAAAAATGACTGGACGAAGAGGATGAATGAAAGCTCATAACAATAGACAAAAATCATAAACATAACAGAATGGGCTAAAGCCCTACAGATATAAATCAGAAAATAAACAGGATGGGCTACAACTCTGAACAGAGAATTAGGGAGAAACTCTAAAACAGATAACCTCCAGAGATAAAATCCAGATAGCATGGGAATAGAAATCCAGTCGTACAATAGAGCAAGAACCCAATCTAATACTTCTCCAATCATCAGAAATAAATCACACACAAAAGGTCTTGAAAGTCCTGCATAAATGGCTGCCGAAGAAGCGTCTGCCAAAGCAGAGGAAGAAGAAAAAGTCATCAAAGTATGTTGAACGGGGCAAACTAACCCGACTGGAGGTTGGGTCTAAACGTTCCAAATAGCCAATGATCTAAACCCTCCAAGAGACAGAGAGAACCCTCGATGTTCCGAGCTTGAACATCAAATGCCACCTTATCACCACCAGATAAACCACCATGTACGGTGGAAGGAAAAGCAGGATCAGGAACCAAATGTGTGAACGACAAAAGACAAACACAGCAAAGTAACTGGAGAGGTTGGCACAGATTAACGATGTATTTAGAAAAAATAGACCCAAATATGGTTGCTACAGAGTAAAATACATAGTCCTCAGTTGAAGAGGTAAAGAACAAATCTAAAACAAGTAGTAAATCTTCATCATCATCAGAGTTAGGGATAAGAAGGAACAGGGACCTGGGAGAGGTCATGGCCATCTCAAGAAGATGGGTGCAGAGATTTTAGTGATACAACCTCTGTGTATCAATAAAATGGTGTTTTAGAAGCTCAAACACGTTTTTCAGTTGGATGTTGTTGTTGATGTTTGTGAGGAACAAATTTTCCTGCTTGAAGACAGTTGAAGAGAGCTTCAAAAAGAAACTCTAAGCTGATTTCAGTTGGATAATGACTCTCTAGAAAGAGAGAGGGTAGAAGCCATGTTCTTCTTCATCGTACATTTGGTGATGCTGGGTTTACAGTGATAGGGTTATAGGATTGCAGCGTTGGTACAGTGGTGATGTTGAATTGCAGCGTTGGTGCAGTGGGTACAAAGTAATTAACACATTTGTACATATATACTAATTGTTCCTCTCTCTACTCATAAAAAAGTGGTAGAATATCAATGAAAGTCTACACTTCACAGATAAAGGGATAGTGAGGATAAATAAATTAATCTACTTTTATCATGTCTTTATTATCTTCATCAGGTTACAGATTATAAATCAAGTTTTTCATTTAGCGTTGAATTCATTTCATTTATAAATGAATTCTACGAGGATTTATATTTACAAATGAATTCTCTTGATTGGAATTGTAAAATAATATTAAATCAATCCTATCATTTATAAATCCAAATTATGTTTGGAACACATGTGAAATTTGAATTAATAGTTATATTTTACTTAAATGCCCCTCCTTCTATTCAATTGAAATTAGGTTATCATATAAGTGTTCTTTTCTCATTCCATTATTGATTATGGGTATTATCATAAAATTGTCCCAATTATTTTTTTTAAAAAGAAAAAATTATCAAAAAATAAATAAACATTAACAGATAATCATAAATTCAACAATATCCTAAATAATTAATTTCCCACAATAAAGTATCTTACATGTAGCTTTGTTGATTAATTCTGTCCATATGAGTTTATATTTTCTTCTTTTTGTCCTCTCTTTCCTACTATGCCATTATCCATGTACGTAGCATGAATTTTTACATCACTACTATAAGCATATATGCACCAATAATTGTATATATGCATGGCATACAAAGACCCATCACATATTTAAGTCATCCCATTATGTTAATAATGTTTCCCCAGGCATATATCTTGCAACTTAATTTATCTTTTGAATTAAAGCTACTTAGTACTACCTATATATATATGCATGACATACAATAAGACCCATCACATATTTATACTAATCTCTATCAGTAGTGCCTATAACATTATTTTATTATTCAAGAACAGGGTTCTACATACAAGATAATTAGGTAAGGATAGATATTGCGCAATAAAGTTATTAATTTGATAATAAAAGAGAAATCGTGAAAAAATTTGCAAGGAAAATCAAACAAATATCTGAAAGAGAAAGAGTGAAGCGTATGCTATAAAGGTTTGTGCTATCAAAAGTGGAGCAATGGAAGATGTCGACTTTTTTTTCTTTTTTCTCATTAAAGAGAAATAGGAAAAAACATTGGTTTTTTTTAAGGTTTTGACTATGTAACCTAGAAAAGTTAATCACTTAAATCTAAGGGTAGTTTTGTTCTCAAAAGATTAGTAACAGATTTTTAAAACGTGAATTTGTAAATTCTACCTCTTAGACTTGGATTTCAGTAAAGCTTGTAGAAATCCAAGAATTGTAAATCTTGGATTTTAATTTTTTTAAAAAGGTACAACCAAACGCAAAAACTTGGATTTATAAATGAATTCCACAAAATTTTGGAGAATTTTGTATTTGGTTGTACCTTTTTAAAAAAATTGAAATCGAAGATTTACAATTCTTGGATTTTCACAAGCCTTACTCAAATCCGAGCCTAAGAGGTAGAATTTGTAAATCCACATTTTTCAAATCTGTTGCTAATCTTTTGAGGACAAAACTACCATCAAGTTTAAGCGATTGACTTTTTTGGATTACATAGTCAAAAATCCAAAAAAAACAACGTTTCTTCCTACTTCTCATTGATGACAAAAAAAAAAGTCGATATCTTGCATTATTTCTCTTTTGACAGCACAAGCCTTTCAAGCATACATTTCACTTTTTCTCTTCCAGGTATTTGTTTGATTTTCCTTGTTAATTTTTTTCGGGATTTCTCTTTTACTATCAATTATTAATAACTTTATTCCACAATATGTATCCTTACATAATTATCTTGCGTGTAAAACCTTGTTCTTGAATCACAAAATAATGTTACAGGCACTACTGATGGAGATTAGTGGTTTTAATTGAGAAGATAAATTAAGTTCCAAAATATATATGTCTAGGGAAACATTGTTAACATAATCAACTATTGGTGTATATATGCTTATAGTAGTGATGTAAAAATTCACGCTACGTACATGAATAATGGCATAGTAGGAAAAAGAGGATAAAAAGAATAAAATGTAAACTCATATGGATTGAATTAATTTAGAAATCTATATGCAAGAGACTTAATTGTGGGAAATTAATTAATTAGGATATCGTTGAATTTATGATTATCTTGTAATGTTTAATTTTTTTTGATAATTTTTCTTTTTTTTTTTAAAGAAATTATTTTGGACAATTTTATGATAATACGAATAATCAATAATAGAATAATAAAATAACACTTATACGATAGTCTAATCTAAATTGATAGAAGGATGAGTTTTTAAGTACAATATAATTATTAATTTTAATTTCATATGTGTTCCAAACACTAATATGATAGCTTAATATTGTTTTACAATTATAAACAAGAGAATTCATTTGTAAATATAAATTATCGTATAATTCATTTATAAATGAAATGAATTCCACACCACAAGTGTTTCCAATTACTATGTTAATGATTTAAGATGATGATTACTTTTGATGATTGAAATTCTATAGAATGCTATATATATACTACTACTACTATATTATGTTGACAATCTTCTATTTCTTCAATATAATTGTATCAAAGAATTCAGTGTGCTCTCAGTACACTTTTCAGTGTTTTGAACAACATATCGTATAGTAGTCTAACTAAATAACAAGAATAATTTTGTCCATTTAGGTCAACTCTAACAGTACTCTTTATCTTTTCTCTATCATAAGGAATTAAACTATTTTTTTTCAATTTCAGGAGCTCCCTATTTTATTACTCTACAACACTTCCTATTTTAGCTAGCAAGCTACTTTTCTTTTTTCAATTTTTTACATTTTAGCATTTAGATTCTAAAAACCTATGTTCTTTTTAATGGTTATAATTTGTCCAAATCATTATATTCCCAATTTTTATATTCTTTTTGATAAATATATTTCCAACTAGCATACTTTTTTTAAATGCTGCATTCCCAAAGATCATAATCCTTGGAAAGCTATAAATAAAACTAGTTCGCGTGTTATTTCTCCATTTGAATGTTATTTTGCGTCAACTATATCTAAATTTTTCCATCACCATATTATTCTTTTAGTGATATGGCACAAAATTGTAGATATAATAAATTTCTTAAGGATTTAGACTCCAATGAAGAGTTAGAAATAGTAACAAAATTGATCCACGAAGAAGATCAATGACTGAACAGACAACCAAATTTGTGTATCGACTTCTTTCTTGACCAAGCTTACTTTTGGTGAGATAGACTACAAGACCATGAAATACTTTACCATAATTAGTTATAAAGAATCATTTTATCTTGCCTTCTTTTTTTTTCTCGAAGGAGGATTTGAATGGTTAGTCGTTATTTTGTCAAATCCAATTTGCAGTAGAAGCCTATGATCCCATACTTCATTCAAAAATGAGTTGTCCTGAAACTTGGGATTTGTCTTCCTTGCAAAAAGGTCATAGTTGCATTAAGGATTCTTGCATATGGAGCAGTTGCAGATTCGATGGATGACTACATTAGAATAGCATAATGTATGACCATAGATAATTTGAGTAGATTGTTAAGGTAGTGGTAATGATATTTTCTTAAGGGTACTTGAAATCACCAAACGACATTGATATTGCTCGATTGCTAAAAGTTGAAAACTAAATAGGCTTTCTTAGAATATTGAGAAGTATTATTTCATTCATTTGAGGTAGAAGAATTACCCAATTGCATGAATAAGGTATGTATACTAGTCATATTCATGAACCGACAATTATTTTGGAAGTTTAGGCATCATACTATCTCTGAACATTGCATGCATTTTTTAGACTATTTGGGTTTCTCAATGATACAATGTTTTAGAACGGTTATCTATCTTTATTGGATTGATTGGAGGATGAGTATCTAGTGTCTTATTTAATCAATGAGAATTGCTATACAATAGAGTATTATCTTACTGATGATATATACTTGTCTTGGTCAATATTTGTCAAACTATACCATCTCCAAAGGGCAATAAGAGAAAGTATTTTACTGCAACACAAAAGTGAGATAGGAAAGATGAGGAACATACACTTAGGGTGCTCCAGATTCCAATTGCTATTGTGTTCACCTGCATGATTTTAGGGTCTTGAGACACTTAAAATATCACAGCAGCATATATAATAATGCGTAATCTGATTGATTATTGAAGACGAGAGAGATTATGATAACTTAGATTTAAACTATGATTCTAGTGGTAGTAGTTCAAATTCAATAGTCTCTCGCAAACATTTTGGTGAAATTATAAATTTCATTCAAATTAATTATCGAATTCATAATCGAGACGCTCATGCTCAATAGGAAGCAAAATTTTGTAAAACACTTAGGCTATCCTTAGCAGAGGTAGCAAAATAAAAAACATACTAAATTAGGAAATTTTTAGAGACTCAAACATTATTTTTGATTTAAATATACATGGGACTTACCATTTTTTACAACTTTTGAGGCAAAATAGGTCTCTAAATTACATTTGGGGTGCTAAATTTAGAACCCCAAATGTAATTTAGAGACCCATTTTGTCTCAAAAGTTGTGAAAAGTGGTGGGTCCCATGTATATTTAAATCAAAAATAATGTTTGGGTATCTAAAAATTTCCAAATTTAGTATGTTTTTTATTTTGCTACATCTGCTAAGGATAACCTTATGACGACTTCATTAAAGCTTATAAAGCTACTTTATATTTCATTGAATGGGTTAATGTTATCTTTTCATTGAATCACTTTTTAAACTTTTATATTTCAATTGCTACGTTTAAAGATTTATCTTATTGGTAATCGTAATAAGTTTTATTATAGTTTTTTTTTTTTTTCATTTTAGTTTGCAATTGAACATCAAATTACCAAGTTGATGGATGAAGTGCTAACATTTCAAATTTTATGCACATGGAAAAAATAAATAAATGTGCCATTTTATGAACAACCATAATTTCTCATTAGATGATAAAAGATAAGGTAACATCATATTTATTCCTTTTCCTTGATTTTTAATTGTCGTTTCTTAAGATATTTTGTTTGTATTGGAAACAAGTTAGTGAAATTAGTAGGAATGACAATGGAGCGGGTTAAGGGCGGGGGGACCTATCCCTACACCCCACCCCGTTACCTGAAAGGACTCGCCATCCCTCGTCCCTCCTCCGCATCTTTTGGCGTCATCCCCCGCCCCCGCCCCCGCCCCCGCCCCATTAATAAATCCCTGCAGGGGATGGGGATTACCCACAGGGTTTTTTAATTTTTTTTAAACTATGCACTTACATTAATTTACAACACACAAATTTCAAAATGTAAACTAAATTAAATAAAATGTAAATATATATATATATATATATATATATATATATATATATATATATATATTAAATTAACCTCAAATATGTATTATAGATTGAGTTTTAGCTTTGCAATTAAAAGTAAATATTCCTTGAAATAACTTAGTAAAGAAAAGAAGTTTGAAAAGAGTGCCTGAGATGGAATCCTGAAAAACTGGGTTAATGGTGAGTGGTGACTCTTGATAGACGTATTTTATATTTATAAGCTATAATCCTAAGAGGTTTAGTTTTTTTTTCCTGGACAGAATAAGAGGTTTAACTTTAAAGTTTACTGTTTACAAGTTAGTTTTATTGACACGATTTGTGTTGTACAATATAAAAGATTAAAATATAACTGTAACATTAATACAAATAAGGAAATAGAGATAAATTAATTAATACTAACAATTAGGCTAATACATTAGGAAAGAATAATATTTTCTAATACTATACAATTAACTAAAATATTTTAACATAGATAAATAAAATATTTAAATAATTTTATTAATTTGTGGGGCGGGGAATACGGGGCAGGAAATGTCTATCCCCATCCCTTGCCCCCTTCCTCTTCCCCGCGTGCGCGCGTGTGCTGGGATCCAAAGTCAATCCCCATCCCCCAGCCCATTCTCCATCCCTCACCCTAATAGTAGTCCCGTTTGGGACGGAGGCGGGGTAAGTACCCACAAAACCAATCCCCATTGCCATCCCTAGAAATTAGTTACAATACTTCGTTCCTCCTACTCCAGTTCTAAATATTTCTCTTCTCTACTTTATTTTTTGTCATCTTTCAAATCTTGCAATTGTTTTGCAAGAAGACAATGGACATTTCATGTGGTGCTTTGTTTCTCCCTTTACTTGATCATTCATTTTCCAACATTCTACCTTGTGGCCTCTCCATAGATATAAAGGTTTCTGTTTGACAATTATCCTCCTCAATATTTATTGAATTTGGAATTGATGAAAACGATGTACTTGGACTGACATATTTACTTTAAAAAAAAAAAAATTATATTGACTTTCTGATATCCATTTTGATTAATGTATCAATCCATTCAAACAATGCTAAAACTCAAATGATATCTTGTGGCATGATTGGTATAATAATTTGATATTATGAATCATAACAAGTAATTGAACAAGTTATTAACATTTATCAAATAAAGCATACAAGTCTATAGTATTAGAAATTATTGATATCTTATCTTGTTTAGTTTTGCCACTTTGTTGTCTAGACTTAATTTGGTCATAACATACACAAGAATTATTTGTAGTAGGCGTGAAAAAACTTATACACTCTGCACCAAAATGTCTTATGCCTTTGTTCACTGTCATGCACTGCTTCCAAACCAAAGTTTAGCCATGCTGAGACAAGTAGATGAACTTGTTCTATTGAGAAATACTTTTTTCATGAAGTTCTTTTTTTTTTTGGTCTGCTTGTATAAAAAATGAAGATGGTGTAAGCTCAATTACAAGTTCACTAATCTGAACAAGTAAGTGTAATGACAAATCAAAATTAATATTAGACATCCCCTTCAATAGATTTGCGTAAAATGTACCGTCTTGAGATTTCAAATACAAATAAAAAATAAAATATCAAAAATTCAAATTAAATAAAAATAAATAAATGAAAGGTACTAATAGAATTTGTGGCTTAATTATAATCAACAAGTTATAATAAATATACTATGATATCTGTTGGGAAAGAGCACAAAAACAGTGAAATAAAAGACTTTTTCTATTTATGTTAGCCTATGAATAATTGAGAAGGCAACCTAGTAAATTCTAACTCATACAACAATCCAAGTAAAAGTGCAACAAGATTATCCCAAGAAACACACCACACACACAAAAACGAACACCAAGATTTACGTGAAAAACCCTCTAATGTGAAGGGAAAACCCACGGGTTCAAAAGACCTACCACAAAACTTCCATTATACTCAAAACAATTATTACACATGTTTGAAAATCAAGAACAACAAGCCTTGATACTACCCACAACAAATAACCCTCACAAATAAGTGGAATTAAAACAAGAGATAAGAGAGATATTACCAAAACAGAACATAAAATTTAAGAGCTCGTCAGACTGGTCTCTAGGCCTCAAAAATGCGATCTAACCATAGGATTTGAAGAATCAGATGTCAGGAACAGCCACTAAAAATTTCAGCTCAATTCGAGAAGAAACCACCGTCCAATTTCACCTGGAACAAAGTCGTGTAGTGTAGTGACGAACTAGCAAACACTCTTTTCTTTTCTCTATAATTATCTCTATTTTTCTTGCACTCCCCTCTTTCTAAGACAACCTATAAGGGCCCGTTTGGTTCACAATTTAGTTTTTTATTCCTGAGAATGACATTCTTGGAAATGACATTCCCAGAAATGCAAGAAAAGCTGTTTGGTACACCAAAAATATTCCTAGGAATATTTTCTCAAATTCCTGAGAATATTATATTATCGTGTTTGGTTTGCACTTAACATTCCTGAAAAATTTGAACAATTTTCTAAAAATACCCATAACTGAAAAAAAAAACTCAAATATCACATTCAAGGAATGTTTTTTTTTTCTTTGTGTCCGCTCAATCAACTTATTATGTTGTTACAAATGGTTATCATTAATATATATATATATATATATATATATATACACTAACAATAAATTAAACAAAAGAAGTGGAAGTACACCATATTAACATATCGAAGAGATAAAAAGAATTGGCCTTTAACAAATTACTCATCATACAATAAAAAGCCTAGTACCAATTTGAACAAGTCAATTTTGCACTAATAATATAAAAATATATATAAACTTAGTAATCTCTTATTAATTCAAATAAAGTGAAAAAGACCATAATTCAAAAAGACAAGAATACAGTGGATTAAATATAAACTTAAATATCATGCTGCCATAAGTGCGATATACTTCGTATATTTGCCAATACGCAAGTAATATATGTCCAATGTATTTATACGAGTAGAATAAATGACATAATCTACAACATTAAAAATTGTTTCACAACAATTAATAGAAGTAGCTTAAATAACCAAGTAACAAGTATAGGCCATCATCTACAAAATTTGATAGACGAAGTCCTTCCTCAAATGTGGCTCCACAGTGAAAAATAGTTAGTGAGATTGTTGTCTTTCATCATGATAACACCTGCCCTGATCTTCTCAACATCAGTCAGCCCTTCAACTAATTTCAAGTCATCGTACACCTTCATCCTCCTTTCAGCTAGTTTTTTTTCATGCTTAAAACAAGAAGCAAGCTCATATATTTTTTATTTGGTTTGCTCATAGAAGTTTCCCAAATTTTCTATTGTAGCTTTCATATGCTCCATTACATCGTTCGTATCTCTTCTTATTTTTCTTTGCACTACTTTGCCCAATATCTCATTGTCTTTGAGTTTTTGGTAGATGAGTCTCTGCAATTGTTTCATCCTCTAAATCAATGCATGCACCTTCTAGTAGTGTGTCCATGGGTTACACTCTTTCTTGCTCAACCTCATTAGCCTCTTTGTCCATGGCTGCAACTGCATCTGATGGATCTTTAGCATTTTTGTCATTTGCTTTATCTTTGCCAAACACTTGGCTCAATTCAACCAGTGGGCTTGTTATAAAGACCAGCAGCATTAAGATATGACTACATAAAAATAACAAGAATGCATTAGTGAATGTAATCGCTTAGCATTTAAAATTTGGTAGTTGAATAATTAATTTACCTTTACCCATTCTTTAAAGATGTCTTTATCTACAACAATCATATTTTCTTTATCATCCATCCAAAGTCATTCCTCATTGGTCCCAACATCTCCATAATTGCAAAGTATTGTTTCTTTAGTTGTTTCACCCTAGACTCAACATGTGGTTGAGTCTTCAATTCACAACCAGGTATCTTCTCATACAACATTTCTCTAATTGCTTAGTATACCCAGATCTAAAAGTACCAATGTCACTGTTCCAATGGTTATTGCTAGCTAAATCCAACAAATTTTGAGCACTGACATTTTGTAGCTTTGCCTTTTGTTTGTGTAACCACCATTATCCTTTATACAGTTATGAAACATAGGGAAAACAAGTGGACATTGATTCAATTCTCAAATATAAGCTAAGAAATTAGACAATTAATGTAGGAAAAAAAACAACTAAACAAGAAAAGTAAACATCCAATATCTTGTGAAATGTAATAAATTAGTTAGTAGAATATAATATATTGTGCAACATAGTAAGATACAATACAATAAAAACGTTAATTATTCTTTCCTCTCCATTGATTAAACATATCTTTTGCAAGTTGGTCCCGCCACTGACTCCAAGCATCACTTGATTCTACATGTGTAATTAATCCAGCTTCAGAAGTAGGATTATTATCGTCCTCAACGTCAAGCTGTTCTTGGGGGTCAACAGCCATTTCTCTTCAAATATGGTTGTGTAGTAGGCAACATGCTATTATTATCCTACACTGTGTTTTTATAGGATAAAATGACTTCCCTCTTAGAATTACCCAACGACCTTTGAGCAATCCAAATGATCTTTTTATCACATTCCTAGCTGATGAGTATTTCATATTCAAATACTCTCGGGGTGTGGCTGGTTGTGGTCCATTTCCTCATTCACTTAGATGGCATCTTTCTCCTCTGTAAGGCATAAGAAATCTTTCACAGTTCATGTATCCAGCATCACATAAATAATAACAACCTATCATAAATATGTAAATTTTAATTAGTATACAATATAAGTTAATTCAATTGATTAATTAATCCAAGGTACAATATGTACCTCGTAGAACTTTTAAACCATTTCTACGAGAAATTACAACTCATAAAACCTTAGAATTAGTAGCTGAACCTTCCCATCCGGTCAAAACAAATGTAAATTGTAAGTCTGGAGCACAAACACCTAAGACATTAGTTACTATCTCACTCTTTCTGGTTCTGTATCTAGGCTTATTGTCCTCAAGCACATTTACCTTGACATATGTACCATCTAGAGCTCCTAAGCAATTCTAAAAACATAGGAAAACTAATCATTTAGTCAACTAAAAAAAAGAAAGAAAGAATATAATTAGCTTTTAGTATCATGAACAGCTACCTTAAACCACTTCCATCTTTCATCTGTGCTATTTTGAGGAATTGACTCTAGTTTTTTGAGCAATTCTTTATGACATCTTAAGACAGAATGTAAGACATTATTAAACTGTCTATTATTGTCTAACCAGACCTCATAAATTATTTTTTCATTACTCTATTCTTCACATCATGTGCCAATATATGCAAAAATATAGACACATCTCTTCGACACGCATGTTCCTACTTGGCTGTAACCCACCAACCTTTTGTACCATCTCACACAAACAATGGAAAGTACGTTTGTCCATTCTACAATTTTCAATACATGCTAAATCCGATAAAAACTCAATCCTATTAAACTTAAGATCCCTCACTAAATGCTATCACATAAATCATATGTTATTTTTCGCTTTTAAGGTCATTCAGTTAACGTTATAGTACAAACCATAATAATCATCAAAGTGAAATCATTCAACATCTCCAAAAACATAACCAACATAGCCATAATCGTATTCTTCTCTACTTGCATTATATTGTCCATTCTGTAAATAAACATAAGAAAATTACATAAATTTAAGCCAAATGCATATTCCAATTATAAAAACTACTAATGTGTAAACTCATTTTAAGAATAGATTTAAACCTACCTATTTTAATAATAAAGCTACTAGTGTATAATCTCATGTGAAAGTGAAGTGAACAACATAATTGAGTTTTAACAAAAAGAAAAAAAAGAAAAACATAATCGATTCATGAACCAAGATTAAAAGTTTCATGAAAGTAGTATTCCTAGAATTTAACAAGACACGCGAGTTGCACCTGAGAGGCAGCAAACAATAAGATAAGGAGTAAACCAAAGAATAACCTAATTCCCTACTTGATTCTTGAATATCCATAATCCTTTTGAGGACCCGAGCATTCATTACATGTGCATTTATTTACTTTAACAATTATTTGAAAATAATATGTGCATTTACTTGTTTAAACTATTATTTGACATAATATGTGCATTTACATGACTTATTTAGTGTTTTTAAGCTAAATTTGCATTTTAAATTCATTTAAATTGCATTAGTTGACTTTTTATTTTCTTTGACCAAACTAGGACAAAGTGGGTATCGTGGATTATAAGCAAAAATACAAGGTTAACTTAGTCATTTGGCCATTTGAAGACTTGGTCTTGCTTTGACTTCCATTTAACTTCCACTTAAGCCATTTATCACCAAAATAAAAAGCAAAAACACCCAAAAACTCTCCCATTTCAGTCGTGACCAAGAGGATGGGAGGAATAGTGTTTTTCAAGGGTTTTTAACAAAATTGAAGAAGAATGAGGAAGATCAAAGCCCTAGCACTTCAATTGGATCTCCTTATTGCTTGTTCTAGGTATCTACTACTTGTTTCTTGCATTTTTATCCACAAAGGTGAGGGGTTTTTCTAAATCTATATTTTAAAGTTGAAGCATGGTTTTCATACTTGTATATATATGCTATATTATGAATCTACATTTTGTAGTAGTTGAATATATGGGTTATATAATGAATTATTTAGCTAAATATGAGTTTAACCTTTGATGTAAAGCTTGTATATGTAGTTTATATACTTATAAAGGTGTTCATAACATGTTTTAATGGTTTGGAAGCAATTGGATGAGTTTTTAAAAAATGCATGATTGCTGAAAATTTTAATAAAAACTTGAATAGTACTTTTCTTGTGATTTTTATGCTTAAATTGCTCCATAAATATTTGTAATTGTATATATATATATATATATATATATATATATGTGTGTGTGTGTTCATAACTTAATTTCATAGCTTAGGAGCACAGTTTGTGGAGTTTTGGTATATTTTAGTGAATTTTTCAGAAATTCCAGCAATGGTGCAAAGTGCGTATTTTTCTTATGAAACTTATTTTAAGATTGGTTTGACAATTTTTTTGCACCTATATGGTATTATAGTTAGTATATATGTATATGGGTTGAGTGTTGATCATATGCTTGAGTGTTAAATGTGGTTTTAATGCTTGATTGCTTATTTATATGCTTGAGTGTTAAATGTGGTTTAAGTGGTTGATTGTCGTGATTGCATGAATGTGTGAATGCGAGCGTAAGGTTGTAATCTTTTAGCGCGGGATGGTAGCGTCGTGTTACTCCGGGCGACCGATGTCGTCGGTGTATTGGCATGATTACTATCGTATTAAAGTGATTGGTAGCGTCGTGTCACTCCAGGCGGCCCGAGATTGTGAGTGTATTGGAATGACTACCACGGTCTTCATTGCAAATGTTTAAATGTAATTGGTAGCGTCGTGTCACTTTGGGCGGCCTGAGGTCATTAGTGTATTGACATGACTACCACAGACTTGTACACGAGTGTGTAAACAGTACCAAGCTTTGATCTTACTTTATTTACTTTACATTTCTCGCACCATATACGTGTTGCTTACTCCTTATTTCCAAGTACTTACTTATCTTATATTACTTAAGTTGTTTATACTTGTTGCATATTATTCTGTCATGATATGTTTTCAAAAGGAGTTTTTAAAGTTAAAATGTTTTCTAAAACCTCCCGTGCATTGCCCCCTTCCCCCCTCCCTCCCCTCCCCTCCCCTCACTGAGTTCATGGAAACTCACCCCATTTCATAACAACATTTCAAGTAGAGGCGAGTTGGAGCCTCGAGGAGTTTGGAAGTAATAGCTTTGCTTATATTGCTTTGGATGATGTATATTACTAATTGAGGAGTTTACATGGATTATGTTGTAATGTCTATTCTTGGTGCTCGTATGATGTATATATTGATGTATTAGAGAATGATTATCGAGATGTATTATTTGGGGTTAAATATTGGCAGGAAGGTTTGTTGCCATGAATTTTTGAATGTATTTGAGATGTTTCAATGGTTAGATGTATTGTTTCATGGATATTAGTGTTCGGGCTAATGCAGCGTGCCTTAGCGGACTTAGGAGGAGTGATCTTCTTAAGCCTGTGACATCACGATCCCAGGTTGTTTGGTGTTCTTGTAAGATTAGATGTTGATTTTTTTCTGTATGGTATTAGAGACTGTGTTAGCAAAAAAGTGGGGTCATGACAATCCTATGATTCTTGAATATTCCTAAGAAAAACATATTA
Source organism: Ehretia macrophylla (assembly GCA_037974665.1). Taxonomy (NCBI): domain Eukaryota; kingdom Viridiplantae; phylum Streptophyta; class Magnoliopsida; order Boraginales; family Ehretiaceae; genus Ehretia; species Ehretia macrophylla. Next base: position 11,619,384 of record CM075765.1, read on the forward strand.
AACACTCAATAGATTTCTACGATTATAATTGTGAAAAGAACTCATATGATTCATGTCTACAGTTAAACACTCAATACATATTAAACACTGGATTACGGTTCTTGATACATAGATGTCTATGTATTATAATAAACATATATATATATATATATATATAAGCACCAAGACAATAAAATATGATGCACCACTACATATATATTATAATACTTTATTTGCTACTCAACTTGCTAGTTGATCAGACACACACACATGAGCACTGTTTTTATATAACTCTCACAAATAATACTTGCTTATTTGCCCACCGCTCTAACGCATACAACAACACCCATGTTGCTCTATTCATACAAAATTTTCACATTGTAATGAAAGAGATGAAAATGAATGATAAGAATACATACCTTACTGGGAACTGTGAAAAGTTTGAGATATGTGGGGTGAGAAGACAACGATGTTGGTTGAATGCCCTAAGTCAACCAACGTTGTATTGAGAAGAAAAATATTTCAGGGAAAATAGGAGAAAGATGATTTTAGCTAGGGGTGTTTTTGCTAGGGTTATTTTTGTCTTTTTAAGCTCTCTAAAATATTCCCACAACCTAGGAATATCATATTCCCACCCCCATACATAAGAATAAAAATTGGCCAAATTATGAGAATAATGGATTCCCAGGAATGTGATATTCCCGTGAATATTTTTTTATTCTGCAAACCAAACATGAGAATATCACATTCCTGAATTCACATTCTCCGGAATCCTAAGTTAATTCGTGAACCAAATGTCCTCTAAGATGTATTTATATCCATCTCTAGGTTTCTCCAAATATGGGTCATAAAGGGCCCATAAACTAATTATTTAATTTTTAGAACATGATGGCTTTCTTAAACAAATAGTTAAAAGAACTATTTAGTCATCCACTAATGAGGGACCAACCCAACAAATCTCCTTCTCCCGAATTATGCAAAGGGATTCACAACACTTGCCACTCGACAACAAACTTCAAGCTTCCCTCTAGGAAGTATTTTAGTCATCATGTCAGCACCATTGTCATCAGTGTGAACTTTTACAAGTTTTAACAATTTCTTCTCAAGCACATCTTGTATCCAATGATACCTCACATCAAAGTGTTTTGACTTGTAATGAAAAGTTGAATTCTTACTTAAGTGAATAGCACTCTGACTATCACAATGCAACTGATAACTAGGTTGTTTAAATCCAAGCTCTAGCAAGAATTTTTTCATCCACAACATCTCCTTGCACGCTTCAGTAGCTATAATAAACTGTGCTTCAGTTGTAATAAGAGTCACTCATTTCTACAACTTTGACTGCTATGACACAGCTCCCCCTGCAAAGTTGATCAAATAGCCTGATGTAGACTTCCTTAAGTCATCATCTCTGACCCAATATGCATCTGTGAAACCCATCAACTCTGGCTTTCCACTTCCAAAACAAAGGCATAACTTGGAAGTACCTCGCAGTATCGCATAATCCATTTAACTGCATTCCAGTGCTCTTTACCTGGATCTTGTCTCGTACAAACCATGGCATACATCAAACTTCCCACGACAAAAGCATATGGAGCATTTTTCATCTTATCCTTCTCTCTCTCTGAAGGACATTGTGCTGAACTTAGCTTAAAATGGTTAGCTAAGGGAGAACTAACCGCTTTCGCATCTTCGATGTTGAATCTTTCAAGAACTTTCTCCACATACTTCTCTTGAGATAACCACAACTTCTTTTACTTCCTACCACATGTAATTCTTATTCCAAGGATTTGCTTTGTTGGCCCCAAATCTTTCATAGAAAAAGATTTGTTCATAGCATTCTTTAACTTGAAAATCTTGGACTTATCCCTACCAACAATTAGCATATCATCAACATATTACAAAAGAATAATAAAATCATCACCTGAAAATCTCTTCACGAAAACACAATGGTTTGAAAAAGTTTTCTCATAGCCATGCTCCCTTATAAAGGATTCAAACTTCATGTACCATTGTCTCGGTGCCTGCTTCAAGCCATATAAACTTTTCTTCAATTTACAAACCAGGTTCTCATTTCCCTTGACCTGGAAGCCTTCAGGCTGCTCCACGTAAATTTCTTATAACAAGTCACCATGCAAGAAAGCTGTCTTTACATCTATCTGCTCAATCTCAAGATCTAAAGTAGTTGTCATACTCAAGACTACTCTAATGGATGACATCTTCAAAATTGGAGAAAATATTTCCTCAAAATCAATTCTCTTTTTCTAACCAAAGCCTTTCACAACGAGTCTCGCTTTGTATTTAGGGCGTGAAGTATGGCGTGAAGTATGCTCTTGTGTTTTCACCTTGAAAACCTACTTGTTCTTCAAGGCTTTCTTCTTTTTTGGCAATTTCACCAACTCATAAGTGGCATTCTCTTGCAAGGACTTCATCTCATCCTGCATAGCTTCCAACCACTCTACCCTATGCTCACTTTTAATAGCCTCCTGATAACATTCAGGCTCTCATTCATCAGTCAACAAGACATACTCAGTAGAAGGTTGACGTTATCTCATTCCTCTTCTCAAAGGAACATTCTCTGGGACATCTTTAGTATTATCTGAAAAGGCATTTATATCACCCATAGAAGTATCTCTATCACTCGTATCACCATGATCAACATCTGAATCATCTCTAGAACCATCATCAACTGATGGAAGAAACAAATCAAGATCACCCAAGTCATTGTCCTGCAACTTAGGCTTCTCAATGACTTTGCCAATGTCTTAAATGGTCTGATCCTCGAAGAAAACAGCATCTCGACTTCTAACAATTTTCTTTGTAGCAGGATCATATAACATGTACCCAAAGTCATCAAAACCATGTCCCATAAAGACACACTCTTTAGTCTTAGCATCAAGCTTTGCCCTCTCATCTTTGGGAATATGAACAAACGCTCTACATCCAAACACCTTTAGATGGTCATATGACACATCTTTGTCGTTCTAAATTCTCTGTGGCACATCTAGTACAAAGAAACACAAGGTATAACATTAAGAATGTGAACAACAGTACTCAAAGCCTCACCCCAAAAAGTCTTCAACAATTTCGTATGAGATAGCATGCATTTGACTCGCTTAACAAGAGTCCTATTCATTCTTTCTGCAGGCCATTAAGCTGAGGGGTCTTTGAATTTGAAGGAGATGTTTGATGTCGAATACCCTGACTTCTACAATATTCATCAAATGAACCCCTATATTCACCTTCGTTATCTGAGCGAATACATTTGATCTTTTTTCTTGTCTCTCTCTCAACACTTGCCAGAAAATTGTTTAAACACATCTAAAACTTGATCTTTAAATTTTAGATTGTAAGCCCAAATTTTCCTGGAGTGATCATCAATAAAAGTGACAAAATAACGTGCACCACCAAGAGATTTAGTACTAAAAGGACCACATACATCCGAATGCACCAAATCTAAAACATTCGACTTTCTAGAAGGTGCAGAACTTTTAAATAATACTTGATTTTGTTTACTTGCCAAGCAATCTGCACAACCATTCAAAGTTGTACCTTTTATCCAAGGGAGAATACTCTTCTTGACTAAACAATCGAGACTCTGTTGACTCATGTGATCGAGCCTCTTATGCCACAACCTGATTGCATCTTCTTTGACAACTGCATTCACCAAGTTGTTGCAATTCTTAGCCTGCATCAAATAAAGTGTAGAGCACTTCTTTTGCCGAGCTAGAACCATAGATCATTTTGTGAGCTTCCATTGACCACTTGCAAATGTGTTAGTAAACCCTTCATCATCCCATTAGACATCAAGCTAAGCCGAACATCAGGCACATGTCTCACTTCCCGAAGGATCAAACAGTTGCCATTGTTGGTTTCCAAGAAGATATCACCAATACCAATAATTCTTGACGAACCATCATTACCTATCTTTACAATACCAAAATCGCCAGGTGTATAAGATGAGAAAAAATCCTTCCTTGAAGTACAATGGAATGAAGCTCCATTATCAATCACCCAACTCATTTCCTGCAATATACAATTGACAAAACACTCGTTAGAAATAAAGAGAAAATCTTTAGCAGTAGCAACAGTTGTATCATCTTTTTCTTTGTTGCCATCATTAGTCCCCTTTCCCTTTTATTCTTTCCTCAATTTCCACAAATGTCTCTTAATATGTCCCTTTTTACCCCATTGGAAACACTCAAGATCTTTTTCCATATTAAGACTTATTTCTAGACTTGTCATGGTTATACGAACCCTTACTTTTGTTTCTCCCCCTATTTTTTTTAACATGAGCCTCAGAATGAAATGATGAGGACTCTGTAGTCTTTCTTCTCAACTCTTCATTCAATGCCCCAGATTTCGCTGAGGCAAAGGAAAGAACTCCATCAGGGGCTGAATTGATCAATGAGACGCTGAACGTCTCTCAACTACTTGGTAAAGAACCAAGTAAAACTAAGGCCTGCAACTCATCATCCAAAGTGATCTTCATGGATGCCAACTAATTCATAATACCTTGTAACTCATTCACGTGATCAGCCATAGGAATAACATCTCTATATTTTAAACCCATTAATTTTTTATACAAATATAACTTATTTCCACTAGCCTTTTTCGCATACAAATCCTCTAATGTTTTCTAAAGTGTGTGTGCATTAATTTCATCACTAACGTGATTATAAAAATTATTATCAACCCACTATTGTATGTACCCACATACTTGTCTATTAAAAGCCTTCCATTCATCATCCATTTTATCAACAGGTTTAGTTTCAGTAAGAACTGGTAACTGATAATCTTTGCAGTAAAGAAGATTCCTAATTTTTTCCTTCCATACTTGATAGTTGCTACCATTCACATTAATCATTCTTCTAGTATTAACCTCCACTGCTACACACAAGCTAAATCACCAAACAAACAAAGCTCTCGATACCACTTGTTGGGAAATAGCATAAACGCAACGGAATAAAAGACTCTTTCTACTTGTGTTAGCCTATGAATAATTGAGAAGACAACCTAGAAATTTTCAACTCACACAACAATCCAAGTAAAAGTATGAAAAGATTATCCCAAGCAATACACCACAAAAAAATGGACACCAAGATTTACGTGGAAAACCCTCCAATGTGAAGGAAAAAACTGCGGATCAAAAGACCCACTACAAAGCTTCTACTATACCCAAAACGAGGATTACACAGGTCTGAAAATCAAGAACAACAAGCCTTGATACTACCCACAACAAATAACCCTCTCAAATAAGTGGAATTAAAACAAAAGATAAGAGAGATATCACCAAAACAGAACATAAACTTTATGAGCTCGTCAGACAGGTCTCTAGGCCTGAAAAATGTGATCGGATCGTAGGATTTGAAGAACCAGATGTCAAGAATAGACCCTCAAAATTTTAGTTCAATTAGAGAAGAAACCACCGTCCAATTTCACTTGAAACAAAGTTGCGCAATGTAGTGACGAATCAACAAACACTATTTTTTTTCTCTGTAATTCTCTCTATTTTTCTTGCACTCCCCTCTTTCTAAGACAACCTCTAAGATGTATTTATAGCCATCTCTAGATTTCTCCAAATATATGTCATAAAAAGGCCCATAAACCAATTATTTAATTTTTAGAACATATTGGGCTTTTTTAAACAAATAGTTAAAAGAACTATTTAGTCCTCCACTACTGAGGGACCAACCCAAAAATATCAAATTCTAATTCTAAGAAAAAATAGTAATTTATAATTTACTTGTCATTGTTTTGTAAAACTAGAACGCCTCTTCAATCCCTCCCATTTCTCCTCCTTGTTCTTCTTTAATTCATTTATCGTTGCCAGCTATGGTTGAATAGAGAGAAGGAAAGAACATAGAAGATAGAGTGAAAGAAGCGAGAGAAAGAGCTAAAGGCAAGTGGGATTGTGCGTAGAGTTCTCTTTTTAATGCACCACTTGTATCTGCATGACACCTTACTCTTTCTTATTATCCTTAACTTTAAACCGATTGAGATAAACTTAACTTCTTTTCTTTTATCCAATCCACATGCTTCACCTTCTTAATACACATGTAGCATAACTAACTTGCTAGATTAGGAAAGTGGCTAGTGAAAAGACCAAAAGATATATCTACCCTTGTCTCCTAAATGACCAAAATGCCCTTGCTAATATCATAACTGCATTAAGACAATTGTAATCTTAACCCACTCCATAGCTCGACACTCTAGGACATATACTGTATATAAAAAAGTATGTGATACTGAGTATGACCCTTGTCTTTGACATACACAGTAAAATGACCTAAATGCATTCTTTGTAACACCCATAATCTAGCTAGGTCTTTTACCTGTAATATTAATTTACTTGATTGTATCTTCTCCTTGGACATCTAATCTATGAACTAACCATCCATTGGGATATTATATACTTGATTCTGGTAGCGATTCACAAGTCTAATTACTAGTATAATTCTAATTAACTATAGCACTAAGCTCTTAAGTTTAGATGATCTCATGGGGGCGATTACTCCATTATAAGATGGAATAGATTCCATATTACATATGCACATTTCAACTGATCAAATCTATATACCCAAGACACAGAACTCAATGGCGGATCCAGTAATTCTTGTTAGTGGGTGCTAAAACACATAATTTTTAACTATACAAGTATATTTTATTTTCTAGTGGGGGCTAATTAATTTTTTGATTAAAAATATATAAATATTTGTTTTTTTTTTAAAAATATATAGAATTTTCAACATTGTTCTGGACCCTACTGACCCTAATGTATATCGCCACTGATAGAATTGATCTATGGTTAGGCTCTGTTGGGCCAAATGAGCTTAAGATGGGGTGAATTAGGCTTATGGAAGCAAATCACTACTTTAAAAATTATGCAATTCAATTACAATATTGACTTGGGTAATTTATCAAATCACTACTTTAAGCAATAAATGCTTGAAAAACTTTCTCAATGATCATATATCAAACACCTTGTATGCACTATATGTAATAGTGTGAGTTAGACAATAAATCAAAAGCAAGATATGCAATATATATGATGAAAGCAATAAATCAAGCACCAAGCATATAAAGACTTGAAAGTAAAGAGAGTAGGGTTAGAGAGATCAAATGCAAGGATTTTTAGGTGGTTTGCTAATTTACATCCACCACCTAAGGTCTTCTTCCTTTACGATTTCTACAAACTCCACAATGATGGTTCTTCAAATGTTGGTGAAGCACAAACCAACTACAACTTCTCTTGAGTTCACAAGAGATCCAAGCTCCTCAAATGTAGGTGAAGTTCAAACCTATTACAACCTCAACATTTTTTTTAATCCGCAAAGGGTATATCCACATTCTCTACACAAGTGAGGCTTTTGAATGATACGCAAGTGTAAGTTCAATCTAGGTGTAATTTGATGTTTTGGCAATAATATAATCTTAATATCAATGGAGATTGTGTGGAAGAGGTCTAGGATGAAATGTTTGTAATTTGGTATAAATAGGCAAGCTCCAACGTTAAAAAAAGACTAGTTTTTCAAATAAGCATGATCCGATCGAGTGGATCTGATCGATTGACTCATCTGGATAGTCTTTGAAATAGATCCAGATGAGTGGATCCAGATGAGTGGGCTTATCCGGGTGCCTAAATTTGTGCCAAAATTTGTCCAATTTGCTTTGTAATCAATTCTTTTGAAGATATAAAGTGTAAACATCTTTAAAACATTTCTTCAAACAAGTTTTTCAACCCATTTAACATCTCAAAAAAATTTCTAAAGTCTTGATGAAATATTAAAACCGATTTTTATAACTTCAAGAGTTTATACAAAAATTTCAACTAAAAATCAATCTTTTGAAGATAAAAACATTTGAACACTTTCTTCAAAAGATGTTTTAACTCATTTCTCATTTTAAAATCTTTTTAAAACTCTTGAGAAAAGATTAAAAATCATTTAGAAAGATTACCAAGAGATTATGCCATACAAATGCAAATCTAAGTTAAACGACATTTCAAGCCGCTACCCCTTATGTCGCAATATTTCCATCCTTATAACAATACTTTATCTTCATGACTTCAAGTCTTGATCTTCAAAATCTTCATTTCTTTAATTCTTCAAGACTTCATTGATTCATGCTTGAGGTGAGCTTGATCATTGCACTCTTCAATTTTTCTCAATGGCTACCACAATTAACATCTTTTTAATCTTGCATTTCTTCTTTGATCATCACATAATCTTTTTTTGTAAGATCTCTTCCTCTTTCAACACCAAGTATTCACAACATATTGTGGCTTACAATATCATTATTGCAAGATAATCCATACAAGTCAAAATATTTAAATACACTTTGGCTTATAATGATACATACATTTAACACAAAAGCCAACAAGTGTATATTTTATCATATAAATATATTAACACAACCACACTTGATAAATTAATTTTTTCTTGATTTATTATCATCAAAATCATATCTTTAGGCATAAATTCAATAGGTTCTCACCTATAATGAGTCAAAGTATATGAATTTGACTTAGTCAGTTCATACATATATGCTTAGGGTTAAGAGTATTAACCACTTAGTAGCAATAGGTGTTTTGATCTTTCTATGTGATATTACACTCTAGAGATCACAACTATAGTGGTCATGTTTAGTGCATGCCACATGTACTAGTGAGACAAGTCTAGAAAGTCTTTCCAATAACCATAGTAGGTTACCCTAATAGATAGGAGACTTTATCACTATGACCTTATCCTGATTCACCATCAGGTTATGAACCAAGATTATGATTCAAGTATCCATAACTTAGATCTATTTGTATGTAATCATTGCATACCTAAGTCATTTACTTGAATCAAAGATCTTATACATATATGCATATATTAAGTAAGAGGGATAAAATGTGCTCATTATAAACCACAATATTATACAAATAAATTGAATATATCCATTACTTGAGATGTATAAGTACCAGTGGCCTTTAGGGCATACATAAATCCCAACATTATATATGAAAATTAATATGCTTACTTTAATGCTCGATTTTTGAACTTATAAGTTGTTCGCTTAAATATCAATGGTCAAAATTTGGATTTATGGTGCATTTGGCTAGTAGATTGGTGAGCAAGAGTATTTTGTCAGACTTGGCAAGTCACTTCAATGGAATAGTGAGTGGATGAAAATAGGAAGCAAAATAGTAAGTTGTTGGAGCAAGGCTTTCTCCAACAACCCCCTATAATGGCTAATATGCTAAACGCTCTTTAACAACCTCTCTATTTGGGGCTCCCTAAAATTGGGAGCCCTAAATCTACCCACCATGTTTGCTAGATGTTGAGAGCCAAAAAATGGCTCTTTACATCTGCAATAGTTCCCCAACGGTCAAAATATAACCATTGGAGAGGTGAAACAAAAAAAAACTCCCCAAAGTCATTTAAAACACCCAAATTTTATACTTTGAAACCCAACATTCAACAACAAATCTTAAAATCAAAAATTTGAAAAAATAAGCAAAAAAAAGCGCCAATCTAAAATTAAAAAAAAATGCAAGAAAAAATCCAATCTCAACATAAACTTATTGATTTTTATTTCTAACATTTATTTTTTTTGTTGGTACATGGTAATAGCAACCATGCTGTGGTATGGTGATAGTGGTAGCTGTTGTGGTGTAGAGTCGTATGGTGATGGTAATTGAGAAAGAGGGTACAAGTGGTGTTATGGTGTGGTATGGTGATGATGGTGGTGTGTGGTGTGTGGTGTGGTGGTGGTAGTGATAATGGTGTTGTGGTGATGGTGGTTGAGGGAAAAAGATGAAGGGGGAATGGTGGGTGAGAAAAGTGAGGAAAGGTGAAAGAACGACTGATAATGTTTTTTCGGGGAAGATGTTGGGTAGCTTAGGTTTACATAATTAGGGTTTAAAAGTATTAAGTTATATTTATGACCCAATATTTTTTTTATTTATACTATGATTATTTTTTATTTTATTTTTACCTTGTCATAATTTTATAATTACGTTTAAGTAGCATTAGTTTAAATTATGATTTATTCTTAATCTAATTTTTATTGTTAGATTAATTTTTTAATTACAAATGAAAAATATAAATAAAAAAACTAAATGTTGTGTTTAATCAAAGAAGAGATATATTGGGTTAAAAAAAATAGGAGTCCCTAAAATAGAGAAGTTGTTTGAGTGAAATTGAAATAGAGAGCCCCTGAAATAATAATAGATTAAAAGTAGGGAGACTGTTGGAGTGAGACTGAAATAGGGGTGCCTAAAGCTAAGGAGACAACTTCAAACTTCCTACGTATAGAAAAAAAAAATAGAGAAACTATTGAAATTGACTTAGAAAGTTTAGGGTTGGCTCGACTATTGGTCTACTCTTAAGTTCCAATTTTTTACCGTAAAATAACTTGCTAATGGAAAATATTTTCGAAAAAAGATGTTTAACTGGAAAATAGAATATTTTTTGGTATTCGGTTGTCACACTAAAAAATATTTTCTAGTGTGCAGATATAATAGTGAAAAATTGATTAAAACTATTAATTTATCAAAATTTTAAAAATATTATTAATTAATTAATTTATTAAAATTAGTAATTTATTTAATTTTAAATTAATAAATTATTATTATTAAATATTTTTATTGTTTAATTAATTAATTAATTTTTATTTAAATTAACTTTTATTATTTAATTAATTAATTTTTATTATATAATAATTAATTAAAAATATGACGGGAGTGGTCTGAGGGTCGGGGTAGGGTTGGGGGTGGGGTCAGGGGTTGTGTCGAGGTGGGTGAAAGTATAATAGAATAAGTAGAAAATGTTTGTTCTTCCAAATGATATTAAAAATATTTTTTACTCATTTTAACTAAATATTTTTCTTTAATCGAAAAATATTTTTCGATTAATTAATTTTTTAATATTACCAAATATTAAAAAATAAAAAAAATATTTTATTTTTACGACAAATAAACGAAGCCTTAGAAAAAGAAGAGACACTTTTGGCTAAACATTTGAGTTAACAAATTTTTATACATAAACATTGACATAAAACTATATCTATGTATATGTGCCTCTGACGTGGCTTAACAAAAGGCAAGGTGTTGCTGGGCCGAGTATTCCCAAATGCGTCACGTTTGCTTTTCTCTTTTGAGTTGGCTTTTTCAATAAAATTGGCTAATATCGAGGATGTTTAATGATCCGGTTCAAGCGAAACTTTGCATTTTGAGTCTATAAAAGTAGCCGAATAGTGCTGTGCTTGTGCATATAATATATTAACGTGATCCTCATGAATGTAATCGATGTGTATAATTTTATTTTTTTGATAAAATTAATGAATTATATAAGAAAAGTCATAATTTATCCACTAAAAAGTCATTTTTAAATATTAAACATATATTATTGAGATAAGATAACAGATAATGAATATCATTTTCTCACTCGAGCCAGTAATTAATAGGCCAAATCTTCAACAGTTTATTTTACCCTGTAACACACTTTGAGACTATTCTTACTCTCAAGGACTTACCTTTTAGAGCTTCCCAGGCTCTAAACTCCACAATGTTCACTCTTGCATCTTTAGATGGTGTATTCATGGTAAAAGAAAAGTCTATTTCAGGGTAAGCTGATGTATTTGTAGAGTTTTTTTCTCCATTTAAAATATATAAGTAGAATGCATTGCTAGATCTCTGCTCTAGAAAGCTATACATGCAACAACGACCGCTGGAGTTAGCTTTGCAGATGAAGGCAAAAATAATGACTGGACTCAAGGTCAGTGGCGGTACTAGGGGGAGAGGGCCCCGCCTCTCCCTCCAATATTTTAAATATTTTAAAAAATATTTATGTAGTATTATTATTTCTATTTTTTAAAAAAATTATATAGTATTATTAAAAAAATATTTTAACCCTTAATATTGAATTCTTAATCCCACTCATGTTCAAAGTGCATCGATTTCTAACCATTAAAGAGTCATTTAAAAAAATTAAAATATTATCATTATTTTCACCCACTAAAAAATCATTCATAAACATCTTCAAAATATTTCAATATAGCAAAAGAAAAATTCAAGGAAAATCTCAGGCAACCAACTTCTTTCTTTCTTCACAGTCCTGGTAGAAAAAAGACAAAACAGTCTCTTGTGGCTTCAGGCTTAGGACAACCACCCTACACACTCTCCACCAATCACAACACCCCATAATCTCCCTTCACTCATCTTCTTTGCTCCCGTGGCCCCCTTCTCTCCACAACCCCTCATTTCCCTCCCCCTACTCATTTTAGTTCAAAAACTCCAAATAAATATAAATATGTCTCCCCATTTTCCTCTGCCACTCTTTTCCACTCCCCCACACTCACACACACAATACACATATGCACACACTTTCTTCATAGCTCAAACGAAGGAAAATTACACTATATTAATCTTTTCTTGATACATATAAGTATATATATATATATATATATATATATATATATTTATATATATTTTTTTTTTTTCTCATTTCGATATTTTTGAAGTTGCATTAAGAAATGGCTAGTGTGACAGCTTGTTTCTCTGCTTCAACTCTGCCTGAACTGATCTTTCTGTCACCAAGATCAACAAATTCAAGAAAACCCAGAATTTTTTCCTCAAGAAAAACCAATTACAGTATAATTCTCCGAAATCGGGTAAGGATAAGGGCAGTTAAGAGGGAGGATAGTGCTGCTTCTGCTGTTGTTGATGAAAGGGATAGAGAATTGGTGACCCAATTGAATGGAAGTGTTAATGGTAGTGCTAATTCTTCTAATGGGAGTTACACTCTTTCTAGTTACACGAATGGGGCCGCGGTAGAGAGTGGAAGTAAGGATGTTAATGGGAGTTTAGTGAATTATGGGAATGGAGGTGTTAATGGGAGTGTAGTGGAAGTGGTGGAGGTGGAAAAGGTGAAGAATAAGAAGAAGAGTGTGGAGGAGATAGGACAGGAGGAGGCTTGGTTCAAACAAAGCGCGGATAATCAAGTCGAGGTGTGATTCTTTAAGCTTATTAGTGTAGTTGAGAATTTAATACATGTTGTTATCTTGATTGTGTTTATTCGATTCCTATACGTTGAGCTTTATGTGAACTGATGACTTCCAACACGTCAAGGTGACACTTTTCCACTGAGTTTCTTTTTGGTTTAGTTTAGTGGAAACTTGATTGTTGGAGTCTGTCATACGAGTAGGTAATAAGGTTCCGTGGTGATAGATGATAAAAAGGAGTAATTTTTATTCTTTCAATGACAAATATGTAATAGTGATCGTGATAGAAAATTGTTTAAGTCAATGGTTGGGAGAATAAAGGAATAAAATAGTGAATGCTAGGTTCTTGTACAGTTTGTAGAAACATTTAGTGATGCTAATTGGATTTACTAGGCATACAATTGTGCAGCAAACTACATTCGAGAGAGAGAAAAGAAACACTATGTCTATTTATTTATCTTGATTACAGTTGTATGGGTGTCGTGGATGGAAACAGATTGCCACTAGAACCTAGCTTGTAGCATCCATATAGTTATACTTGCTAATTAGGCTTGTTTCTGTCTCCATTTCTTCAAAGATGTATCGCGCCATCAATCAGGTAAATCACAGGAAAAATCAAACTAAGCAGGAGAGAGTCAATAAGATAAAATTGGGTGTTGTCATGGACTTTCTACTTGGTTTGGTAATAATTGCCTTTTGAAGATGATGCGTTTGTACAAATTAATTTTGTAGTCTCACTTCTCAACTCCAGCTTCTAGTTTTATAAAAAGTTTAACTTTTTTTTAGTCAAGAACAGTATTAAAGTAGAGAAACTGTTGCATATTGGTGTAGAATGAAGAATACCTTGATTTACTAACCATATCTGCTAAGGTGACAAACTTTAAAGGGGCTTTAGCTTGGAACCTATGATATTACCTTATGTTTCGAAAAATGTTTTCTTTTTTCGTATTCTTCCCCTTAAGTATAAGGTTCAAGATTCTGAAGTTTGTCTTGTATGTAAACTGTATATTGTTTTGCAGGTATCTGTTGCCCCCGGGGGCCGTTGGAGCAGATTTAAAACATATTCGACAATTCAAAGGACAGTGGAGATTTGGGGATTTGTTCTGACTTTTATATTCAGAGCTTGGTTAAACAATCAAAAATTCTCTTACCGAGGTCAACCACTTGCATAAAAAATGAAATTGCATCCATTTGCTGTTGTGACATCATATTTTTCTTATCATTTGATGCTAAACTAGATTTCACATCATTGCATGTTTGACAAATCCTGTGTGCTTTATAGGGTTGTTCACTCTTCAAGTGCTTGGTATATATGAACAGCTTTGACACAATAAATTATCATTGCCAGGATTTTGCAACAGGTTGCATCATGCATGCATAAAATTTTTGCACTCGGTCATCTGAATTGGTGATTAAGGTCACGATGATGGTAGTGTTGAAAAATAATGACATTAATGTACTAAACATAGTGCTTCAAGAACCACTACAAAGACTGCACTTTGCCAAAAGATACTAGGATAGTTCCTGCAGAATAAATTTTTCCTTCCATAATTGCTTTGTCTATATTCTTCTTACTGTTCACAAGACAAAAGCATTCTTAATTTGTTGAGTTTCTCATCAAACCATTGAAATATGCATGTGAATCTAATATTTTATTTATTAAATTTATTAATTAGACGGATGCATGTATGCAGGTGGAATGACAGAGCAAAAGAAAGCTGAAAGACGGAAGGCCCTTGCCAAGTGGTTGAAAGAAAATATATTGAGGCTAGGTCCCACATTCATCAAAATTGGCCAGCAGTTCTCCACGAGGGTGGACATTCTTGCTCAGGAATATGTTGACCAATTGTCAGAGCTACAGGTGCATTTGACTAATTTTGTAATGGTTGTTGTTTTACCATTATTAGATCTATGACACCCATAAGCTACTTCAAATTTCTTCCTTCTTTTGCTATTATCCTAATGAGAAGACACTACACACATAACCAGAATCTCTTCTTGTAACAAATGGGTATTTTGAACTATAAGACTGTGCAGTTTAGTCAATTACAATTGGTAGTCTCAGCATCTTCAGGCGTTGAAATCAAATATATGCTTCTCCTCTTATTTTACAAAATTCAGCTATATATGTCTGTATAATCTGTGTTAGAACATACACTTGTCCCATATTGGAAAATCAGAAATTCTAAAACCACCTTGAGAATTGAGTGATAGCCCAGTGGTAAAGGCTATCACCCTGGACTTGGGAGGTCCAGGGTTCAAGTCTCAGGGGTGGTGGGCTGCGGGCAAAAAGGGGAGGGGGAAGGGAGGAAAAAAAAAAAAAAATTCACCTTTCCAAAAAAAAAAAAAAAAAACTCTAAGACCACCTTATAAAATATTGAGTTACTCCACTTAGCATCAATTGGTTTTAAGATGAAACCTCAATTATCTTAACATGGTATCAGAGCTGGGCCCTTGGTCCAGTCATATTCACCGCGTGCAACTTATCTCAAATTAGGTCCACTTGTGTTCAATCTTTCACGTGAGTCATGTTTCACGTATCTTTAATCTTTCACGTATGTTCAATCTTCCACATGTGTCCAAGTGTGACCCATCTTAAAGTTAGGATCTTCCACGTGTGACTCCTCTCAAATCAGGTTACACGTAAGAGGGAGTGTTAAAATATAACACTTGTCCCGTATCGGAAAAATCAGAAACTCTAAGACCACCTTATAAGAACGTGGACTACTCCACTTAGCACCAATTGGTTTTAAGATAAAACCTCAATTATGACTGCTTTGTCTAATGACTAGTCAAATGTGGAATTCTTTTGCTACTTCCAAGCCTTCTGTGATTGTTTTATCACACTTCGATAACTTATAGGTCCAGATCACGTTTTGGTTCATGAATCCCTTTTTGTATGCATAATCTTCTTCTTGAGACTTTGGAATTATGTAAATCACACCTTTTCATATTTGGAATTAGTTTATTAGTTTCTAAATGTTTCTGAATTGAATTATTCTTTCATTTATGTAGGATCAAGTTCCTCCTTTTCCATCAGAGACTGCTGTGTCAATTGTTGAAGAAGAATTTGGAGCCCCCGTGAGCGAAATATTTGAGAGATTTGACCGTGAGCCAATAGCTGCAGCTAGTCTTGGTACCTTTCCTCTTTCCTCTTCTTATTATGTACTCTCCATTAGCAAAGGGAACATCTGCTGGTTGATCAGTGCTTTGCTTTGAGAGATATTCACCATGAACTGATACCTCAGCAAACTGACTTTTTCCTTTTCAGGTCAGGTTCATCGTGCAAAAGTGAATGGGCAAGAAGTTGTCGTTAAAGTACAAAGGCCTGGTCTCAAGGACCTTTTCGATATTGATCTTAAGAACTTGAGGGTTAGATTCAGATATTTTCCTAATTTTCAACTCCAAATGCTTATCATAAAAGCTTTATTGTCATTGGAACATGTTTGCCCTGTAAAATGAGGTTGATATCAAATCCGTTCTGTTTTCACCAATCACCACTTGGCTATATTACACACTAAATTTCAACCTTGTTTAGATAAGGGTACGACTTGTCAAGACTAGATATAGATGCAGACCAATTTATTAGAACCATGTTGCCATAAGGGTGAAACAAACTTTGTGAAATCTTCAGTCATGCATACTCCTATTGCCTTAAACTTGTGGCAATGTTGTTTTTGTTTTTTTTTTTTTATGTCTGCTCAACATTGATAAAGGTACGTTGTTCCTTTCAATGATTCTTGACTTGTTTGAATTTTACAGGTGATAGCTGAATACCTTCAGAAGATTGATCCTAAGTCTGATGGTGCAAAAAGAGATTGGGTTGCTATTTACGATGAGTGTGCAAGTGTCTTGTATCAGGTAAAGACTAAAGAGTTTCATTTTTGGTTATATCATTAGCTTAGATCACTATGAAAGTCAATGAGTTTGAAGCTTTCTAGGATATAGTTATTTGTTTTTCTACAGATTGAAGAAATATATTCCGCTGTTACAACTCTTAAAGAGTTAAGAAGCATAGTTGACCATACTCCAGCAGCTTTGGTTTTTTAAGATTGCAAATAAACTATGCCTAGCGGTGAATATAGCTGATAAAGTCTTACAAAGATGTTTAGTCATGTGGCCTCATAAACAAGGTTTAATGATAATTGCTCAAGGCAGTGACCCTTCAATAGAGAAGACATTGAACAGATTCCATCAATTGATTGTGCAACAATAAACAGGAGAAATGGAGATTCTGACAGAGTTATGTTACACAGTGCTTGTTGTATTCAACTGCCTTCAATGCTCATGATTTTTGGGGGTGTAACTGGAAGCCGGAGCAAGTTATAGTTTTTTTATGAGTCCATAATAGGGGTAAAAAATATTCTTACCCTCCAACCACTTTGACGGTGTTGAAATGCACAATTACATCACCTTGAAGAATTAGGAGTTGGAGGACAGAAAGCCAAATGCAGATACTGAACAGCTACTTGACAGTAATTGATACTGATAGCTTTACCCGAAACTCGTCTTTCATGGTATCTGTTACCAGTCAGTCTTTATGCTGCTTCAAGCAGCTACAAGCAGCTACAAGTTCCAAGTGAAACATATGGAACTACTTAACCACATCTTTCATCCATGTTATCTGGGGAGACATGGTCCTCAGTTGACACTATCACCCTTGATTTGAGGGCCATCCGAAGGAAAATTGAATGTTTGCTTTGTCCATGGTGAAACTAGAGATAGAGATATAACAAGTTAAAAACCTTTAAGGACTACTAATTCAAGAAGATAAAGATTGAAGGATGCTTCCCACGTTGCAATAAGCCAAACTATTAAGGAGTGACTGATTGGCAGAAACACCTGGGATGTTGTTGATGCAAGTAACTAATGTACTTGACAAAAAGCATTGGATCAGGGTCCTTGCTGCTACTCCCCATTAAGGTGGTACATTTCTGTCCAGAACTTGCATGAGAGCACTGGATCTCTCAGAGTTCCCTTAAAACTAATGTAGAGGACAGTGTAGGGTTAATATCTAGTCTATGGATTTAACCGTCTAGGGTCTCCTTGTTCCTTGCTACTGGACCATACACGACAACTGAGCTATTTATAGATTGTGCATATAAACAGTATTTATATATAAGCAAATTAAGCGGTAAGATGAGGGCTGATTTTCCCGAACTAAAAGACTGAAAATTATTTTCAAATGTCAGTTAAAGGTTCTCTATCTATTTGTTTTGGAGACTTTCTGGTTGGATCCTTGTCAATTGTTGGAGCTGATTGAATTTTCATAATTTTCAGGAAATTGACTATACGAAGGAAGGTGCTAATGCAGAAAAATTCGCAAGCAACTTTAAGAACATGGATTATGTAAAAGTCCCAACAATATATTGGGAATACACTACTCCACAGGTTTAAACTTTCAGGAATACTAAAACTTGACTTGTAAATACTAGATATCCTTTACGATCTCTTTTATTTGAATAGCTTGTTTTTTTCCCTTTCTAGGTTCTGACAATGGAATACGTCCCTGGGATCAAAATAAACAGGATACAAGCTTTAGATCAGTTGGGTGTTGATCGACAAAGGTATCTGCAATATGCATTATAACACAGACTGTCTGTTGAAAGAATATTAATCATGTTTCCTGTTGCATAAATTAATGCTAGTTTAATACTTTTACCAGGTTGGGCCGCTATGCTGTGGAATCTTACCTGGAGCAAATTTTGTCTTTTGGATTCTTCCATGCTGACCCTGTGAGTGTCTTACCCAGAATATTCAATATTTTAGTAAGAGGAAAATCATTTAGAAGCAAACATATGTGGCCTTTTTTAAATGCCATGTGAAGACCACTAGTGGAATCTATACCTCTGGAGAGCTGAAAGAATAACCATTGAAATTGAGTCTAGTATAAGCCTCGACTCCGATGCCTTCAGCCTTATGTATACTGTGAATGTTACTTTCTTTTCTTGTCTTTGTATGAGTTTTGTGTCTGATGTTTGAATGACCTCCCAGTCTGCCAGATTCGTTGTTCTTGGGTTTTGAGGAACCCAAATATTGGGTCATAAATGGGATAATCCAATGAGAAAGATATAGTAGCTTGAGGTAGTTTTTTCAAATATCTCTAGTATGGTGATTTCCATTTTTTGTTTTTTTTTGAAAAGTCCTTATCTGTGCTTTGGTGGCTGATAGTACTCCACTGAAGAAACAACTCCTTATCCTACTGTTATATATCTTTGTGCTTTTGGATGCCAAGATGTTCAGGCTTGTGCATTTTCTTGCCTTTGAGCTATTGCCTTTATAGGGCCATAACTTCATTGCACCATAAAAAGAGAGTTGTGGTTGGAGAGAGCAGAGAAACCACATCATCAGATGCTTATTTGCATATATTTCTTAAACATTTAATGTGTCTGGGAACATTTGGGTAATTGGAGGCTCTCAGATTGTGAAATAATTTTTCAAAAAACAGAACATACAATTTGTTCAAATTATTTGATTGAGTTTTATCATGCTGTTTAAATAAGAATCATTATCGGTGAAGGCAATACCTGGTTATGACTAAACCCTGGGATCTTCTTTAATTATGCATGAATATAAAATGGCAAGACAAGGGCAAATGAATGGTCCCAAGTGTGGGAGTAATCGCCCTCAACTTTTAGTCTCTATATGATAAGATTGGCTGAAATATGATAAAGTATTTTCTTTAATAGAAAATTTTGACAATAATTACAGCGAATGTGGTTGAGTTCTGGTCATAGAGCAACGTGTAACTGAATTTAATGAGCTGCAGGTTGGTCATGATTCATTTGGTTTTGACTTGGGGCAAAAACTGTGATGCGAGTACTTTCTGGGAAAGCCTTTTCACATTACTTAAGGGGAAACAGTGCTTCCTCAAGCTGACCTAATTATTTTTACTTCTGGTTTGGGTGCTCGGCAATCTTTCTGCTAAAGGGTTCCTCCAAGTTCCATAACTGATGGTCACTTCAAAAGCTTTGTCTTCATTATATTATAGAAGGAATTGCTTTTTATACATCCAGAACAATTAAAGGAAGAGTAGCAATAAAAATTAGGAAGAAGAGAAGACTTGACACTAACACATGGTACTTTATGCTAAGAACCAAGAAGGTGTAACAAGAAGAGCATCAGCTCAACTGCCAGTAAAAATAGTTGGTTTCCTCTACATTTGTGTATTCAGTACACAGAATTAACTCAAGAAGAGCAACGATCAAGATATTGTCTATGTGAGCATTAAAGAAGAGTATTCATGAAATTAGTTGGTGGTGGTGGTGGAGATCCTTTGAAATTTCTACCTTTATTTTCTTCCAGAGATGCTTAGGAAAAGCACAAAGGAAGAGTGTCCATAGAGCCTCTCTTCTTTTCTTTTTTACATGCTCCAATTCTCTGACAGTGTGTAGCATTGTCCAAACCAGTCTGCGGCCGAAAACAACAGTGATAAAAAACTTGTACACAACTAGTCATTAGTTTTAACATCATCTGTTTTTGAACAATCGGCTGCTATTTTTATGTATTTCTTCTCCTTGAAACATACTTTTTCAAGATATTAGCTTTCCATTCGTAGTGCCAAGCTGTAAATGCCTTGAATATTTCTACTAAGAAATGGCCCTTGGCATGTATGTTTGTTGACTCCTGAGTGGGAAATAAAGTTAAATATGTGTAACAGGAAAGGATGGCTATCATGGTGCTTTATTAAACATTGATACTTGGAAAATAAAATATATACATACGTACACACACTCAAACACAAGTTTTTCGTTCATGAACTCAAATTTTATATATCAATTAAGAAGTGTGCAATGAATATTATGATTATAAATATGCATTAGGAATTGGAAGATGTTGGATCAAACCTGAGTGGGGAAGCTGTTTGTCTGTTAAAACTTTGGTAGAATAATGCTACCGGTGGGACTGAGTTGGTTATAGAGCTATTATATTGAGTGAAGGACATATAAGAAATTAATTCCGTGGGAAGGAAGAAAGAAACCTGAGCAGATGACTGCTTCCTTCTTCTTGTATTTCTTAATAAAAAACCCATGCGTGGGGGTGTTGGGGAGAGGGGGCGGGGTTGAGTTCTACTTGTTAAACTGCCAAAATGTTTCCGTAATCTAGTTGCACGATTTACCTGGATTTGTGTCATAATTATGACTTCCTCTGGTTCTTCTTCTTCTTTTTTTCCCTTTGTTTTCTTAAACTGTCATGAATGAAGGTGAATCATTTATATTTTCTTGCTTTATAGAATGTCGACAGACACTACTCTGCTGATGAATGATTGTAAAACTGAAGTTTGAGACATCCTTGCAAAGAAAGAGTAGCTTTTAGTTTCTGCCCGATTCATGGGTTACTTGGATGATAATCACGTCTTCAGTTGCTGAGATGCAATGAAGCATTTTTTGCACTCTTGTCAAATATTTAACGTAGCAAGTCAATGGGACTTGCTGTGTCATATATGCAGTATATTGGCATAAAATAATAATTTTGAAGTAATCTGCATTCTGCAACTACAAATTTTCAATGTTATTGTACATATCAATAGCAGACTCTGATTTCTCTTGTTATCCATACTGATGATGAATGTTACTCTTAATTCTACAGCATCCTGGGAATATAGCTGTGGATGATGTTAATGGTGGAAGATTGATCTTTTATGATTTTGGAATGATGGGAAGGTATATAAAATTTTCTGTTTGCTATTTGTGGTTTGTCAAATTCTCTACATAAATATATAAGTTTCCATTCCAAATAAACAGTCAGCCTTGTCTTCTTGCAGTATAAGTCAAAATATCAGGGAAGGCTTGCTGGAAGTGTTCTATGGAGTTTACGAGAAGGATGCTGACAAGGTAATGAATTTACAAGTTCCTAGTCTATTACCATGTCGAACTTCATGGTCATGCACTCAGTCACTGATTTGTGGAGTGTGAGCGACATCTTTTGATAAATTAGACTTTCAGAGCACCTATAGAGTATCTTGTAAAATAATTTTTTATGTATTTACAATTTTATTTGGATATCAGTATTACTTATTTTCTTTGTGAGAAGTAGATGGGAGTGTGAATGATATGTAGGATCAAGGGGCCAATTATACCAGAAGGGTAGAAAAGGAAGTTTTAGGAGAACTTGAAGGAAGGTGCACCAGCCTAGAAATAGTCATGGTGGTGAAGCAATGGTGTCCAAGACAAGCTAAATGCCAGAGAATGCAATAAAGGACCTAACGAAGGGAATTTGGAGAGATATAGAGTACCTAAAAAATAAGCCAAGAAGGCAATTACTTAAACGAAAAGACAGAAATATGAGTATTTATATAGGCAATTTGACATGAAGGAGAAAAGGTGTTCAAGCTTGTAAAAGCCAGGGAAAAGGCTAGATTTAAACCAAATGAAATGTATCAATATCAATAATCAGGATGAAAGCCATGTATAAAAGGGGTAAGATTTAAACAAAGTGAAATACATCAATTATGAAGATGAAAGTGTACTTGTCATAGAGGAGGAGATAAATGAACGTTGGAAGAGCTATTTCTATAGGCTGTTTAACAAGTTTGCCACTAGTGGCGTAACTTGGGGGAAGTGTAATAGCTCAAAAGGGGATCTCAACTGTATGGTCTATTGTGAATAAGAAAAGAAGAGGTCATTGAGGTGCTCAAAAAGATGAATAATAGGACTGCAGGAATGGATCATATTCTTGTGGAGGTTTGGAAGTGACAGGTGAGAAAGGTTTAACTTGGCTAACAATATTTTTTAATGCTGTTTTGAAGATTAAGAAGATGCACGATGCATGGTGGAAGAGTTTTAATACCTAATTACAAGAACAACGGGAAGGTTTAGAACTGTGCCACTTACTGTGAATTTGAAGTAGCCACACTATAGAATCATGTGAAATGGTAATTGAAAGAAGATCAAGAAGAAATACAAATGTTTTGAAGAATTACTTCGTTTTCATGCCAGAGAGGTTACCAATTGAAACTATCTTTTAGCTAGGGATAGTAATAGAGCAATATCGAGAAAATTAGAAAGACTTACCCATGACTTACACATGGTGTTTATTGAATTAGAAAAGGTACATGACCGACTCTGTAGGGAGGTCATATTACAATGTTGGAGAAGAACAATATGTAAATGTGACACATATTGAATTGATAAGAGACATGTATGACATAGCTATGACCTATTTGAGCACGAATGCGGAGGTTAATAGTACTTTTTCTATCACAACTGGTCTACACTAAGGATCAACCTTGAGCTCAAATTTGCTTGCTCTAGTTATGAATGAGGTCAATAGGAACATCCAGGAGAAGGTGGTGCGATGCATGCTATATGCGAATGACATTGTTTTGATGGATGAGTTTAAAGGAGGTGTGGATGCTAAGTTAGATCTATGGAGGGAAACTCTGAAAGCAAAGAGATTTAAGTTGAGTAGATCAAAGATTGAGTATATTGAATGCAAGTTTAGCTAGAGTAGGTCAAAGAGTGAGGTGCAAGTAGGATGGTCATAGATAGATACTTTGGGTCTATAGTTTTGTTGGAATATACATTTATCTTACATAGAAAAATCATAAACTCTAAGACCACCTTATAAGATTATAGGATACTTCACCTAGTACCAATTGGTTTTAGGATAGAACCCCATGATTCTTAACATGGTATCAGAGCTTGACCCTTGGTCCAGTTTTATTCATTCACGTGTGACCCATCTCAAATGAGGTCCACGTGTGTTCAATCTTTTACGTGTGTCCAATCTTTCGCGTGTGTTATGTTACACGTATATTCAATCTTCCACGTGTGTTCAATCTTCCATATGTGTTAGTCCACCATGTGTTTTCATCTTTGTGTGACCCATCTCAAATCAAGTCACACATGTGTTTAATCTTCCACATGTGACCATCTCAAATTAAGTCACACGTGAGGGGGAGTGTTAGAATATATACTTATCTCACATAGAAAAATTATAAATTTTAAGACCACCTTATAAGATCTTGGACTACTCCACCTAGTGCCAATTGGTTTTAAGATGGAACTCCATGATTCTTAACAAGTTCAATAGGATTGAGAGATTGAACTCAAATGTCAGGCATAGAGTGAAGGCGTGATAAACGAAGTGGAGAAGCCCACAAGGAGTATTTTGATAAAAAAAAAATACCTCTTTAAGTTAAAAAGAAGGAATTATAAGATAGTCATAAAACCAACTTGCTCAACGGATGGTTGTGATCAACCAATATGTTCAGAAAATTTCAGTAGTCGATATAAGAATTGTCGTGATGAGAATGCTGAGATGGGTATGCAGCAATATTAGAAAGGAAATGATTGAAAATGATGTGATTTGAAGAAAATTGGGGTGCTCTGATTAAGGACAAGATAAGAAAGAACTGTTTGAAATGATTTGGACATTTTAGGCGATTGTGGGAGGAACATATCAGAAAGTGTGAAAATATGGAGGTTGTTCTCCTTGAGAGGGATAAATAGAGGCCTAAAAGTTGGATGGAGAACTTAGACGGGATTTCCCTGGTATAGAACTAACAAAGAAGATGACTTTCAACAGGTATGAATCTCATAGAGCCGATTTCACCTAGTCGGATGAAAGTCAGTTTGGTTTGGAAAAAAGAGTACTTTTTTTTAGTTATTTAATGATTACTGTTGAAAGTATTCTTTACAGATGTATGTATGCTTTACAAATTGTTTGTGTTGAGCTGTGTGTGTGTTTTACAGATATGTATCACTTTTTTATTGTTGCTTTTCTTGTCTCACTGCCCTATAAATCAAGGGCCTATTCTTGCTAATGAATCAAGACATTCTCTTCTACAATGTCTCTCCTTCTTCTCTTTTACTGTTAACATGGTATCAAGAGCCTGGTTGAGAGACATTATACAGAGAATATAGCATTTAAAAAAAATAAATAAAAAAAATACGGCACTGTTCACGGCACTGTTCACGGCAGAGGCTTAAAATCACCACCGGAGCCACTAATCAGCAAATCACCACCACCATTCACCTCCTCACTTCACGGCGACACCACCACCACCCTCCCCGTTACTGTTAGACACCGGAAATATTATGCCAAAGCTCCACGCGCCACCCACCCATGCGCGTGCATCTCACGCGCCACTGCCGGTCTTCAAATTTGCCGGAAACCACCACCATCATGCTCGGTCACTTCTCTGATTTCCATTTCTGCAGTTTTCATGGTCCGATGTGCTTGTTTCACCATGTTTTTTGCCTTCCATCAGATTTGAAGGTTAAATAGTATATATATACATATATATATATATATATATATATATATATATATTCTTTGTTTTATTCCTTTTAAAGAAAAAGGCAGTCAGATCTAGACTTAAAAAAGGAAAAGACAGTCAGATCTAGACTTTAAAAAAAAAAAAAAAAGTCAGTCCCAAAAAAAAAAATGGACGAAAATAGGAAGATGTAATTTCCCCGTCTTTCCTTTACAATCCTTTTTTTTTTTTTTTTTGTTGTTGTTTTGTTCCCTTGCCCCAACCTTTCTTTTCTTCTTTTTTTTTTTATCATGGATTCCTCTTCCACTGAAACCTCTAAAGGGGTTACCTCAAATGAACCCACATCCGAAATTAAGATTGTCGTTCCCACTTTTTCTGGTACCCCAATTATTACTACGACCAAACTCAACGGTCGTAATTACACTCAATGGACTTCTTCTGTCAAATTATGGTTTCGAGGGCAAGGACTTGCACGGTACTTGACTGACAATCCACCTCAAATTTCTTCAGACAAGTTGGAACTATGGGATCAAGCAGATGCCCAACTTACTAGCTTGTTACTTCAATCCATTGAACCAGCATTACATTTCATCTTTGCAGACATTCAGTCTTGCAAACGTCTTTGGACAATGGCACAACAGATGTATACCAGTAACGTTAGTCGCATTTATGATGTGATTAATGATCTTTGGAACATTCAACTTGATGAAGGCGGTCTCCCTATTTATTTTGGTCGATACCAGCGCGCTCTGGCGGAGTATAATGAGATCTTCCCTCCTGACACTGATATTAATCGCCGACAACGAGAGCAACTCTTTGTTGTCCTTATGCTTCGTGGCCTTCCACCTCCTTATCACTCAGTTCGCTCAGAAATCTTGTCTGGCTCTTCACTTCCATCAATGCCTGAAGTGTATGCTACCCTCAACCGTGCATCTATCACTCCTGACTCTCAACACAATGATGATGCAGCTGCCCTTCTCACCCAGACGATTGGTCGTCCTGATGGAACATCTCGTGGAGGCCGAGGAAGAGGTCGTGGTCGAGGAAGTGGACGGTCGGACTCATCTTCTAGACCAAAGTGTACATATTGCAACAAGACAGGTCATATTCGCGACAAATGTTGGATCCTGCATGGTAAACCACCTGGTTATGCTAATGCTGCTCAAATTGATGTTGCTGATGCAAGTTCTACTGCAACTCCACCAAATAAGCCGCCCTCATATTCTCTCTCTGAAACTGAATACTCGCAGTTTCTTCAGTTCCAGGCTTCACAACAAATGTCTCAATCGTCCGCTGCCTCTGTTGCGCATGCCACCACTGCTACTGCCAATTTGTCTCACTCTTCTCATTCTGGTAAGTGGATCCTTGACTCCGGTGCTTCCGATCATATGAGCGGTAACTCCTCCTTACTCTCCAATCTTTGTTCTTCCATTTCATTTTCCCCCATTTCCCTTGCTGATGGTTCTTTCGCTCCTGTACAAGGAGTAGGCATAGCGAATCCTACGTCTTCTCTTAAACTATCATCTGTCTTGCACCTTCCCACTTTTCCTTGCAATTTATTGTCCATTAGCAAGCTAACCAAACTCTTTAATTGTACCGTCACTTTCACATCTGATTATGTTATTATCCAGGATCTACAGACGGGCGCGCGGATTGGTACAGGACATCAATCTAATGGTCTTTACTACCTTGACACCCAACCATCACTTGCGTGCACAGTTGTTTCCACTGCTGAACTTATTCATAGTAGACTAGGCCATCCTTCCCTTTCCAATCTCAAAAAGATGGTCCCTAGCTTAAATAATGTTAG
Source organism: Ehretia macrophylla (assembly GCA_037974665.1). Classification (NCBI taxonomy): domain Eukaryota; kingdom Viridiplantae; phylum Streptophyta; class Magnoliopsida; order Boraginales; family Ehretiaceae; genus Ehretia; species Ehretia macrophylla. The sequence goes on from CM075765.1 coordinate 11,646,380, forward strand.
TAATATTTTGTGTGAGTCTTGTCAATTAGGAAAGCACTCTCGTAGTTCCTTTCCTACACGTCTCAATAAACGAGCTCGTGCCCCGTTTGAGTTAATTCACTCAGATATTTGGGGACCCAGTCCTCATGTATCAAAGTTTTGTTTTCGGTACTTTGGTACCTTCATTGATGATTTCTCTCGTGTCACTTGGTTGTTTTTAATGAAAGATCGTTCTGAGATTTTCTCCATTTTTCAAAATTTTTGTGCTGAAATTCAAAATCAATTTGATACTACTATTCGCGTCTTACACAGTGATAATGCCAAAGAGTATTTCTCTTCTGTCTTTTCCACATTCTTGTCCTCTAAAGGTATCATTCATCAATCTTCTTGCGTTTATACTCCACAACAGAATGGGGTTGCTGAACGTAAGAATCGCCATCTAATTGAGACTGCTCGCACACTTCTTCTTCATATGAATGTTCCAATTCGTTTTTGGGACGATGCTGTCCTCACTGCATGTTATCTTATCAACCGTATGCCGTCTTCTATTCTCAATGACCAAATCCCTTTCTCTGTCCTTTTTCCTTGTCAATCCATCTACCTTTTACCATTACGCGTCTTAGGATGCGTATGTTTTGTTCATAATCTTGCTCCCGGCTCAAACAAATTCAGCCCTCGCTCAATCAAGTGTATCTTCCTTGGGTATGCTCGACACCAAAAAGGCTATCGTTGCTACTCACCAGAGTTGGATAAATTTTTTGTGTGTGCTGATGTAACATTTTTTGAATCTAAATCATATTTTGCTCCTCCATCCCATCCATCTAATACAATCATGGATGATTTACCTTTCCCTGTTCCATTTTTTGATCCTCCTGCGGATCCTACATCATCTACTTGCCCAACATCACCAGATCCTCTCCTCTCTCGTCTGGATCATCCGGATCTAAAGACATATCGACGACGTCCTCGACAACCACCAATTGTTGAAGATTATGTACCATCTGCTTCGCCCGCTCCAGATCCGGTGCCTGATTCTTTAGTCTCTGATTTGGATGTCCCTATTGCTCTTCGGAAAAGTAAGCGTACTTGTACCACTAAACACCCCATTGTTAATTTTGTCTCATATCATGCTATATCTCCACCCTACGCATCCTTTCTTGTTTCTCTTTCCTCTGTCTCTGTTCCTCATACTGTCTCGGAAGCACTTGCTCACCCTGGTTGGCATGCGGCTATGATTGAGGAAATGTCTGCCTTACAATCAAATGGTATATGGGAATTGGTTGATCTACCTGAAGGTAAATCTGTTATGGGTTGTCGGTGGATCTATCCACTCAAATGTTCTCCTGATGGTCAAGTGGATAGATTGAAAGCTCGTTTAGTTGCAAAAGGATACACTCAGGTTTATGGAGTTGACTATGATGACACATTTTCTCCGGTTGCTAAGCTTCCTTCTGTTCGGCTATTTATGGCACTGGGAGCAAGATTTCAATTGCCGCTTCAACAACTTCACATTAAAAATGCTTTTCTAAATGGTGAGCTCGAGGAAGAAGTATATATGGAGCAACCACCAGGGTTTGTTGCTCAGGGGGAGTCACATAAGGTGTGTCGATTGAAAAAGTCTTTATATGGATTGAAGCAGTCCCCTCGAGCATGGTTTGGCCGATTTAGGGAAGCTGTCATTGAGTTTGGACTTACACGGTGTGGAGTTGATCACTCAGTCTTCTATAGACATTCTGTTGGTAAACGTCTGCTACTAATTGTTTATGTTGACGATATTATTATAACTGGGGATGACACAGCAGGTATACAAGACCTAAAATCCTTTTTGCATAAACAGTTTCAAACAAAAGATTTGGGAGAGTTACACTATTTCCTCGGTATTGAAGGTGCACGGTCTAATAAGGGGATCTTTATCTCTCAACGCAAGTATACACTCGATATGTTGGAAGAAACAGGGATGCTTGGCTCAAGACCTTGTGACTCACCAATGGATCCAAATGTGAAACTCGTACCTAATGAGGGGGAGCCAATTTCAGACCCAGGACAATATAGAAGATTAGTTGGGAAACTCAATTACCTCACTGTGACCCGTCCTGACATCTCATTTGCTGTTAGTGTTGTCAGTCAGTTTCTAAATTCACCTCGAGAAAATCATTGGAATGCAGTTATTCGTATTCTTCGGTATCTCAACAATGCCCCAGGAAAATGAATATTATATAAGAACAGCGGACACACAAAAATTGTTGGTTATTCCGATGCAGATTGGGCTGGATGTCCTGATGATAGACGATCTACTTCTGGATATTGTGTTTTCATTGGAGGAAATCTTATATCATGGAAAAGCAAGAAACAAACTGTTGTTGCTCGTTCCAGCGCAGAGTCTGAATACCGAGCTATGGGTGTAGCCACATGTGAACTGATATGGGTCAAACACTTGGTTAAAGAAATTGGGATTGACTGCTCTCAACCGATGACATTAATTTGTGATAATCAGGCAGCAATGCACATTGCATCAAACCCAGTGTTTCATGAGCGGACTAAACACATTGAGATTGATTGTCATTTTGTGAGAAGTAAAGTGTTAGCTAAAGAGATTGTTACTTCACATGTCAGTTCAAATGATCAATTAGCTGATATATTTACTAAACCTTTAAGGGGTCCTCGGGTTGAATATATTTGTAACAAGTTGGGCACATATGATATATATGCTCCAGCTTGAGGGGGAGTGTTGAAAGTATTCTTTACAGATGTATGTATGCTTTACAGATTGTTTGTGTTGAGCTGTGTGTGTGTTTTACAGATGTGTATCACTTCTTTATTGTTGCTTTTCTTGTATCACTGCCCTATAAATCAAGGGCCTATTCTTGCTAATGAATCAAGACATTCTCTTCTACAATGTCTCTCCTTCTTCTCTTTTACTGTTAACAATTACCTTGTACAAAATTATTTGTAAATATTTGTCAGTTGTTTCTATAATTGTATTTTGAGGAATGCATGCGACATTACTTGAAAAGTGGCCTGGTGGTTGTGCGACTTAGCTATTGTTGAGGGGTCTTGAGTTCAAAACCTCTTGGTAGTTTTTGGAGGATGATATGCCATGGAAGTTATTCTAGTTCATCACATGCTACATACTCCAGCTGACATAGCAACATCCTATTTGCTTGACGATGTGACCTGTGAGTTTGTCCCAGCTGACATAGTAGCATCCTATTTGCTTGACGATATGACCCATGAGTTTGTCCCAGATAATAAACTGATTTGATTCCAAAAACCATGAATTATGTGTGAATTTGGATATGATCTGTGAGTTTGTCCAAAATAGTACACTGATTTGACTCCAAAAATTGTGAATTATATGTGAATTTGGTTTAGACACACCAAGAGTTCAAATTGTCCCCAAATGCACAAATTACGTAACTTGGAATAATACACTGATTTGACTCCAAAAATTGTGAATTATATGTGAATTTGGTTTAGACACGCCAAGAGTTCAAATTGTCCCCAAATGCACGAATTATGTAACTTAGCTCACATGTGCCATGAGCATGAATAGTACAACCGATTATCATCAGCAACATTTGAGTTTATTACCCGGTAAAGGTTATCTTTTGATGCAGGTCCTTCAAGCAATGGTTCAAATGGGTGTTCTCGTGCCTACAGGAGACATGACTGCTGTAAGAAGAACTGCACAGTTCTTTCTTAACAGGTTCTTGTTCGGATTTCATTTCCTTAAATACCCTTGACATTCCTCTTGATAGTGTGAAAAGCAGAGAGCAATTTTGGATTGTAAAGAAAAAAAGCCACCCTAGACTAAATTTAGTTACTTAGTGGTCCCGTAGCACTTAGCCACCCCTTTAGCCACTCCCAGCAGCCAAAAGGATTGAAATGTAGAAAATAATAAAGCAGTCCTATTTGTCAGTAGTAATCGAAATTGAATGCTTCTTTTAGGAGATTCTCGTTTAATTACTGGACTTATGCTTTTAGTCTTGGTGTATCCAAGAGCATTACATGTGTGTGCGAGTTTGTATGTGATACAAATATGATATATATAATCCTTATTGTATGCATTTTTAAAGCACGCGTTGCATCCAATTTCCATTTTTAAGAGTTGTCTCTTAGCCAAGTGAGTGCCAACTTTATTTGTGGCACTGTACCTTATTTTTAGGCCTTCAAAATTTTGGCATTACTTAAAAGAAAGTCAAGTTTGTATGGGCAAAAATGTCTTTTCGATCTCTTAAAGAAATTTATATTTGACTTCTATATAAATCTAAGAGACACAGAGGAATGGAGATGGGAAAACTTTAGTTTGTGAAAGTAATGTATTTGGCTTTCACGTCATACTGAAAATGTTATATGTGACTTTCTGCTGAGCCATCGAGATGGTAGCTTCCTATGATTTTTTGTTGTCAGAAATAATGGGAATCTTCATGATAGATGGAGTGGTGACTGCCACCACCTCAGTAACTAACTTCATGTGTTTATGCTTTGTTCTTGTAGCCCTTAACATTATCTATCATTGCGTAATTCAGTATTTAAAAGGATTCTGTTTCTTTCTCCAAATAGAGTTGTATTATGAGGGTTGAAATAGTTCGGTAGTACTAATTTAGGAATTGGGAACATCTTAATTCAATTTCTCAACAACCCGACAGCTTTGAAGAGGATTTGCCCTTTTGGGGCTAAACCTTGCGATTTTGTAGATTGTGGATTTTCTCAAAAGAATTTGACATAAAGGTTTGGTTTCTTTGTTTCCTTTTGTGCTATTTTGATTCTTGACCACAAGGAAGGGCCTAGTTCTTTGTTAGCTATATAGTATTCTTCTAGTTGTCTAGAGTTGCAAGGGGTGGTTCCCCCATCCCAGATTACTAGTGCTAAACACGAGTGGCCTGCGTAAAAGATCCCAATATAAGACACAGTATCCTTTACTGAAGTGTAACGTAAGAACTTTTATCATGCTTTTGAAATTCTGTTCTTTATGCCAGGCATTGAGGCACTAATGTCTTGGTAGTTTGAATTTTAGTTAAATTGAAGAGATAGCAGAAGCGTGAATCTTGAACTTATATCAAAGTAACTGTTTATGATTTACTTTTGCAGCTTTGAAGAGCGCCTTGCTGCACAAAGAAAAGAGAGAGAGAGGGCAACATCAGAACTTGGTTTCAAAAAGCCATTAAGCAAGGAGGAGAAGATAGAGAAGAAGAAGCAACGTTTAGCTGCAATTGGTAATTTGCTTGTACTACTTTTTTGGTATGAGTCGTTAGGGTAGTCCTACTGTTTGAGCTTATGAACAGTCGAATAAATTGGATAAGGTTAGCAATTAAGAAAAGAGTGGAAGAGAAAGATTTTTGAAGAGTGTTGCAATTATCATGTGGATGTTTCTCTTTTTGTTTCAAAATTTAAGTGAAAGAAAGTTGCCTATCTTCATGCGTGGATAGAGGTAAATTGTGGTGTCAAGGTGCACCTAGGTTATAAGATTATGGTTGATTTACATAGATGTAAAGAATCATATTGTGTCTTTGAATGAACAAATTGAAAATTTTGCAAAATTTAAGGCTTTTATGTTTCAACTTGTATTTACTATTCATAAATACTCTAAAATTAGATCTGAAACTTAATTTTTATCTTTAGGTAGCTAACTCTAATCTAAGTTCCTGGTTTTCTTAAGTTAAAGAAATATGAACGTGAAACTTGTACGTTTTACCTACCACTTTTAATTATTTATTCGAGTCAATCGTCCTTTTTCTTTTCCGTTTTCTTTTGCTGATTACTTACTGATCCTACTTCTTCCCATTTGGGCATCTATTATTGCAGAGATGACTTGCTACTCATAATTCACGTTTTCTCTTTACAGGGGAAGATTTGTTGGCTATCGCAGCAGACCAACCATTTCGATTTCCTGCCACATTCACTTTTGTTGTTAGAGCATTTTCAGGTAATCTACCGAGTCCTACCTTACTCGCTTCCATCTGTTGGTGCTTCTGGCATTCACCTAGAAACTATTGTTGCAGTGTTGGATGGTATTGGGAAAGGCCTTGATCCTCGATTTGATATCACTGAGATTGCTAAACCGTGAGTACATTTGAAACTTACTATATTTTATCATGTTTATAAAATGAATCTTAGCAAAGTAGAAGGTTTATGGCCGCTGTATCTATTGTTGTCATTAATTTTTGTATTCCCTTGTGCTCTTTGTAGTTATGCTTTGGAATTACTAAGGTTTCGTGAAGCTGGTGTTGAAGTTGTCTTAAAGGTAGCTTCTGTGGCCTATGTATATCTGCTTGATGTTAAGCATCTGATATGATGATGTAACTTAATCTTACGATTATTCAGGACTTCCGGAAGAGGTGGGACAGACAATCACAAGCGTTTTACAACTTATTCAGGCAGGCTGATAGAGTTGAAAAGCTTGCGGAAATTATCCAGCGACTGGTAGAGATCTCATGTCATTTATACTTTTCATGTATTTTAGATGGTTTTGCATGCTTGATGAGTCATTTGCATTCTAAATCTCCTGTCATAAACTACCCAATTCTTCATGCAGGAGCAAGGTGATTTGAAGCTTCGAGTGCGAACTTTAGAATCTGAGAGGGCTTTCCAACGTGTTGCAGCTGTTCAAAAGACAATAGGAAGTGTAAGTTCAATCTCAATGAAACTTTAGATGCCTACATTACCTGGTCTTGTTCCACACTATTGCAATACTTGATGGAAAAATATGTGGTTTTCTTTTGTTAATGAAAGCACTATTGTCAAGTTTACAGATTTCTTAGTTCAGATCATATTTAGGTCATGCTTAGAAAGTTTTTGTGAAGATTGTGGAACATTATTTTCTCTCCTTAGAGAAATAGGTGAAAAGCTGAGCTATAAGAAATAGGTATGAGCATAGGAGTTGGATCTGTGTCTAGATGGAGCTTCTCTGAAGTTAAAGACGTGGAATATGCTTCAGTATCAGTTTCTAAAATCTCTTTATACGACCTTAAGTTTTGAGAGGCGGAAGTGAAATCATCATATTTGTGGGGATTTTGTGAGAAACGTTATTAACATAATGGTGTTATTAATTTCTATAAAATCAATTAAAATTATTATATCTGGTATTTGAAGCCTAAACTTAGAAAGATGTGCTTCTCAATATAGGAACATCGGAGATAAGGTATAATTAGTGTTTATGTCGTAACTTTCTTGTTGGTAAAACCCTTCAGATATCAGAAGGCTTTCTGCTTTCTCAAAATATCCCGACTTTGATACCTCCATCACAAGGTGTTTTAATTTCTTCCAAAGTAACAAGCAGTACTAAACATTTGGGAGTTCCTGTTACAATTTTTCAGAAGCTTGTCATCTTGGTTATGGGAACTATAAACATAGTGGTGTATCTGTCGTTAGCTATAATTCATAAAGGTTTAAAAAGTCTTTTAAAGTCCTTGATTGTTTAATAACCTGGTCAAGTCTTTTCTCCCCTCAACCAGAAGCCCTCATATTTATTGCTAATGCTTGGAGATGCCTATAAGTGCAAAGTCCTTTACATTGGGAACTCTTTAAGCGCAGTGCCTTTAACTTCCTCATCTAGGTGGACAAACAAAGATCTTATTCTCTAGTATCCCAATAAACTGTATGGTCCAAATACACAATGCAAGATCGAATATATCAAGAATAGTATGGAAGTACTGCTGTCCATATAACACTATTTTAGAGTGATTTTCTTCGTTAAATTGAAGACTCATAAATCTCTCTCTCGCGATCAACTAGTATTCTCCTCAACCCCACCATGTATCTTAGAGAACTCGGCAGAAAGCTTACCTCTCGCTGTGGCAGAATCCAGCCATTATGTAAAGACATATGACTTCCCTGAAGAGAGCTTTCGAGGAGACCGTTGTGCATTTCTCATGCTACTGGCCTGATAGAACAAGAACCGCTCATATGTAGTATGAGTTATACGGGACTTGCATATAAATGCCGAATAGGGTTTCTGTTGAAGTTTCAGATTCGTCAAATGTCTAATAAAGAAGATCCAGGGATAGGGAAATATTGTCAAGCTAATGGGGAAATGGAATTTAATTCACCGTAGAGAATTCAAAATTATTGCTCTACCCTTTTGAGATTAGTATATGCAAAATCAACTTAATAAAGACAATCTTTGTATGCGTTCAAAAAAAGACACTCTTTGTATGATTGGTAAACCAGATTAACATGTTGCTATCTTATAACTGATGGGAATAATCTCATACCTTTTCAGTGTGTCAAGTGTCCAATACGGGTACTTTAAGCTTTGTAGAAGAATCTAATAACATACTAAAAGGGGAAGTATGGGCCCAAAAAGGATGACTTCAATATCATCGTACAACTTGCAAAAAGTTACACACATCCGTGCTGCATCAGTAGACATTTAATTGAATAAGGAATACGTAGTTCCATGGAAGTTGAAAAGTTATTAAGGCTCCACTTTTCAATTGTGCACGCCTGCCAAATTCATTTTAACAGCTGCATATTTTACTTGATTATGTTATTTTATTGACATTTTTTTTCTGTTCTTCTAATTTTCTTCTTATCTTCCCTGATCAACAGGGAGTTGCTGCTGGAAGCTTAGTTAACCTTGCTACAATTTTATATCTTAATTCCATCAGAGTAAGTTCTGCATCTTATTTTGTGACCAAATCATTCTTTATCTTCGCTGTTTTTATACTTTACTAAATGTACTTCATTTTCAGATGCCTGCTATGATAGGATATGCGATCTGTGCATTTTTTGGCTTGCAAGTTCTCATTGGAATCCTGAAGGTTAAGAAATTCGATCAACGGGAGAGGTTGATAACTGGAACTGCTTAGAAAGAAGGTGGGTGGTGTATTTTGTTCTTTAAATTGATCTAGCCTTCATTAACGTAATAAAAATAACTCTAAATATGACATTACATCCGAGGTAAAACCAAGTGAATTAGTGAAGCATACGGTGCTCGTGCATGAGCTCAATTTGTACAATGGAAGCGTAGCTGTATTTTCAAAGAGCTAACAAGTTCATAGGGTTGTTATTCTGCAATTTTTAGCGCAATTACCAAAACCTTGTTTATCCCGAAATGTAAAAAGAAAGAGAAAAAAGAAAAAGAAGGGAAAGTATTTTATGGTCGTAATCAAGGATAGAATTTATTTTGAAGCAGTTTTCCTCTCTTGATCTCTGAGCTCTTAAAACTTGCTAACTTGTTCTATATATAAATAAAATTTTGGCTGCAATGAAGGAAAATCCTTGTGGAAGCACTTCTACAAAAAATGCACTAGGCTCGAGTCATTTAAAGCTTGTTTTCCTTGTATCGTTAACTTCCTTCTGGTAACAATTGGGAATTGTCACAGATTCAGAGTGGAGATTTCTTACGAATATTCATGGTTGTACATGAACTCCTTCCAAAACCCAGCTACTGACACCAACCAAAAATGAACTTGAGAGAGGTAACTCGGAAGGGCATCCAAAATTTCTGCAGCTGGGAACTCTGAGCATCAGAATATATGATGAAATTGCATTGGGAGTTGTGACCAGGTGCGTTTTTATGAGGAATGTCATGCATTTGGTTACAAATTCTTTCAAGTTTGGCGAATGCACTTTTAAATTTTATAGTGGTCAATGAGGATGTCAGTTGAGTCCATAAAGTTTGCCGGGAGAATAGTTGTCGGTTAACCACTTAGTGCCGCTGCTAATTGTAATTTAACCTGTTTGGCCCATTTGTATAGTATATATTTCCGTAAAATACAGTACTCTACGTTATCAGTAGTGCACCTCCAACCTTCTCTGAATACATCTTGGAGCCACTGGATTTTGTGTAATGAACTGGGAAACTACATTCATATTGATACAACTCGGAACATTTCAGAGGAATGAAAATGAAATTCTTGTTACCTTGCTGAACAATATATTCTTATACATTGATGTCCTATTGATGAGAAACCACAACCGTTCTATTTTTGAGATCGAGTACTAAACGCTGAAGTTATTTATCTTCTTTGGTTTTGATATGCAACGCTTTCCACTTTGAATTTTCATCTGAGTTTTTGGTATGTTGCTATATTTTGCTTGCACGCAATAGGCTTCATCGCTAAGGTACTTAGTGATGAACCAAGAATCTTATGTTGAAGGTGTGCGTTTCCTTCATGTGAAGTGTGAACTTGGCTTTTTGCAGAGAATGATCCGCTTTAGCAAGTCTTCTGCACATGTAATATGAAAAATTCTTGCATCAGTTCGAATTAATCAATTAGTGGTTAGTGAGACTTACACGTGTGAGTTCACTAATATGTGAGAGACTGATATCAGTCCGAACTGATTGAAGTGTTTTCTTAGCTATAATGCATTCTTTCAAGTAGGACAGGCTATCTCATGGAGGAAAGTCATGAATATTATTGGAAAATGCATGCTGCTTTTTGCTTTGATTATGTACAGTTTCTTGATTAGATTGACGATTTCACGTCAAGTTCTCCTCTCACAATCTATTGGTTTTTCCGCCCGTGCTAGTTGGGAAGGAGCGGATTCATAATTTCTTTTTAGTGAAGATGATAAAATATAATTTAATATTTATTTATAAATAATATTTCAAACCGAAAGATCCGGGACGAGATGGGACGGGACGTGTGGAACCCATACATGTTGCAAACTTGGTAGTAAATTCCAAATTCTGTTTCTTTTTCGTATTGTCCTGCTACAGCTCGATTCCCCATCTTTATTTTCTATCTTTGATTGAAGTGATTGAGCTGTAATGTGGTCGTCCATGTGCTTCCACCTTTAGAAAACCTTTCTAATCCATATATCTTTGTCTACAAGTTTGACATCATCTTTTGCCTGTCGGAAAAGTGAAGCCAAACACCAGTATTCTCAATCTACTCATAAAGTTATGATATTATAAAATTACGAAAGGATATTAATTAATTCGTTCAGTTTGTGTTTGTTACAAGGATTTCTAGCAGAATAGAAAAATGAAAATGCGCTAACAATTACAAAACTGAACTTTAATTTACAGTAATCGAAAAATATCAAATTGGATAAAAATTGTGTTACAAACTACTGTTATAAAGCAATGTAAAGATTGCATTATTTTTTCGCCATAAACATCTTGAAAATGTTTTTTTTTTTAATTTTTATTTTGGTCAATATCTTGAAAATGTTAAAATTGTTTCTCTTTTGCACGTGGAAATCTTGTGCTATATATCAGATCACATGGCTTTTCATCCATTGAGGCACCTTTCTTTCCATTGAACTTTGCTTTGACACGTGGTATTACATTGTGATGCCAACTATCAAAGAAAAATTACGCTATAGACAACTAAACTTTGATACGGTGACGAATTTTAATAATTGAATAGAGTGATCGAGTATCGATTTTTATAGCTTAACATGCTCGTTTAAAAAAAATATGCTTTTACTCTCACTTTTTTCTCAAAACTAATCCCCTTCGTAATGCGTGCTTGTCTACATATTTGATGTCGTGGTAAGGCCATCCTCAATGTAGGTTTTAAATTGAGGGGTTTTAAAAATAAATTTAGAGTCTCTTGCTTTTTAGAGTCTCATGTATTTTTTAGGGGGTTTTAAAAAAAAATTATCCCCAGTGAGGGGTTCTAAATTTAAGGATCCATGGTGAGATCCGCATTCCCTTCTATTTTTCTATTCAGCCAAAGTACTTTTTTTTTGAAGCTATTAACTTTTTTATTTTTTATTAAAGTTGTCAGTCAAATGTTAAATCTGATTTGTTGAATAGACCTATGTGGTCAAATCTGATTTAGAAGAGATCCATATATTCAAATCTGATTTAGAAGAGACCCATGTGGGCTCTATAATTTTTTGTCTTTTTCTCGAGGCTTTATTCTTGTTGAAATATGTTAAATTTGACACAAAAGATTGAATTTAGGACTCTATATTGATTATTGGTGTTACATTTTTTTCTTCAAAAATCTCTATTTTTATTAAAAAAATTATAATTATTGTATTATAGAACTTCAATTGTAGATGAGCTAACTAATAAATTTTAGCACTAAGGATGGCTCTGAGAGACGTTGTGCATGTGCGTGTGTTTGACGTCTTTCGCCACCGTGATGCATAAGTGAAGGATTATTGGAAGGGAAAATTTCACAAATAATTCTCAATATTTGTATATTTTTTTTTATTTAATCCTTATTACTTTGAAAATCATGCGTTTGGTTTTTAATGATTATATTTCTTTTTAACTTCGTCGTTATTATTTTAAAAGTGTTGCATTATTTAGTCTCTAAAATTTATAAAATATTTCAATTTATTTATTTTTGTTAAATATTATTCTTTATACTTATTTATATTTAAAATATTTAATTAAATATTAATTCCCTCAATATCAAATTCTTAACTCTACCGTCATCGGGAATGCTCTTACCTTTTGATGATGGTCCTTTAAAAAAGGTCAATCATATTGCCCAACTATCTAGTGCGTTTCAATCGACGTTCAAAAACAACTATAGACATTTTTTGGAAATTTCCTTTGATGATCAAGGAAAGGCCAACCAATAAAAAGAGATCACGTGGTTGCCAACTGACAAATATATCACAGCGCAAGTAAATCTAGACTTGACAATTGTGATGACAGTAGCCATTACAGATGCTAAATTCCTCTCCACGTAAAAGTCATTTTGACGCAAACCCAGAGTCTCTGACAATAGTGGTTTGAACATACCTTAGGATTATTAATGCATGACGATCACTAAAGAGACGAGACGATCGTTAACACGCTATAAAAAGGACTTTCACCGTTACTCAACAGATTAATCTTTCAAAGTTTTCACAAGTATTTACAAGGCATCTCTAAAGAATACAACTTATCATGTAATGTTGAAAACCTAAATACCGAGCAACATATGCAGTGGTGAAGCCACTCGTAAGATTTTGGGAGTTGTAGTCTTTACTCAACTCAAATTTTATCAAGAAATGTGTGTATTTTTAAGGTATGTTTAAGTTAAAAAATTAATTCAGTCTCCACTAAAAAAAAAATTATCTATATATAAATGTTTAATTGTATAATTTTAGTCCCGCTAAAAAAAATTATGACTCTATCTCTGAGCATATATGTACAAAATTTATATTTTTAAGGCTCGGAAAGGATAATCCATATCCTAACCTTACTTGAGTATTGATCTTCCCCAATAGAAAGTGAGAACACCTAATCCGCTAAATTAAGTACTAGCCAAGTCATCAAATCCATCTTCATCATCATCACCTGTATTACCGCTTAATCTAGCTGTATACTTCAAATCTAGCAATATTCATGTGCTAATCATATTAACATTTGGGAAAACGTTTATAAAATAGACTAGAATAGGTCTTGCAATGCTATGGAATAATAATATGTTGGACGTCGGACGTAATCTTTGCCATCCTACCAACTGTTCGGTCGTCATGCTAAGCTGTTTTTTTTTTTAAATAGATGTCTCTATTAGTTTTGTCGTTGTGATACTTTGATTTTTGATCTTTAAAAATGAATATTTTAGTCATTAAAATTAATTTATTGGTACAATGTTAATTTTTATGGCAAAATTTGTCAATTTTTTGACGATTTTATTACGTGACCCTACAGGCTGCAACTCCAACCAACAAAACTGGTAGCGCAACTTTAACAATCACGTGTCATCCACGTGACAAAGCCTTTAAAATATAGACAGAGTTTTCTATAATGATTAACGCTATCCCACTAAATTAACTTTAACAATTAAAATATTTATTTTTAATAATCAGGATCAAAGTATTACAATGGCAAAACATTAACAACTAACCTGAACATTTACTCTTTTTTTATATTTTATTGCTAGGCTTTGTAAGCTGCATTTCCTGCTAGATGAGTTAAGGACCATAAGCAGAGCTGAAGAATCTTGGGAAAGCAAATAAGATACATTAATTTTCTCCTCCCCCAACAATATTTTAGTTTCAAAACGTCAGAGAAGCCAACCCATCCCCTTGATGATCGAGCTAGCTGCTGTGGAATCAGAAGACAGGTCAAAATAGGTTTGAACTCACAAATTAAACTAACATAAGACTAGATTAGTCACACAAGATATACTATACTAATCAGTGGCTTTCAAAGATTGTCTTTCTTCTTGTTCTTCTCTTGATATTAAGTAGAACAACAGCATTGCTCACCATTGTCTTCCTTTCATTGCTTCTTGCACCATTTATGATCATGAGATTTTTAAGCCTCTCTCGAGTTTATCTCTTAGCTATTTTCTTTCATTTATTGTTTGTTAGTCAAGGTAAAGGAGACGCAAATGAACTCATGGTGGGTTCCACAAGTTCTATGAATGCTGTAAGTTTATCTTTTAAGTAAATATGACCATCTCGTAACATCTAGTACATTGTTTCATCATAATTGTATTAAAAATTTACAATCGTCGGATCTCGTTTATAATATCATGACATTATGCGTAGATCTGTTTCCAAACACGAACAAAATACAATTTGCGATTGATGTTGATGCAGGAAAAACCAGCGTGTGGAAGGGAGAGGCGTAAGTGCAAAGAAGGCAATAGTGCGTCGGATGAAAGTGTTGTTTATGGGAATGAAGACTACATCTACACTCAGTCACTTCCTTAAGGCCGAATTGTTATTTTGATTTTTGCCACTTCTTTTTTCACTAATATTCTTGTCTAGCTAGTGGAATCGAATTATTATAATTATGCAAAAAAAGTTCTTAGCTAAGCTAGCTTCAAGGTAAGGAATATTTTATCCAATTAGAAGTGGTTTCGGAATAAGAATTGATGTGAGGAGTTTAATAAACTGTTTGAGAGGGACTAGGTAATGAATATTAATTGTTAAGTTTCTATTGGTTTTATCAGTTGTACTTGTAGTAATATATTTCATATATATAGTTTAACTATTGGAGTAAAAACTAGTAGGATTGGTCCAAAATTATGGCCTTAATCACATCTTGTATATAACTCTTGTCTTGCCAGAGTTTTTCGAATAAATTATATGGAAAATCTATGAATGTTTTCATTAACCAATTCATTGTTGAGGCGTATTTGTCTTGAGTTGCTTTAGTTGATTTTTTATTTTTAACCCCCTACCTCCATGAGATTCGGACTCTATCCTTTCAATTGTTAGGAGAAGTAACCGACCATTAAGGTACTCTTGAATCTTAGTTGATTCGCCATAGAAGCTTTGTGTACATACTGAAAGAAAATTTGTGTGGGGGCATTACTGGAATTATCAATTTTGCTCTAGAAGTTAGCTTATCATGTAAGAAAGCAAATATCCCGACAAAAAAAAAAGAAAAAGGACAAATATCACTATTAATCTAGTCCCAAATGTTATCAAAAAAGGGACCAATTGACAATTGGTCTCTTTTATCAAATTGGCGTTAA
This sequence comes from Ehretia macrophylla, assembly GCA_037974665.1. Taxonomy (NCBI): domain Eukaryota; kingdom Viridiplantae; phylum Streptophyta; class Magnoliopsida; order Boraginales; family Ehretiaceae; genus Ehretia; species Ehretia macrophylla. Next base: position 11,661,694 of record CM075765.1, read on the forward strand.
AATTAAATGAAAAATGGTTACGCCCATGGCACACGAGCTTTAAAGGGTAAAATAGTCATTTGACCATACCGAGGAACAAATCTTCCATAAGATTAATATGGACATAAGGCTAAAGCTGAGTCTTACAGTAGCTCTAGTTTGAATAGAAATATTGTTTAAGCTTGGAACTTACACGACTCTTTACATGACTCTATCCTCCATGATTGAGTGATTCCTTTCTTTTTTCGTTTGATTGTGTGTGATTGTGGTCATGTGGGTGACCCGGGTGGTGGGTTTTGGGAAAGAGATGAACAAAAAGAAAAAAGAAAATAGATGGAAGAAAAAATAAATAAAAGGTATGTTAGTCATTTAAATACATAGGGACGGGTATAATGGTCATTTTATGTAACCAATATTATTTTCTATCCTTTTTTAACAGTCATCTTAGGGAAAAGACAATTTGCACTACTTTTAATAACATTTGGGACTAATTGTAAAACTTCGGAAAAAAAAAAATGGAGCAATGAACAATGACATTTGAGTTTTGTGCTTCTTTGCTCTTGAATTGGCAAGAATGCGAGATTAACAATCTCTAAGTTATAAGGCAAACCAAAGATAAACAATATTGGATAAAATTATGAAAGAAGCACAAAGTGACAAAAAAATTAACAATCTCAAAATATCGCATTCATAGCCTTTTTCACGTTCAAAGTGACACAATTTTTAAAATTTTTTTTTTTTGGATTTAGAGTGAGGTCAAAGTGACACAAATTGGTCTCCAAATTAAGTTTCAATGCTTTTGTAATTGAGGTATCAATAAACAAATGGATTACTCATTTCCCAACATCTACAAAGTTACATCTTATTTCCAGTTGTGTTTACTCCGAATCAAATTGTGGGATTGGATGATTATGCGTGAGGCGTGGCAAGAAATAGTTTTGAAGTTTTCAACCATGTTAGCCATGGGAGTAAGATGATAGATTATATATCATAAAAAGTTAGGATTGAGGTTAAAATATATAAGGGTTTTTTTTTTCCTTGGCCATTGCACTCTTATTGAATTGTAAGTGTGCAGCCCGAGGACCTGTCCCAGTAGCTATTGGATATGTTCGAATGATTATTAAACTTGTTTGGACGACTATTGGACCAGCCCGGATAGCAAATAAAGTACAATAGAAGTCAAAATGCAATTATTTGGAGTGTGAAAATTGATCATTTAAATACGATTATTGTTCTCAAGCATTGTTCAAAAAGTTAACGTTAAATCTAGAAATAAAGATATCATACTTTTCACGTGGTATGTCCCATCTTTTTCTTGAAAGCATAAAAGACAGAAAAATGACAACCCAACCCTTCTTAGGGCAACGTATTTGGATTCTCGGATATTATTATAATATTATAAAGAAATTTAAATGTGAAAAATTATTTATGTAGCTATATTAACACTACAAAAAAAATTGCTTTCTGCGACGTGAAGCCGATGTCGGCCATTTGAATAATTCACGACTATAGAATTTTCGCCATAACATTATACGTTATTGAAACAATCCAAATCTAGTGCAACACATAAGAGATAGAAAAATGATAACAACACCCCGGCCTTTAGGTCATGTACTCCACCTTGCTATTACATGAAACGGATTACAATGATACATGTTTAGAAACACTATAATAGATTTACCCTTTAAACATATTCCACCTATTATAATGTTTCACTTTTTTCGGTCATCTTTGTCTCCAAAGTTGTAAATAACAAATGAGAAATGATATAATTAAGCAGGTGTTTTGTAGAATCTACCCCAGTTATATTATATAGGAATTTGGTTTTGAGGGTGATATTGGCATTGTCTTGTTTGTGTTCAATGGTGCACATTACAAGCAAAGGTATTCAATGAAAAACAAACCGTACAAAAATATTTACAATCAAAATATGGATGACCTATCCAATGAATTTTTATTTACCATCCATGATAAGCAAATAACCTTATTTAAAAGAGTGTTTTTAATTTTTTTTGTCATATACAATTTAGTTTTAAAATCAAACGGTGCACATTACTTTTTATGTGAAGGGAGAAGATTATTTTACCTCCCCCTCCCCTTCCCCCTCCCCCTCCCCCTCCCCCTCCACCTCCATTTTCTATTTTTTCTCTTTCTCCAAATTAGCATTAAACATTAAAATTGTTCATGTGCAAAGTTTCCAAATGAATTTCACCTACACGTATAGGGACATAATGAAGATAATAAATAAGCATAATAAACACATTTTGAACAATTTAAACCCCTCCACCTCCATTTTCTATTTTTTCTCTTTCTCCAAATTAGCATTAAACATTAAAATTGTTCATGTGCAAAGTTTCCAAATGAATTTCACCTACACGTATAGGGACATAATGAAGATAATAAATAAGCATAATAAACACATTTTGAACAATTTAAATTTTTAAATATAGTAATAACTTAATAACATACCACGCTGAAGGAAGCCTCGTGCTTCATTTTGAAAAATAATAAAAAATAAAAAAATAAATAAAAATAAAAAGAGAGAAAAAGAGAAGGAAGCCTCGTGCATTCGTAATCTTAACATGTGGTAGTCAATGGAACAAATATTTTTTTTTTAGAGATTAATAATTTTAAAATAGGAGCTGCTTAGTCACTTTTCCGACATACCTCTTGGGCGATGAGATTAAGAAGATTAATTTAGTCACATTTGTTCCTCATATGGGCTAACCGGGCTAGCTCCAACAACTAGATGTTTGGAATAGCCAACTTGAAACTTACTTCCAAACGATTGCTTGGGGGCACATACGCAACTATTCTAAATTCAAAGTTCCTTCTTATACTACGTTAAATTTGCATTACTTGCGAAAAGAATATTAGAGAATATAATTGCTTCGGTTTGATAAATTAAGTCTTTCACTAAGCTATTTTTTCTTTTTATATGACGAGAAACTCACTTTATACGGGACCATATTAGATCCACCCCAAAATTATAAATCTCGTGGTGCAGTGATGCGCCTCAACACATATCTTATATTAGTCAAGAGCCAAACAATATTTATGATAAAAGGACATAGATTCAAATTTGAAACCTTTAATATTTTCAATATCATGTCCATTATTTTTAATGTGTTTTAATTAGTTAAGTAACAAAGGGGTAAAATAATAATTTTGTCATCTATGCTTATTTCTAAAATGCGAAAAAACACCCTTTTTTTTTTCTTCAAATATTTGTTTTCCAGACTCAAAACTCATGCATTTTGACCAATGTTTTTGAACAGGAGCATTTCATAGTTTAATTAGATCCTCGCTTTGTTACCTTTACAAAGTAATTTAGAAAACTAAAAAGAAAATGGGATTATGCATATATATAGACAAGCGCGGTTAGGTAACCAATGATAATTTCAGTACTTGTGCAATTAGTTTAAAAAATTTAAAAAGATGAAGGATAGTCATAAAACTATGAGAGTGTGAACAAATTGAAGGTTGGCTTGTATGGAGCCTAGTACTCTTTTTTAGTACAACGATTATAAAATCTTTGCATCGAACTTGAATTGTGAAGAATAGGTGTCATGATTTCTAGTTAAAGTGGTGGTTCTTCTTGTACTTTAGTTTCTTCTATGTTTATTTCTTTGTTGCTTATTATTCCTTCTTGTATTATTATCATCTTTAGTTCATCTCCTTCCATTCCTTGGAATTTAGAGGGTGATCTCAAGAATGGTTTTCAGAACTTTGAGTTTTATGGTAGGTATCATGCATCAATTCCAGAATTTAAAAGTGAGACCCGAATTGTAAGCTTGAAGAATAATTGTTTTGGGCGAAATATCCACTAAATTCAAAATAATTAATTTGAGTAATTATTTTAATTATTTAAGCTCACAATACAAACTTGTAAACCACCGCTATCATATTTTCAACCAATACAGGATATTAGAACATCCTCTATTAAGGACCTAGCTTCCTCATGAAGAGCACAGATACAATACACATGCCAGGAATAATCAGATTGTGTAAGGTTCTAGAGATAGCTCGTGCAGGTCCAAAACTCGAATCCCACTATCTTTCTACAATATAGCACTGAACCTATAAAACACCTGCACTTTAGGCTAATCCCTACTCTAATATCCTTTGACACAAACAAGCTTGAAATTCTAAACGCATAAGCGAGACTTGAATAAATATTAACTAAGTCCAAAATGATTAACTAGAGTTATTACCTGGACACCATTTTAACCTATAACTATAATCATATTTAGTGACGAAGCCAAGATCTCAAGGTCAAAAGTAGGGGTCCGAATGTGTACTCATACAGTAAAATAGTTCAATATAATTTTTTTTATGAAGAAAAAAAGGGATTTTTTTTTTCTTTTTTCTGCAAGCACATCATCATTGACATGTGGCTCCGCTACTAATATTATATCCATCACCAATGTCAGACATCATAATTTAACTCTAAAATGAATCATGCTCTTGCGTCCCCATTCTAAAAGTAATATAGTTACGAAGTTTGGAATTATTTTCTGAATTATTATTTTTTTTTGGTCGGATATTTTCTGAATTTCATGTTCCAACATTTGGCTCCATTTGAAGAAACTATTATTTCCATGAACATTTGATATTCGTAGCTTTTATGCTTTTTTGAGCAAAACATGTGCAGGAACATGATCAGCATGAGCCCATATGGTCATTTCATATGACTTCTTATAGACTTGTGTCTCATGAATTTGAGAAACATAAAATCAATAATTAGCAAATTGAGTATTGTTGCTAAAAGTTAGGATGGTAAAATGATTGTCCCCATATGCCTTCATTCCAAGCACACTAATTTTCCAAGACAGCTAAAATTATTTCTGTCAATGTGTTTTTAAGATATTGAGATTTACTTTAATCTAATTATATGCTTATATCCATGTAAAAGTGAACTAGAGCAAACTGTCTAGAATCTAAAATCCCTTTAGATCTCAAATTTGAGGACAATCCATATCCAAACACTAGGATTTTCAATTCAAATAATAAAAAGATGCCATTTACACCTTTTTTTATTCAAAAGTTGTGATTGTATGTTTTTAAGATTATTTTATATGAGTGTATTATGTGGAAGAGGAAGAAAAAATGCTTGTTATTTTAATCAAAGTGACTGGAATTTGGGACATTCTTAAAAGGAAAGAGTGATAATATGAATGAGAATGAGAGAATAAATATTGGGTAATAATTCACATTATGAATTGGTAATAGTAGATTTCATCAATAAGTTAATTACGTTGTTAAACACTGAATTATTCTGTTTAGAATGAAATCATATCTGATGTGGGATGAAATAACAGACCTGATCTAATAAAAGAGAGACCGACCTTATGAGCAGACAATAAACAAAGACTCGCATAAGTTAATAAGGTCGGTCCAACCCGACCTGTGTATCATGGTCCGACCTCCGACCACTTGACGAGACTCTAGGTCAAGCCGGCAGAATCCTACAAAATTCGGGATATTGTCTAAAGAGAAGGTTTATATGGAAACCACACACACTCAAAAGATAACTAATCATTCACTCACAAAGGACTCTACTTTTGGTATTAGATAATTATCTCCACATTCAAAATACTAACTTGAGTATCGGAGTGTCCACGCGGAATCTATCTACAATTTGTTCATTGTTGGCAGGATCATACTACAGCTCAGTCAAAACCCAAGGTCAAGCACATCCATTTTTACACCGTAACAATATCTAATATGTGGGAATGATGCATAAGCCAAAATAATTGCCATCAATTTTTGGTTAATGGGTCAAATATGGAGTTGCATAATTGAACCTCTAAATTAATAACTTTTTGTTAATCATCTTGTTTGGTTTTCTCTTCAAAACATTTTCCCCAAATTCTCTTTGAATTAGGGATAATCTTTGAATCCCTCAATATCTCATATGTTTAAAAAGTTGTATCTCTTTCCTCAACATAGAATTCAATTTTACAAGGTTAAATAACAGAGTTTAAAAATGTTGGATTATAGCCTAGTCAAACACTTCCAAATATCAATTAGGTACAAAGTCTCGTCAATTTTGGGTGCATCCCAATCTAAATGTTGGCACTTTTTTTCAATAAATCCTCTACAAATATTTAGTTTCCAATATGAAAGTTCTTATCTTTTGAAAAATATACTATACATCAACATCTTTTGGGTCTATAGATTTGATCTCAATAATTCAAAATACAAAAATTGGCATGTCCTTTCCACGATCAAATTTTAGCTACATTATGTTAAGTTAAATGAAGACATTCATTTGGAATATTTAAATGAGTGCCTGAAAATAGGTTTTAAAACCAATCAATTATACAAGCCCAAATTTTGTCTTTACCATATTAAGTATGAGTTCAATTACCATATTTAAATTTAATTGGTCGTGCATTTGTTCTGAATGAGTTGACTGAATAGGTTGGCTGATATGTGAAATGCCACCATAAGTTTTCTTATTATAAAGAGTGATATAAATAATCAGCTTAAAAATGTATATGATGTTGGCTTATGTTGTTCAAAGAATAGTCAAGCATAATTAAGTTATGATTGTAATTAGATTCAAGTTGATGTGCTTGATGTTCTATTAAAATCATTATAAAGATCTTTTAGATGATAAAAATCCTTGGAAGTGAACGATTTCTTTGATACCATGAAAGTATCATACGAGCAACTCTTACTTGATTTGGAAAGTAAAGAAATGCTATTAGGGGCGGAGCTAGAAATCTAACATTGGGGGACCAAATTTTTTTTTTTCACTTTAGTTTTTGATTAGTAGAAAAGAGACTCAATTTTTACAGTTATAAAAAAAATAAAATAAAAACAAATATAGCACTAAGTACCTCAAAGTTATATCTATCTATCTAATAGAAAAATAAAATCAAAACAAGCAGTAATAGATATATACATACTACCAAAAACTAGCAAAAAAAATATAATCACGGTGACTTGAACTAACACCCTCAACATAATAGTAATTGTGACTAACTACTAAGCTAACTACTTGTTTTTTAAGATTTCTATACATTTTTGACATTTTACTTGGAGTGGCCAAATCTGTTTCAAAAAAATTATATTAAATATATATTTTTTTTTTTTGGAGGTCGGGGCGGTCCTCCCCTCCCTCCGCCCCTGAATGCTACCGTTAATGAAAATAACATCATCAACATAGAAAAGATATACAATGATGTATTAGTTTATGAGAAAACAGGAAAACTAATGAGGCCATTTATAGAGTAACACAACTAAGATGAGGTGTGATATATAGTGTTACTTATACTCTATATGTTCATATTATTTTTCTTTTATTTTTACATCTAAATTGTTACCTTTGTTATCTTTAACAAAAGAAAAGAATTCAGAATCGTTTCTTGTTTTAATCTATTCGAGAGCTTGTCATGAGAAAGGCAAAGGATACTAAAATCTTAAAGGGTTAACGATTGGCTTAGCCCAAAAACCAAAAAAGATATTTAGCACTAATGTAAAAAACCTAAATTATAATAAAAACAGTAAGGATACTTGCATAAATTTTTTGGTGAAACTAGCTTAATGCTCTTATTTGATTTGTAGTTAATTGGAGAAATGTTAGTGTTGTTAATGACAATTACATCACCATATAAAAGAAGTACGACAATGTACAATTTGAAAAATAGGAAACGTTATGCATAATTAATGTTTTTTATGTGCAAAAAAATAAAAAGGAATACAGATAAATGGTGGAACCAAATGAGGGACGTATTTTAGGCCATATTTTGAGTAATTGTCAAAAGGATCTATCACGTTGTAACCCATTAATATTGTTGAATAGTAAATTTCTCAGGTCCTTGGATCGTGAATATAATTAGAGGGTGAATTTTTCAATTCTTTGGATAGTAAATGTGAGCAAAGGGTCAAATCACGTTTAAAAAAACCGTGTTAATTCTTGTGCTTGTGTATTTCTGTGTATGTGTGTCCTCCTATTCTTAACATTGGGTCCCACCTCTTATGAGAACTTGACCGTCAGACCACCTGACTAATTAATATTTTTCGTAAAGTCATTTCTACAGTGATAATGCAAGTTTCACCACCTAATAGAGTTAGTCTTTTAAGAGCTCATTTTTTAGTTATAAAGATGTAAATTTTATACAATTTTTTATTATACGGCGTTACATAAAACTGCCTCATAAAAAATATAAAAAAATCCTCACTTAGTAAGGACTCATCATGGACACCTTGGGACATCCGTCAGTCTGAGACTTTTAGTTTTTGACTTCATGGTAAACGTATCCTTGTCTGACTTTGCCTTTATTATCCTTGACCAAAACGGTCAAGGACTTGCACTGCAATCAAATGCTTGCTACTATCAATTAAAACTTATTGATTGTCTGACAGCCATAGGGACCTTGAAGGAGACATGCATGTGGTCATTTTCTATTTATCATGTTTGGCCAATCCTTTCAATTTCCTTTTTCCTTTTTAGGCTCCGTTTATTTGTCGTAAAATAATTTATTTATAAAAAATATTTTTAATTATAAAAAATAAAATATTTTTTTTGGATTTATTTATTTGTCATAAAATAATTTATTGAGAGAAATATTTTTTTGAAAAATAGAATACTAAAAAATATTTTCTGATATTTGGATGTATATTAAGTTCCGTAAAATATTTTATTCTTCTAAATGATATGAAAATATTTTACAAAATTTTATACTAACCGTAATTATTGACTGTAAAATATTTTATAGTTGACCAATTTTTTGATGTTACAAACACCGTAAAATTAAGTAAAAGCAGTTACAATTATTGATTGAAAAATATTTTACATTTGACCAAATTTTACATCCTACCAAACACTGAAAAATGTGTAAAATATTTTTCAACAAAATATTTTACGGCAAACAAACGGAGCCTTAATACAAATAGATATTACTCTATCCTTATCTCCTATTTTGATGGATTGGGACAAAAGTCATGTACAAGGAGTTCTCGGTTATTAATTTACTATATACATAGAACATTATTTTTTAGTCTTAAACGTAAATAAATTTTTTTTTAATTTTTAAGTGAATGGTGGCGAGACTTGCACCAAAGACTGTTTTGTAACATGAGTTGTGATATCATAATAATTTATTATTTTATTTAAAAATTTAAATTGTTAGTAATAGATTTATTATATTTTTTTTTTTCAACATCAATGAAGAAGCCCATTTTAGTGTATAAATGTACACACGTCTGTCAATAATTAGTATGCACTACTTGCCAAAGAGATGAAGCGGCTCTTGGCACTATAACGAGTAAGCTCTCCTCATAGGGAAAGAAATTGAAGATTTTTTGCTAATGAAACTTTAACTGAAGATCAACTTTTTGACAAAATTTCTTTTGATGTTAAGAACAAAATGTACATGATAAAGAGAATTAAGAATACTCTCTTGAATAGCTATTTGCATAGCATGGATGGTTGATAAAAATATTGTTAGCTAGACCTTTTAACTAACATCTTGTAAATATTTTTGTGCAGTTTATTAATTAACATTTTGCTTACTTAGCCAAAGAAAAGAAAAAAGAAAGTAAGCTCTCCTCACTCACAAAAGGTAATAGAAAAATTTACATGTTAAGCTCTCACATGAAGCTACCAAAACATTATTGGTGTTGTTGGAAAAGGAAAATTGCACAAATAGTCCTTATTATTTTATCAAAATTTTAAATTAGTTATTATTATTTAAAATTAGTCATTTTAGTCCTTATTGTACACAAAAAATTCAAATTCATCCCTATTGTACAAAATTAGTCAATTTAGTTATTATTGTTTATCAAAAAAATTCAATTTAGTCCCTATTATTTTTCAAAAAAGTTCAATTTAGTGCCTACACATAACTATTGTTTGGAGACTAAATTGAATTGCTTCAATAAATAATAGGGTTTGTCAACTTTGAATAATAGGGATGAATTTAATTTTTTTTAGGAAACAATCATCAAATGTATTAAACGAATTAGGAGGTTCTTTTCAAAGAAATAGAGGCGGTAAGGGTGAAAATCCAATAGACAATCAATATTACAATGAAATCTCTATTATCTCTAGTATTTTAATGAGAATACATAATTAAGTTCCTATTCAACAACACTTTAAGGATTTATGCACTTGAAGAAATTTCTGAAGTTAGCATACCCATTTGTACTATTACAGTATGTGAATTATGTTACTATTTGAATAATCTTATTTATTTACAATACTGAATTGCACCAAACACCGCAGAAGAAAATTTTGCATTATATTCCTATGCATATTTGTATATGTTGTAATATGTTGGGTGATTTTCCAGAGTAGTCTCTTTTAAATTAGTGCCCAATATTTCAAAAATTATACTATTAATCCTCAATATTTTTCTAGGCCTAAAAAAGATCCCTCCTATTATCTTTTCGTTAAATGTGAGTGAAAAACAAAATTAAAAATAGTGTATTCTCTTGTAATTACACCGATTTTCAATTTAGTCCTCCAACATTCAAAAGTGGCGTCAGTAATCTCAATACTCTAAAAGTTGTAAGTAATACCTAATATTCCAAAAGTGGCATAAGTAATCCCCTTTTTTCATTTCTTTTTCTTTACCTTTTCCCTTTTTTTTCTCCTTTTCTTTTTCCTTCATCACCTTCCCCTTCTTCACTTCCATCAATCTCTTACATAACTATCACCATGTAATCACGCACACAACAAGTCTCTTTTAAGTTAGTGCCCAATATTTCAAAAATTATACTATTAATCCTCAATATTTTTCTAGGCCTAAAAAAGATCCCTCCTATTATCTTTTCGTTAAATATGAGTGAAAAACAAAATTAAAAATAGTGTATTCTCTTGTAATTACACCAATTTTTAATTTAGTCCTCCAACATTCAAAAGTGGCGTAAGTAATCTCAATACTCCAAAAGTTGTAAGTAATACCTAATATTCCAAAAGTGGCATAAGTAATCCCCTTTTTTCATTTCTTTTTCTTTACCTTTTCCCTCTTTTTTTTCCCCCTTTTCTTTTTCCTTCATCACCTTCCCCTTCTTCACTTCCATCAATCTCTTACATAACTATTACCATGTAATCACACACACAACACATATATGTCAGACACACAAAACATAAGGGTTCTTCTTCTATGAAGCATGTGGCAATCACCGTGTAATCACGCACACAACACATACATGTCAGACACACAAAACATAAGGCTTCTTCTTCTATGAGGCATGTAGCAAATCTGTCACAGTCACATAGACAAAAAGTGTTTCAATTAGTTGATAAATGTCAATCAATTATCATAAGTTGGGATATCATAGTAATTTATTTAAAACTCTGTAAGGCCAAATTAGTATAAAAAAAAACTTCTGACATTCTGACATGACATGTCTGTACGATACAGACTAACGTGGATTAATTTAATGAAATAATAATTTGACATGTGATTGTGACAGATTTACCACATACCTCATAGAATAATTTTCCAAAACATAAACATGACATATACACATAATCATTACACACCCACAATACATATAAAGCGCACACATTCACCACACATAAAAACCCACACATGGCACACACCTACAATCATCCCTTCACTCCTATCACATCGTCACTATTATATGGTCATTTATGGTATTTGAGTTAATGTTCGAGTAGGAGATGGAGAATGATTAATTGTGTGTTGTCTGTGTGGTGAGAGATTAATAGAGGTGAAGAAGGGAGAGGGAAAAAGAAGGAGAAGGGGGGAAAGGAGGAAAAAGAGGAAAAAGCAAAAGAAAAAATAAAGGGTATAAAAGTAATTTTAACAATATTAAAGACTATCTATTCACCTTTTGGAAATAGGCTATAGCACTTACTTTTCAGAATTATATTGAAGCACATTTTCGTTATTACTTTCCGAGTCTGAGGGACTATTGTTGTATGAAGTTTTGGAGATGTGTCTTCGAGTATTCCTTGATCATTGATTCAATGATCCCTATAGGACGTGGTCAGTGAGAATTCTAATAACACTAATTTTTTTAGTAATTTATTTAAGCGAAGAATCGAAGAATTGTAGACGAATTTACATTTTTTCATTGAACAAAGAATATGAAATAAATTAGATACTCTGATGTAGAGCGAGAACAATTGAATTTGATTAATTCAACTTATAAGACTTTGGAATAATTAGAAAATTACAAAAATAAAATGTTGAATAGATGACCTATGTTTTATGTATAAGTAAGAAGAATTTTTTGGATTTGAAGAAAAAAAAAAACAACTTTGCTGACAATTACATATTTTTATTTTCTCAGAAGGTGTATATTCCCATAATGATGGTGTTTTTCCAACCCATAATGGTTTGCATGTTCTTTGTACATAAACCCTTGTGAGGGTTGAGCGATTAATGGGGACGGATTATAAATTTGTTGGCCCGAATGCTGCACCATATATGGCGAAAGTCTAGTAGCCGAAAGCACACATCTTGGATCAAGTAAAAACTCTGAGTTTTCAACAAGCCATTGCTACATCTATTTTATTAGGAATTGATAATCTTCGTTCCCGTTCTTCATTTCCTTCTTCTTGAATCCAAGGTCGAAAAGATTGAAAAAAATCAATCATTCTGTGTTTATTCTATAGATACTAATAAAGCCAACTTGGGCTATGCAACCCTTTTATGTGGATCATTATTATCAATAGCACTTCTAGTCAATCTATTCCAAACATATATGCTATGGTTTCTTACTTCGATAGGTGTAACTAGGTTGAAAAAATAAAGGATTTTTAACTATCTTGTTATCCTATAACATAGACTAATGAAACGGAAAAAAGAGAGGATAAATAATCTGTTGATAAGTTTATCAGAATATTGGAGACTGACCATGTAACTTTAAAATATTAGGAGAAAAAGAGAGCATTTTTCCATTTTTCCTCAAAAAAATGTTCCCTTGGTTTTTAACGAGAAGTTGACAGAAAGGATCAATGGTGTGACTTTTGATACATAATGGGGACCAATTGTATAATTTTGAAATATTTAAAATTAACTTATAAACCTAAGTCAACATTAATTAGAAACTACTAACAAAATTTACTCTAATATATCTTAGGATACTTCTCAAGTGCTTTTCTTCTTTGTTTCTTTTCCTTTCTTCCATTTGCCCTTTGACAATAGGGGGGCAAACAACATTATTGTAAGAGGGGTTAGGTTGTTGAGATTTGGAGGCACATGTGTACTATATTGATTTGCGAGTGGAATAAATCAGGCATGTCTTGTACATCTTAGTTGTTATTCAAGACACTGAATTGACTTAGAGGCCTAAAGAAATCACTGATGTGATGTATTCTTCTTATTTTAATGATAATGAGGTGTTGCCATCACTTGGGTCATAATTGTGTGCTAATGGTCTTTCTTTTATTTCTTTTCTTTCCCTTTCTTCTGAGTTTTTATTTCTCTACTTTGTTTCCACCGTGCAATTAGAATATAGATTTGATTAAAGGTTTGTTTGGTCTAACTTTTAAAAATTTAAATTTTTTTTTTTTGAGTTTAAAAGTTGAATTAATTTGTTTAGTCTATTTATGACAGAGTTTTTAAGTAAAAGCTGAAAAAAAAAATTAAAAAGCTCTAAATTAGAACTTCTCAAAAAAATGCTCTTACGAAACTATTTTTACATAATACATGAAATTATTCTTCTTTTTCTTTCTTAAATATACTCTTCTATATTTTTGAAAGCCCAACATTGTTATTCAAAATTTCTAAAAGCCCAAGACACATCAAACAATCAATGATCTTTGTTTAACAATACTTCTAACTAAAATTTTATTATGAAAAACTCTACAATACTTTTAACTAAAATTCTATTATGAAAAACTCTACAGTTCAAAAATTAAAATTTCTCTGTTAGGCAAACAAAACCTAAATTTCCTTTTTAGCATATGTTAAGGAAATTATGTTACAAATCGAAGTTGACAGTAATAAATTAAAGCTTTTAACCAAAAATGTTTTCGAACATCCCTACCATCTCCCCTAAACCCAAGTTCCTTTAAATCGCCCCTTAGGATTGGGAAAGAGTGGTCAAATAGTGTCTCACTCGCTAAAAGTAAAGTTTGTATTCGAATTTATGTCTTTTATTATAAATATTGTTTTATCTTTGACTAGTTTAAAATATATGTTAAGATACATTATTACATTATAAAATTTATAGTTTTAAAAAAAATTTAATGTGACATTTTCAAGGTGAGTTCCAGAAACTCCTTAAATTGTTTAGCAACGTTATGACAATTGAAAATGACTATGGCTAACTAGAATTATTCCGGGTTGTAATTCTCATAGTTGTCAAAAGTAGACCTGTGACAAAAAAAAAAAAAAAAAAAAAAAGCAGCACCAGTAGCCTTGCATGCTTTCTTGGAAAAGGACAAAAGAGGAAAAATATCCACTCAAATAGTCAAGGTAGCCGTATCTGGCTACCTCCCGGGTTGATATTGAAAATTTTGGTTAGAACTCTCTTCAAAAAAAGAAAAAAAAAAAAGAAAGTGAACAAGCTGACCTATTTACAGGCCAGCAGACATTGCAACATTTATTGATTTCGAGAATGAAATTATTAAATAGTGAATTAAAGTTGAATTTTTTAAAAATATATGTATTTTTAAAATATTTTAAAATTAAAAAATCAATGTACAGTATTTTTTAAAAAATTACTTATATATAAATATTAAATTACATAAATTCAATTACTAATAAATATAAATTTCAAATTTGTCTCGAGTGAAACAAATTAAGACATATTAATAAATTATACTAGTATGGTCTAGGGACGACCTGATAGGAGGACAAATACGATGGTGTGAAAGAGAAAAAATAAATGTTTTTTTTTTTTTTTTTTTTTAATTTTAGAAAATAGCATGTGAGTGCTGATGTAGAGGGGGCCTTGAGGCAGAATATATGCAGTCTTCTTTACAGTCTGTAGTTATCTCATCCCACACCAACCAACCCCCTCCCCTCTCCTGACCCCACCAACTGCCATTTTTTAACTGATTTTTACAGTCTGTGTCCTCCTCCATCTCCAACTCATGCACTCCCATTTCACACACGACATTTCACATTAGTGCCAGCTACTGGGCATTTGGTCCATTGGTACGGGTCACGTTTTGAGTGTGAGAAATTTTAAGATCAATTCATATAAAATTAATTTAGACTTTATATGAATCACAAAAAAAAAAAAAAAAAAAAATTTCACATTAGTACAAATTAAACAAATGCTTATCCATCTCTCTAGGAATTAAAGAAAGATAATTCACCTAAAATTTATACATTTTCATTCCTAATTATGCTTTCTTAAGTTAATACCCCAACTAAGCATTCGAAAAATAATCCAATTTTCTCATAGAGATAAAAAAAAAAAAAAACAGAATACAATACTTTTCATCTTTTATTATTTTTTCTACTTTCAGATATTACTAACATATTGTAATTCGACGCTATCTTGCTTGCATAAAATTACTCGAAAAAACAAAATAACTTTTGAAATGAATGAATAATGTTATCAATCGATATAACTTACATCACATAGTGAGATAAGTTTTAATTTAATTTGATTAAATCAAATTATCGTTTTCTCTGCTATTTTGAGAGACCAAAACAGAAAGAAACAAAAGAAAAGGAAAATAGGAGCTTTTGGAAAAGATACACACGTAAATACAACTCATCGACCTTAATATAAAAAGCTTCCCATTTCTACACCTCTCACTCTATCCCTTACAACTCATTTTCCATGTATAAAATCGAAGTATTTTCTTATAATATAATAACATTATAAATATTATTTATTATAATTATATTAATAATTAATTATTATTAAATTTTACTCGTAACATCAGTTATTAAATTTTTTCTATAAATTTGTGTCATCATATCGGCATTTTCACCCCACTCTTCCCACACACACCCCACAACACAAACACAAAAACCGACATCTCATTTCCACTGCCCCTAATATAAAAACCCTTTCCAGTCACCATCTTATAAGCGTGATATAATTAATTTAAATTATTTATTATTTTATTATAATTATATTAATAATTAATAATTATTAAATTTTACCCATAATATCAATTATTGAATTTTATTGTACATGAATCCATTTCCCAGCCTCCTCACACACCCACACCATAACACAAAAACTGCCAACTCATTTCCACTGCCCCCAAATATAAAAACCCTAATTTCTCTATTTTATTCCCTTTCCAGTCACCATCCTCACTCACTCTCTCTCCTCAACCTACCCACCCCTCAACCCCAACCATCCCCCCATCCTCCCCCCACCTCTCTCTTTCAGTATTCCCTCCATCTCTGTAAGTCCTTTCTTCCATGAACTCCTGAATCCTCCCTCCACCCCACCCCACCCTACCCCTCAACCCACCCCTCTGACCCTCTGTCTTCTCAATGCCTCAACCTTAGCTTTTACTGTACTTACATGCTTTCTCATACACACTCACAAATGACACTCACACTCTTTCTCTCTCTACTTTTTCTCACACTTTCTCTCTCTACATTCCCAACCTTTAGCTCAGAAGATGAAGTGAGATCACTGTTGGAGTTCAAAAAGGGCATAAAAACAGACCCATCAAACAGAATCTTCTCCACATGGAACCCACTCTCCCCAGATCCAAACGGCACCGTTTCATGCCCCGCCTCGTTCCACGGCGTTACCTGTGACCCCACCACCGGCTCCGTCACCACCATTGTCCTCGACCGCCTCGACCTCTCCGGTGACCTCAAATTCAACACTCTCACCGGACTTAAGCAGCTCAGAAATCTCAGCCTGACTGGGAACGCCTTCACAGGCCGCCTCGTACCGGCTTTGGGATTCATAACCTCTCTCCAGTATTTGGATCTCTCGTTTAACCAGTTTTACGGGCCCATCCCGGCCCGGCTCAATGACCTCTGGGGCTTAAACTACTTAAACTTGTCGAACAACCAATTCGAGGGTGGATTCCCTGGCGGAATTCGCAACTTGCAGCAGTTAAAAGTGTTGGATTTGCATTCGAATAGGCTTTGGGGAGACATAAATGGATTGTTTTCAGAATTGAGAAACGTAGAGTACCTTGATTTGAGTGGGAATGAGTTTTTCGGGTCACTGGAAATCGGGGCGCAGAATGTTTCTAGTTTAGCCAACACAGTGCAGTATATGGATTTGAGTCGAAACAAATTGGGAGGAAGGTTTTTGGGCAGTGATTCAATCGCGTTGTTTCGGAATCTGAAGTTTTTGGATTTAGGAAGTAATGAGATCGTTGGGGAGCTTCCTTTGTTCGGGAATTTGCCGAATCTTCAAGTTCTGAGGCTCGGAAATAATCAGTTGTTTGGGTCGATACCGGCTGAGTTCTTGGAGGGGTTGATCCCTTTGCAGGAATTGGATCTCAGTGGCAATGGGTTTTCTGGTGAGAAAAATTTATAAAGTTCATTCATTTTAGTATTTTTGAGTAGTTGAGGTTTGAATTTTGCACGTTTTTGGCTCAATCCTATGATGATGATGATGATGATGCTGCATTACCTTATATGTGCATATATGTCTTAATTATGTTGCTTATAATTGGAAAACTTGAATTGGGAAATTCTAGAGGTTTTACCTGTTTTGTGAGATTCTGCATTGTTATGTTCACATATCTTGGATTTGTGTGCTTACTTTTTATGTACATGGGAACTGATAAGTTGCCTCCTTTTACGCATTTTGGGTTTGCTCATAATTGGTTAGATGTTGAATTATGAAAACAACTTTTCATCCGAATCATTTGCGGGCGGGTGTTTATCAATTGTTATGTTTAGCAAATACACCTGCAATTGTCGCATGATTTAAAGCGTCTAAAACCCAGTAGGATGGCTTGTAAATCTTTTTGACTTTTTGCGCATGGAATCTCTATCTTCAATTACATAAGACAAATAATATTCACGCTCCAAAACATTATCTTGGCCACTACGCGAGGAAGATGATGATAGTCGCGGAGTCCCATTGTCAACGTCCTTTGTAATGAATGACACAAATTTGCAGTTGGGCTGATGTTCTCATGAAGTTCAAGACATCAGAAATTATTAATGATCTCGTTAGTACCAATATATTGTCCTTGTCACAAGGAAAGCTTAAGGGACTAATTTCTGGTAGTCCAACGGCAATGTAACGTCTAGAATGTGGATACAACTCTAAGATATTATATTAATTTAGCTAAAGATAAAAGGGATATATGGAGCATTCATTATTATTCTCACCTAAAGAAATAAAATAAGGTAGAATTAATACACTTATTCAAACGTGAAATTACTCGATGTGTATATTTTGAAGATTTGGTTAATAGGTAGCCTCTTCCTTCGTACCTCCAACTTCTTGTAATTGCAATGTCGTATTTGGCCGTGTCATAAACCATGATATGTGGAATAGGTGCTGGAAGTCAGAAAGATATAGCACAATATGGATAAAAATGTCTGCTTTTCTTTGCTGCCTGTTGTCAAACCTCTCAAGTAGTTAATCCATGGAGGCAATTGATAGCCTTTTACCTTGCACCAGAAATCAAGAGTTCTTCATGGAAGCACACAGACACACATCATCATCATCTATCTTTTGACATTTTTAACTATTAGCACAGTGATAAAATCCACTCTAATGTTTCAATTTGAGCAACCTCTTCTAAGGGAAAATGGTTAAAGCTGTAGTTGCTCAAAAAGTTCTCTAACAAGAAACATCTTTAGCATCTTTAGAAGGATCTTCTAATTCTTGGGAACGGTACATCTAGCTTCCGTCACTGGGACTGCTGATGACGTTCCAAATTAGGACGAGAATCCATGTCCAAACATTGCTATATTTCTTTGGATTTCGTTCAGTTAGATGAAATTTGGGTAAAACTTGGTCAGGATCAATTACTAAGGTGCTAAGAGCTGCAGACCAGGTAGGTACCTACTTGCTATTGATTAAACAGTTGACTCCGTGTCTTAAATATGTAGACTATACATGTTTGAGGGAAGTGCGTTTAAGTAGAAGATTGTTGACTTCTCATCAAAATAATTATGCTTAATAGTTGTTTCATTTATTCCCCTACCAGTAATTTTCCTGAGTAATAATCATGCTTACTAGTAGATTTATCTAAAGATCAGTGTATCATGGACTATCCAAAAATGCTAACTAGTCCTTATTCATGCATGCAGGTTCAATTCAGAAAATTAACTCTACAAGTCTAGAAAAGTTGAATCTATCAGTGAATGTACTCTCAGGCCCATTGCCAGCTTCTTTGGGTAATTGTGTCGTCGTTGATTTGAGCAGAAACAATCTATCAGATGACATTTCTGCCATTCGGAATTGGGGAGCAAGTTTGGAGGTTATAGATGTGAGCTCTAACAAGTTATCTGGGAGCATTCCTATACTGACACAATTTCAACAATTGAAATTGCTCAATTTTAGTAACAATGCTTTAGTGGGTAAAGTGCCTGATGAGCTGGGAACCTATCAGAGGCTGATTACAGTTGATCTAAGCTCTAATGGACTTGAGGGGCTGATTCCGCCTACTTTTTTCACTTCAACAACCTTGGTGAACTTAAATCTGTCTGGAAATAATTTTGGTGGACCAATTCCTCTTGAAGGCTCCCATACTAGTGAATTGCTACTTCAGTCAGCTTATCCTCAGATGGAGTCTCTTGATCTTTCAGATAATATCTTGACAGGTCACCTACCTTCCAATATAGGTAATTTGGGGAGGCTTAAATTGCTGAATCTTGCAAATAATCAATTCTCTGGAGGGCTGCCAAATGAGTTAAGCAAGCTTAGTGTCTTGGAATATCTTGACTTATCCAACAATCATTTCAGTGGTGAGATTCCTGATAAACTTTCATCAAATCTGAGGGTCTTTAATGTTTCCTATAATGATTTGAGTGGAAGAATCCCGGAAAATTTGAAATTTTTTCCTGATTCTTCATTTCGTCCTGGAAACAACTTGCTAATTTTCCCACCAGGTGGGCTGACCCAGAATCATCATGTTCCTGATCAAATTCAAGAGAGGGGAAGGCATCACAGCTCAAAATCTAGTATCAGGGTAGCTATTATTGTTGCCACAGTTGGAGCTGCTGTTATGATTGCCTTTGTTTTGCTGGCTTATTATAGAGCCCAACTTAAAGACTTTCACGGAAGAAGTGGTTTTAGTGGTCAAGCTGCAGGTAGAGATGTTAAACTTGGTAGATTTGGTCGGCCTTCAATTTTCAAATTTCACACCTCTGCAGAGCCTCAACCAACATCTTTAAGTTTTTCTAATGATCACTTGCTAACTTCCAATTCAAGGTCATTGTCTGGGCAAATAGAGTCAGGTACTGAAATTGTTGAGCATGTTGTGCCTGAGCGGGCTGCAACTGGTTCAACACTTGTGAATCCCAATCTGTTAGACAGTCTTCCTGCAACATCCGGAAGGAAATCGTCTCCTGGTTCCCCTATAGCTTCCTCACCTCGTTTTATTGACACACTTGAACAACCTGTGATGCTGGATGTGTATTCGCCGGATCGGTTGGCAGGAGAGCTGTTCTTCCTGGATACTTCACTAGCATTTACTGCTGAGGAGTTATCTCGAGCTCCTGCAGAAGTTCTTGGTAGAAGCAGCCATGGCACACTATACAAAGCAACCTTAGATAGTGGGCATATGCTGACCGTGAAGTGGTTGCGAGTGGGTTTGGTGAAACACAAGAAAGAATTTGCAAAGGAAGTTAAAAAGATTGGATCAGCGAGACATCCAAATATTGTTTCTTTAAGAGCGTACTACTGGGGCCCAAGAGAGCAAGAGAGACTTATTTTAGCAGACTACATCCAAGGAGATAGCTTGGCTCTACATCTGTATGGTAAGAGCTCCTGACATCACTTATTTAGTTCCTGCAGAATCTTGGAAGCGGTTTCCTTTCCCATGTGCTACATATTCTGTTGATTGTAGTCATTTCGCAATACACAGCTCTATACAGTAGAACTACTTATTATTAACTTTGTTCCAATTCTCTGGGGCGTACACTTTAAAGGAGGCATCAAAACATCTATTGCCTTAAATTTGTTATGATGTAGGTCTGCTATGTGAAATTTAGATTTCTATACTGAATTTCATTTGACTTGACCTTTGAAGAACCACTGTTGCAGTTTGAAGTAACTATTGATTGCACATAAACAGTTCAACATTTGTTACGAATAAGACATTGCATTTGAAGAATTGCTTGAATGACTTTGTATTCTTCCCGGAGACCCGTCTTCCACGAGATGCCTTGGCTAATTTCACATGGACACTTTATACTTGGTCTAAATTTCATTAATATCATAGAAGTCTTGTCTTGCATTATGTGCCTATGCAAAAGTGCTTCTTTTGATCACTTCCGAGTTTCAACTTTCTAGATGGTGGGTCAGCTGCATCATGCTGGAGATTTTACCGGCTTTAACTAATCCTCACATGAGGCTGGCAGACAATCTTTTAGGTGTAATGACATGAATCAACTCCTGCATTTTGATCATACATGCTAATGTGGCTTGGTTAGCAAAAATATTTTCACAGTGCAATGAACACTTCTCTTAGATTAAACTGCTACCTATTTTGCAGAGACAACGCCACGGAGGTACTCCCCTTTATCATTTGTTGAGAGGTTCAAAGTTTCTGTTGATGTTGCCCGGTGTCTGGTGTACCTACATGAGAGAGGCATGCCTCATGGGAACCTAAAGCCGACAAACATACTCTTGACAGGCTCTGATAACAATGTCCACATTACTGATTATGGTCTCCATCGCCTGATGACCCCTGCTGGCGTTGCAGAGCAGATACTGAATTTGGGTGCTCTTGGATATCGTGCCCCAGAACTTGCAACTGCAGCTAGACCCATGCCATCATTAAAGGCCGATGTATATGCATTTGGCGTAATACTAATGGAATTGTTGACCAGAAGAAGTGCCGGTGACATCATTTCTGGTCAATCAGGAGCAGTTGATCTTACAGATTGGGTTCGGCTGTGTGATCAGGAAGGACGAGGAATGGACTGTATTGACAGAGATATTGCCGGTGGGGAAGAACACTCGAGAGCGATGGATGAGTTGCTCGCCATTTCACTGAGGTGTATTCTTCCTGTAAATGAAAGACCTAACATCAGACAAATCTTCGAAGACCTTCATTCCATATCCGTGTGAAAATTTTGTACATGTGTTTTGGTATTAATTCTTTTGCATTGACTACACAGTGTTCATTTTATTTTTTTTCTTTCAATTGGTTCCATTGCCTTCTAATCTGGGCTAATCATCACAATTCTCATTTTTTTCCTCCCTTCAATTTTTGTGTAAAGGGATGATAAATCTATTAATTGATTGACGCTTTTCTCCTCCAGCTTGATCTTGAATCTAGGAATTGCATTGTCTTTGTCACTTGTTGCTGTTAACTGATATTGGCTAAATATAATGTCTCTCATCAACACTTTGCTTTATTTTCTATTTTGCAACATTTGTGTCTCTCTTTTGTTATGACATGAAGTTATTGTAGTAATAAGGCCGACTGAGGAGGTATGTCGCTTCCATTTTCGGCCGATTTTGTGTCTGTTTTTAGCCGGAGCAAGATTCACTTAGAATATTATTACGTTATGAATGAGATTAAATAATTGTGAACTGTGTAGATCAATTTATCATTATTGTATCATCAATTTATTATAATTGGATTTCACTATAATATTATGAGCGAATTTATTCTCACAGGTTATATCTTGAATGATTACTGATACTCTACCCAGCTTCCCCTTTACCTTAGCGACCTATTTATAGTACAAGGTATAGGGACACTATAAATTTTCTTTTGTCTCCACTAGATAAAATTAGAAAAACGAATATATATTCCAATAAGTTTTATTATAATTTCATGTGTATACGATAATAATTCGACTTGTACTACATAGCCTTATTATTTTCCTTATTAATTTGTTAGATCTCGTAAAGAAAGGCGGATAGAGTTCACTCATCCGATAGCGAGTGTTTTAACTTCTCATATTTGTCTGTGAACTGCTGGACCCTAAACTAGTGTGCTGAAATCGTTTCTATTGATTTGTGCGTGGCAACATTAGCTTTTAAACCACCAAAATCGTTTCTATTGATTTGTGCATGGCAACATTAGCTTTTCCACCTAATTCACCATAATTGTACCACAACATATCAACTAATGTTAAATATTGAGATTAAATATTTGCATTATTAGTTCATTTGTTAAAATTTCTTATAACGTTAAACTAATTTAAATTCTTATAAGATCTTTATAAAGTTATGAGCAAAATTCAATAATAACATAATTGATACTACAAAATCTCTATTAAATCTCTTTTGTAGAAAATTCTTTTGTTTGATTGGACCAAATAGAGCGACTTAGCATGTGGTGTCCATCCCCAATATGAGAGCCAAAGTGTAACCCCTCTCTTGTAACGGTTATGAGAGATCCAAATAGTTGATAATAGATCTGCTCATAAAATTAATGATATTATAAATGATATTCAATAATTATGAGAAATTAATACGATTATGATTAATGTTAAATTAATACGATTATGGTTAATGATATTATACAATTTATAACCATTAGTTTTTGTTTAGGAAGTTCTCCCAAACCAATCCCATTTGTAGACCACTTTTTTTATTTTATTTTATATTCAAAAAAAAGGTCTAAAACTATACATATATATAAAAATAATTAACGAAACTCGAATTTATAACTTCTGCGAGGATCATCCCGCTGGATCAAACAATCTTTTAACACTTTGTAGGCCTTGTTTCATTCCGCTAGACGAAACGGCCTTTGGCACTTTGTAGGCTTCTTTTTCTCCTTAATAATCAATCCCATTACTTGGCCAACCGTCCCTGCAAGAGTGCCTTTTTCCCCCAAAACTCTCAAAAACCCTACACAAGTTTTCATCTTTTCTTCCTCTTTTAGTCTGTGAAGTGTGTCAATGCGGCAAACCAAAACAAGATGGATGCTAAAATTCACATACCTACTCTCACCATCTCACTTCCAAAACAACCTTCACACCAACCCAACCACTCTCTCCCAATCTCTCTTCTGCTTCACATTTTCACACATCCACACCAAAACCTCATCACCACCACCACCACCACCACTACCACCCAAAAACCCAATAATCTTCAACTACCTTATCCACACTCTTAACTTGCCAAAACCCAAAGCCCTCTACATTTCCAACCGCTTTTCACGGGTCAAATCCCTTGAAAAGCCCCAATCTGTTGTGCATTATTTTCAATCCTTAGGCTTTTCAGATACCCAAATCCAATCTTCAGTTAATGTGAGCCCACAAATACTCTTCTCTGACATTGAAATCACTTTGAAGCCTAAGCTTAAGCTTTTTCAAGATTTGGGTCTTTCTGGTTCCAACCTTGGTAAGTTCATGTCCAAGAATTCTACGCTTTTGACTCGTAGTTTGAGTAAGAGATTGAGGCCATGTATAGATATGATCAAGAATATTCTCGTTGGTAATGATAATGTTAATAAAAGGAATTATAGTGATGATTTGATTCGCGTTTTATCGAGGTGTAATTGGGTTGCTGCTAGAGACCCTGAAACAAGATTGTTTTCTAATGTTTCGTATTTGAAAAGTTGTGGTATTGTTGGGTCTCAATTGTCTATGCTTTTGGTAAGGCAACCTAGGATCTTTGCTTTGTCTGAATCCGAGATTAGAACCCTTGTTTCGAAGGTTGTTGATATGGGGTTCTCTGTTGATTCTAGAATGTTTGTTCATGGTTTACATACTTTTAGTTGCATTAGTACTGAGACTTTTTTGAAGAAATTTGAATTGTTTAAGAGTTTCGGGTTCTCAGAGATTGAATGTATGGAGATGTTTAAGTCTACTCCGGGATTGCTTAGGACATCCGGGGATAAGTTAAGGTTTGGACTTGAATTCTTCTTGGGAACACTTGGGTTAAAAAGATCTGCGTTAGTAAATAGGTCTTCTTGTTTGATGTATAGCATGCAAGATAGAGTGGTTGCGCGGTACAGAGTTTTAGGACTTATGAAGTCGAAGGGAATTATGAAGAAGCAGCCGAAATATCTTACCCTGTTTAGTTTATCAGAGGGGGAGTTCTTGGAGAAGTATATATCGAGGTTCCCGGATCATGCTGAGGAGTTGTTGGTTGCTTATAAGGGTCATCTATTGGGTTCTTCAGACAAGTTTTGCTAAAGGAGCGTCATGTGCTTTACTGCTGGCTGTCAAGATTTTCTTGTTTATGAGACGGTTCAATGAGTTCATATGGCTTTTAAGTATAGAGCGAAGATTTTGATATGAGACGGTCAATAAGTTCACAGTCCTGAATTGATTAACAACAGAGTGTGGCTATAATGTTTATAAGCTCTTTGAATTATGTGGTGGAACGAGAGGGAATTAAAAATACAAAATCATTTTCTGTGTCTTAACTAGGTGCGGCTGCTTTTGCTGAATTGCAAGTTGTGGTGGTGGTCTTTCGAAATTGAAACTGGTCCGAATCTTCTGATCATCCTTTTGTTCTGGGATATTGAACCACAGCTGACAATGGTGACAAATGGAAATTTTTTTGGAGGATCAAGGCGGATTTATGCTTAGTTAGTTAACTGCACTTTAACACTCTCAGTGACGTTCTAGTTTTTGATACATATGGCTTAGTGTGGAAGATTGATGCAATCTTTTGTATCAAGAATGACGGTAAGAATCCACAGCGGATCGTGTCCTTCAAGGTCGCACATTCACTGATTATGGCAAAAGGCTGGGAAAAATCTGTTTTTCATTCACCAGGCTTGAATATTGAAGACAAAATGATCTTATAGAAAAAAGTTATCTTCCAGAAAATATTTGAGCTAGCTAGCAAGTTTCAATAGTTCATCATAGAGAGATCTTCATTGTAATATGAATTACTTTTTAGAGATCCATCTCTTTATGCTCAATGTCATAAGAGTTGCAACTAACAAAGTTTAGGTGTTTCTGTAAATCATGACGATGGTTGTTTGTTAGCTTAATTTCATTGCTTCTCATCTTTCAAATCGGTGGAAATAATATCCATCTAGGCACTTTGCTCACTTTGAGAGTTTGAATCTATTTTTCTTGCACTTTTCATTAATGATCAAGTACCTTTTGTTAAAATCTTCATAGAAATTGATATAATTTCCTTCTTGTATATTCATTAATCAAGAACGGTTCAACTTCGAATATTTTCTATTATTTGATTTTGCGTCACCCCGAGCATGCGTGACATAACATGACACTTCTCTTGTTTGACATTACTGTGCTGCAGTGAGACTTGTATCTATTATCAGAAAGTGATGCATCACGCTGGTGAATATTCCTGCTTGCCTCTGGCTCAAATATGCACGAGGGTTCTATAGGCGTGTGGGGTTCACGCGCAAACACAATAGAATTGATCGTTCCAAACGATGAGAATGTTTTGTTGAGGGGCAGGGAAAAGAGTCAAGTCCATCAGGTCGGACGAGTGGGAGAAACAAAACGAAATCAAGATTTGGCCAAAAAAGAAACAAGGGTCCTTTTCTTGCACTAGGGACGATATTGAAGAAATGAATTCTCTTTCTAGTATTGCATTCCTACGGTGGTTTTGTCAACGAACACGTCTTGGGCCGAACTAACTAACCTAACCCACCCTTAGGGAGGCTTTTCCATAGTTGGGTGCTCTGCTTTATGATCATAGACCTATATTAATGACAACCAAGGATAAGCCTTATACTTTTGACGATGGATCAACAATAATGGCAGAAAAACAATTGAAAACCTTTCCTTCATCACCTGATGACTTTCCTGCTTGACTTTGTCGGCAGGTGGTTCTGCTCTCTTTGATTTAGCAAGCAACTAAGTGCCTTCTGCTCCTTGATCTATTGTCTATCAATGTCCTGCCTCACTTCTCTTTAGTTTAGTGCTTGAGTTAGTTGATAGAGAAATGTACGGTAGGAATAGGCCACTTCGGATTCCGAGCACCAATGCACCAACTCCTTTGCTGTCTTGCTTGCCTTTTGACTAATCAAGGTCTGCCTAGAATTACCATTTGTGATTCTTTCCAGCCCTTTTTAGGTGCTTGAGCACTGGTCACCATGTTATTTATCAAGGTGAAGTGTTGTCTATGATCGTCTTTATAATTTAAATGGAAAATTTTACACCATATTCAAATGGCCATTGCAAATCGATTTTCTAATTTGTGAAGCATGTGAGGTCAGATTGGTGATATAGTAATTGGAATCAGTCCATTTGAGTTTGTTAGCTTGTAGACCGAAGAGCTTCAAGTCAAATGCATTTGGGTGTGTATGAGAGTCAAAGAGCAGGTGATAAAAGTTGAACAGTAATCACATAAAACGATCATTGGAGAGAACGTAAACGCTCACTAAGTTGTGTGCACTGTCCCGTGTCACCATTATATTGATAGGAGTTTCGATTATCTAGACGTTTTGAAAAAAAGTTCATGATCATATATCGAAGAAGTGAGTATGTTGTCGGTGAAATGTCCGTCTTTTATTTAAAAAAACATATAGATCAAAATCCAAGGTTGACAAGAAAGATCCTTAGTCATCTGCTCAAACAATGACAGCTCTCAAGGAAGATGATAATCAGGTGAGGATGACTACATGTCCTCCTCAAACTAATGAATTGGAAAATTTGTTGTTGTTCAGGCTTCTTTAGTTTACTCAATTTGACTGAACATACATCTAATGATTTCATGACAAAAATGAGCAAGTAATTTTTTTGATTATTTGGTAATCTAGTCCCCATAAGTAAGGTCCCATTAGAAAAAGAAAAAAAAAAAAAATCTCTACAACAGTTCAACCAAAACATTTCTTAAAACAATCTAATCCAAGTCTTAAATCAGACCTTTGTTTTGTATAACGAAATTGAAGGCCTCCCTTATGAAACCTCCTTTTACAACCTTTGTTCATTTAAGTGACATCGCAACTGTGCAGATAAAGATATGAACTTGCTGATAGCTGCTATTTTTATTTCCTTTTATTTTTTTATGCCTTCCGTAACCGCCATTACTTAAATGAACCAAGGTTGTAAATGCAATTTACGGGTGTGATGGCCGGGTAGGGCGGCGGGTGGGGTAATAGGGGGAGGGTGGGTGTCACGCCCTGACCCCTCACGGAATCAGGAGTTCTAATAAGTCCCCTAATCTCAACCCGATTCTAAATTCGGGCACGAAAAATGAGGAAAACGGATGAAATTTCCTCTGTTTCTAGGCCAAATCAAAACCTGCAAGCAGAAGAAATGGACCACAACAAGGCCCGAAGCAAATACAGATTTCTTTCTTAACAAAATATACATTCATACGTACATACATACATACATACATGTTTACTATTAGCTAGATTTTTACATATATACTTATCATACCACTCTAATGTGCTTTAATTTAAACTAAACTTAACTTAAACTTATTACAAATATTGGAAAACATAAAACATAAATATAAGCTTATACAAATATCAAAGGATTAATAATACAATACAATTGATCGAATCTATACTTTACAACATAACTAGTCACACAATACAAGTAAATCACTTCAAGCAACGAGCAATCATCAAAACTCGAACTTGTCCTTTTAGCACAGCAATACCTGAAAGGTGGTTATCGAGGGTGAGCATACAAAACATGTATACTCAGTGAGGGAGATAACAATAATACGGGGAGCTTTCGTAAGGGGTTCGTGCAATGCATATAAACGAGTCATACCTTCCAATAGCAATATAAGACAATTAAATCAATAACAAAGGTAACTATTATACAATGAAAGGATACAATATTTCCTTATACACTCCAAGTTCTCTATCACAGTCACATATCCCTATACAATCTGGGTTCTCCATCACAACCACATATCCCTATACACTCCATAACAATGCCGGCATAACCCCAATCACTCAAGTGGATGGTAGCCGAGGTATACCGGCAAGCCCGATGGCGCCCGACTTCCCCGACACTACTATGCCCAAATGGTTGTGCAACCACGATATCGATAACAATTATAAGCACACAATAAAAATGATAATACAAAGCAATAAACTAATTAAAATGCCAAGTAATATGCATCCATCACCTTTTAAAACCAAACCTGTGAGAATCTAGTCAAGAACCCCTTCCAATATTCTCCGGATGCATCAAATCCCTTTAATTAACACCACATAATACAATCAACTATTTGCACAAAAAGTTATACATTCATTCTATAAGTGGTTTCACATTCACTTTTAACTAAAGCTAGTTCATAACTCCATTAACTTATTCAACTTCATTTAATTCCTTTGAATTCACATAATTATCACATACATTTCATTATTTAGCATGCATTACATTCACTACTTAATTAACATATTAATATTCTTTTATTAATCTCACAATTTGATAGGCATATAAACTTAGCAGTTAGAACAAACCATATACATATTCAATCCATGCAACTAAACATTTTATAAATCACAACTAGATAGCCCTTACTTTCGGAATCTCTTCAAACATCTATAATCTAATACAACTACATTTAACACTCTTACAAGTAGGCATTAGAATACCAATAATAACTATACAAACAATATAAATGAGAGAACTTGCATATTCACTCAATTCAAGACAAGATATACATGCAATCCAACTCACGATAGCAATCAATATGCAATTAACACATACTCGACTCAAAGGCATTTAACTAATCATATTCCCTCAAGATAACAATATACCTAGCAATCATTACTTTAGTTCAAAGCTCCAATTCATACCAAGTTGCAGTAATCACTCTTTACTAACAACCAACACTAGTTCAGTGGTTCGCTTAAAAGCAATCCTTACAACTAAGCAATTACACTCACAATTCCAATCTAAACTATCACCAAACCTCTAATTTAAACATTCCAATCTCCTAAGCAATTCAACCTATACCAAGAATGGCCATTATCACTCATTAGTTAACATAATAGCCTTAACATTCCTTTCAAGTTCACTTAGCCATTTTACTAATCAATGCCCATTCAAAACCCAACAATCGATCTAACTTTATCCCAAATAGCCCTTTATACTCCATAACCACAAAACTAGCCATTTATCAATGAAAACACACCATAAGCACTCTAGACACTCCACAATCACCAATGAATCACGACTAGGCACTACATAGCACACAATCACACACACAACCCAAAGTACACCAAAAGGCCCTTAATACTCAATCAACTTTCCACAAGTTCAAATCACATTCTAGCAATTCCAAGCATTAATCTAGTTATTCTAACACCTATGACACCTACTACAAGTATCAAACGAGCAACTCTTAATTCAACAAAATACTATTCATTTGGCCAATTTTCACAAGCTACCACCTCCAAACGAGTTACGAGACTTGAAAACCGATTTCACCACTCAATTCTAAGCACTTTATGATGCGTTTAAACCACACGAAATCGTAGTTTAACCCACGTTTACTACAAAATCCCGAAATGGCCCTTTATCCATTTGAAGTACAAGTACCTCAACCGATCACCCAATCAACGCCATAATCTCACCGCAATCACTTTCTAGCCTATCTAAGATCATACAACCACTCAAGACATGCCCGGTCCACACTTCGTTCAAACGTCATCTTTATAACCCAATACAAGTTCTCCGATTCTAACAATGTGATAAGCATTTAAATGATGCATTTATGCTTCTAAACACTTATGGCAACTAACCAAAATGATAGAACGCAATTTGAATAAAAAACCCCAAAAATCGTAGGTTACTATTCATAGGCACTATTCATCATCTTCCAAATCAAGCATACTCCATTTTCAATGGTAAAAATCTCCAAATAGTTATAAAATAATGTTCTACGATCATATTAGAAGTTATTTTAAGCATAGATAGACATTTATAAGTAATATATTACAAATCTAAGAATTGGAAACATAAATAAAAACTTATAGAAAATGCATAAAAGGCATGAAATCCCTCACATGACTTGAAGAAGAAAGGTTGATGATGACCTAGCTAAGTTCCTTGATTGATTCCATGCAAGATTGATGATAAAAAATTGAAGAAAAATGTTTTCCTTTTTGTTCCAAGAGCTCACGACAATTGGGGGAGGGGGGGGGGGGGGCGGTGGTATTGGGAAAATTTACATTTGTTTGTGTTTTTGTTTGGCTTGTTTTGTATGAAAAAGATGACAAGGGCAAAAGGGTCAATTGGCTAGGTCAAAGCTCAAGTTAAATGGTCAATACTTGGTTAATTAGTTGGCAAATGATCTCATTCAAGACAAACAAATGCGATTCCACTAAAACCCAACTAAAACTAACTAAAAACACTATTTACTGAGGACTCAAAACAATTCTATAACTCTCGTTTTCGCTATACCACGAACGAACGGTCGATGAACGATTGCTATAAATATGTTAAGTAATGATAGAAAAATATATTTTTTGAAAAACTAATTAAAAATTCACTTCGAACTCGGATTTATTTTTACATTTAGTTGAAAACAAGGAAATAAGTGCAAGAAATAAATACGGAATAATATAAATATTAAAATTAGTTAATATTAATTTCAAATAATTAATTTAGCTATTATTTGAATATATTTGAAGTAATATGAAAATAGTGCTTAAAATGAATAATTTAAGTAAAATAAACACATAATTCATTGCTAGCATTTAAGATAACACTTAATTAAATGCAATTAGATGCTATTAATTATATGCCGGGTTCGGGGTATCATAGTGGGGGTGACGCTGGGGGGAGGGGGGTTGGGGGTGGAATATGGAGTAAAAACATTTTGACAGACCTAACATACATGAAAACTGTTTTACGGAACATTTAGTTCTTTTTTTTGACAAAATAGTTTTTTTTACATGCTTGAAAATATTTTTTAATTAACTTATTTTACGGTGTTACCAAAAACTTAAAAATTTTAAAAATATTTTTCAAGAAAAAAATGTACGGCAAACAAGCGGAGCCTAATGTGTAATGTTTTCAGCTTTATTCACTTAAGTATGTGTTGATGGTTGTGCAAGCACGACAAGCTAAAGCTTAAAAATGTAAATGTTTTCAACGGGAAAGGAACATTATAACACTGCTAGAAAGGGGAAATCATCATGTAATTATAATTAAATAAAGAAGCAGAACTTGATGGCCTTGCAAATTATTTGCATAACATGTTGGAATATTTGTCCATTATGTGGGATACCATTAATTATTTTTAATTTATAAAATAGGCTAAATATCTGATTCTTGTGATCATATTGTTTTAAGTACACCTCATAAGTCCATACAGTTACTTTGTATATAGACTTGTATATTTACTAACAATGTAAGCAGCTTACGCTATTGATTGGTAGATATTTACTAGCAATATAAGTAGCTTACAAGCAGCAACATAAGCAGCTTCTGATTAGCAGCAGCTTATAAGTACCAGCATAAACAACAACTTGTGATTAGTAGCAACTTATGATTTGCAACATCTTATAATCAGCTTGCTTTAGCAGCTTGTGATTTGCATAGCCTACTTTTGATTTGCAGCAACTTGATACTGCATCAGTGTTTATGCAATCAAGAGCTTCCGAAACTCTATATTCTTTGTTGTTCTTTTATAATTGTTTAGTAGTTAATTTATAACACATTATCAGCATGAAACTCTGTCATAACAGCAAGACACAAGTAGTCTGATCATTTTTTTTTTAATTCTTAGGAATTTTCAAAGGTATATATAATTAATCCCTCTTGTTTAATATCAATGGTGGAGAAATATGTTTGACAGACATTGCAACAACGCATACGATTCTTAAAAATAGAATATATTTCTACCAACTGTCTACAGGCCAATTGCGGGGTTTGGTTTATTTTGAAGTTCCAATGTCAATTGAACACTATAAGAAGTTAACTTGATGGTGAGTTTTTCTCACGTAAAAAGGATTGACGTGGAACATGAAGTGCATGAATTTATTGTAAAAATAGATCAAGTCAATCCTAAGAGGAAGAATAAATTAGTCATGTCTTGTTTTGTTCCATGTTGGTTAATTATATAATATTCAGACTAGAGAGTCCCTATAAATTGTTGGTGGAAATGAAAGAATTTGTTGAGGCCTCCAATATTTGTCTTATCTATAATTGGTTTCACTGAATCACCTTCAGATTATTGGTGAAATTGTACACTAACAACTTGAAAATATCAATCCAAATATTATTACTTTGTGTTAGAGACAATTTAGATTTAAATGTAGAAATCTTGCTTTCTTTAAAGAGAAAGAAGCCCCCTGGAGTGAAAAGTACAAATATAGTAAGCCTTATGTAGCTTGTCTACTCTAAGATATAACAACCCAACTTCTTGTGGTGTTACTCAAACCAACTCTATACAAGAAGGTTTTCGACAAACTCCTCACAAAATACCTTCCTTGTTTGGTTTAAATTTTTGGGTAAACGACATGGAATCCCTCTATGCTTTTACTAATGTACAGATTTCTCCCTTATATTTTTAAAAGTACAAATTACCCCCTTGTGGTTTTTAGACGTCCCTATCTGTTTATCAAACGTTAGTTTCTTTAACAGTTTTAGTTATTTTGCAATTATGCCCCTTAACAAAACAAGACAAAATAATCCCCAATCCTCAAATCAAAATAACACAAAAATTAGGAATTTTCTCTCTCTCACTCACGATCCCCAATCCTCAATCCTAAAATGAAAATGATCAATTGCTAAAAAAAACAAGGCTGACTTTGGTCACAACACACATTCAAGACCGGCGAACACTCACTCACGGCTGCGACGTTGGTTGGTGAAAAAATGAGGTCGGCTTTGCAATTTCATTCAAATTGACAAATCGTGAGGTATGCATCTTTTCTGAGTTGCTTTTATATGTTTTTGTGGTCCCCTGCGTGCTTATTATGTCGCTTTCTTTTTTATGCTTGTGGTGAGTCTTGTCGTGAGGTATGGTTGACACGGCCAAATAACCCGACATTGTGGGGGTATATGTCATAGAAAAAGCCAACATTCATGGTTTAAAACTAGGGCTTTGTAGATTTAAAGCCAACATTTTGAGTTGGCTGCAACACTTTTGAAATATGTGAATGTATTTAAAAATTAGGGCTTTAGACATTTTAAGTAATTAAAAATTAGAGTTCTACTACTTTGATATATATGATTGTAATTAAAAATTAAGGCTAATAACTTAGGGTTTCGATTTTAAGTAACTAAAAATTAGGGTTTTTATTCACAGTACTTTAAAATATGTGATTCTAGTTAAAAATTAGGGTTTTTTTTTTCCTCATAATACTATGAAATCTATAATTTTAGTTAAAAGTCTATATGAATATGATTATGATTTTTTGAATATTGTGTTGTGAATTGGTGAATCTGTTATTCATTTACTTATATTGTAAATATGATTACATTCAAGTGTGGATGATGAGAATATTGGCAAGGTAGACACATGTATTGACATAGAGGTCTGGTTGGGTGGTAACTTGATTGAACAACCTAGTTTCAAGTATAAGGGTGGTTGGAAGCAAGTATTTCCAAACATTGATTTAGATGAGTTGTCAATGTTTGAGTTATTTGGGATGTATCAACAAATGGGTGGAAGTATAAGATTTATATCAATATTATATTGTTGTCTAGGGAAATCATTCAAAGATGGGATTATATGGATATTCGATGATACTAGTATTAGGAGATTCATATCCTTTTTTAAAGGGTTAACATATGCTATCCTATACATAGTGGATAATGATGAGCCCATAGTAGAAGTAGAAAATTTATGTAGCAACATATTGTGTGAAGAACTTATTGTGTATGATACTGCAAATAACTATCAGACTAGAGCAAATGTTGATGTTGGTACTAGTGAGTAGGTTCAAGTATATTTTCTTGCTGGTTTAGAAGAGCATGATGGTATAGAAGAACAAACTAGTGTACATGAGCATGTTAGTATGGATGTTGCGGTTGGATTACATGTGCAGGCTGATGCAAATGTGGAAGATGAACAAGCTGGTGTAGAAGAGAAACTGACTGATGCAAATACCAAAAATCAACATGTTGGTTTAGAAGATGAACAAACTGATGCAAATGTAGAAGATCAATAGGAAAATATAGGAGATGAACAGGCTGATGTAAATGTAGAAGATCAACATAAAAATGTAGGAGATGAACAAATTGATTCATCGGATGATCCTGACTTTTGTCCATCTGAGGGGTGTTTATCAGATATTGAATCTGATAATCCTAGTTGGTTATTTGATGTTATTGAAAGCTCAAGTGAGGAAGATATACTTGAAGAAACAGGTGACAGCCACTCAAATTAGGAAAAATACAAGTCAATAAAGAGAAAATTAAGGAAAAATATGTGAAAAGAAAGAGAAGGAAGGTAGAGAAGAAAAAAAAAAGCTGTAGTCGTAACTGCTGATAAATGGTACAATGAAGCTCTTCAGAAGAGCTTATAAATGAGAGGGATTTTAATGGTGAGGCACCCAAATTTCCAGTGTTCAATGATAAAATGAAGATGAAATATTTTAAAATGTAAGTTGGTTTGAAGTTTAAAAATGCAGCAGAGTACAAAAAAGTGTTGAAAGATTGGTCTATAAGAAAAGGGTTTTTAGTTGAGGTTAAAAAAAAAAAGAGTCGGATGGAGTGACTGCAGAATGCAAGAATGGGTAGAAAACAATTCTACTCAAATAAAGTTTTTGTTCTTTTGTTCCTAAAAATCATTTTCTAAACTTCTTCAAAAAAACTATTCTACAAAGAAAAACCAAGAATGGTTTAATTCCAAACAGGCCCTTAGTATCTTATTGCTAATTATTTCATGTTAAATTAATACTTTCACTTGTCTTAAAATCAATACCATGTGTAACACCATTTTATTGCTAATTATATCATGTTAAATTAATACTTTCGCTTGTCTTAAAATCAATACCATTGCCTCTCCAATTCAAGGCAGTGTTGAGTACATGGTTAAAAGTATAAAAGGTGATCATAGTTTTGGACTGAGGTACGATAACAAGCTTGTCACTTATTCGTATTTGGGTAGAAGAATGGATAAAGTTATAAGGGAGCACCCGCAAGATAGTATGGCTCAATTGCAAACAAAGGTCTTTGAAAAGGTGAAAGTGAAAGTTAGTAGATACACGACAATGAGAGCTAAACATAAGGCATTAAAGAAAATAGAAGGAGATTGGGCTGACCAATATGCAAGATTAAGGGATTATTGTGAAACTGTGCTTAAATACAATCCTGGGAGCACATTGATCGAGGGAGTAAATAGGAGCTTACCTGACCCTATTTTCGAAATGATGTTCTTTTCACTTTCTGCAATGATAGATGGATTCTTGGCAGGGTACAGGGCAATAATTGGCTTAGATGGTTGTTTCTTGAAGTCAATTTTTGGGGGACAACTTTTGGCAGCTGTAGGGAGAGATGGGAACAACAACATGTTCCCTATTGCATTAGCTGTAGTCCCAAATGAATGTAAAGATACATGGGCTTGGTTTTTAAATCAATTGCACAATGATATTGGTGATCCGATGGACCATGGATGGTCCTATATATCTGACAGACAAAAAGGTATGTGTGAGGTATTCAGAGAACACTATCCTAATGTGCATCATAGATTTTGTGTAAGGCATATGTATCAAAACTTTAAGACCAAGTTTCCAGGGTTAGTCCTGAAAGATCTTTTCTGGAAGGCTGCTTCAACAGTGAATGTAAATGAATTTGAAAAAATAATGAAGAAAATTGAAGTAGATCTTAAAGTTGGTGGAAATGAGAATGCATATGAATGGCTGAGAAAAGTACCTGCTGAAACCTGGACTAGATCACATTTTTCCCATGCTCCAAAGTGTGATATATTGGTAAATAATCTCTGTGAGTCTTTCAACAACTATATATTAGATGCCAGAGATAAACCTATAATCACTATGTTTGAAATGATTAGAGGGAAATTGATGACTAGATTCTAAGTGAAAAGGCAAGGAATGGAAAAGTACCAAGGTTCAATATGTCCTAACATAATGAAGAAAATTAGAAAGCTCACTGAAATTTCAAAAGGTTGGTGGCCAAATTGGTCAGGAGAAGAAAAGTATGAAGTCAAACAGAATTTGGTCTAACATATGGTCAACCTAGATACAATGACATGCACTTGTGGGATGTTTCAATTGAATGGGTATCCTTGCTGCCATGCACTATCATGCATAAACAGATATGAGAAGAAAGTTGAAGACTTTTTACATCCTTGTTACAGTAAAAAAGTGTTTTTAAATGTGTACCAACATATGGTCTATCCTGTCTTTAGACCAAATGATTATGTGCCGATTGGCTCAGAATCTTTGAAACCACCTATTGTCAAGAAGAGAATTGGCAGGCCCAAAAAGGCGAGAAGAAAGACTGCAAAAGAGCTTCATAACAGGACCATTTCAACAAGGAGAAGGTGCATAACCACATGTACCAAGTGTTTACAAAAGGGCATAACAAGAAAACTTGCCAAAATCCATTTCACCCAAACTCACCACTCTTAAAAGGTATTTTTATTATGCATTATGTTGTACATGACTATGTTATGCTTTGACTAATATTATTGTGTGTTTGAGTGCAGGAAATGGAAAGACAAGAAAATGCTAGTGTGACACAACCCCAAGTTCAACCAGATAATGTACTTTTATTATGCATTATGTTGTACATGACTATGTTATGCTTTGACTAACATTATTGTGTGTTTGAGTGCAAGAAATGGAAAGACAAGAAAATGCTAGCGTGACACAACCCCAAGTTCAACCAGATAATGTACTTTTCTTTGATATTTTATTAAGTTATATTAATTAAATTCATAGATACATGAATTTATGTACTGCCCTTATTACAGGCTCCTAATACTCAAGACTTTAATTCAAATGTTCAAACACAACTCCCTCCAAGACCCAGTAGAAGTGTTGGTAGAGGTATTGGGAGATGTGGTGGCAAAAGTGTTGGTAGAGGTGGTGTTGGGAAAAATGTTAGGAGGGGTGGTGGCAGAGGCGGGGGAATAGGTATTACTAGATCTAGTATTAGAAGAGTTGGTGGCATGGGTGTTACTATAAGTGATGGTGGCAGAGCTGATGACATAAGAAATAGTGGCAGTAATATTGATGCCATAGATGATGGTGGCAATTCATGTGGTGATGACAATGTATACAATAGCTTTAGGCATGTTACACTTACTGGTGCTCCTAGTGGATCTTCAAAGTCTTCAATCAAGAGATCAAGGTTGTCAACAAATGACCAAGTACTAGAAAATAAATGAAGTCGTGAAAAAAGATGGAAACCATGAACAAAATTTAACCTTGTTAATGCTTTTTGTTATGCCAACATTAACTGGTAGTGTGTTTTTGGTAGTGCCAACAGTGGACTTGTATTTAAGTTTAGATGATAATGCTTTTTGAAGTAGTACTGTTAATGTGATATTGTAGGTTAAATAGATGTTTGTGGAACTGTTATTGTTAACTTGAAGAACATTTAAGTTGTTACTGATTTGAAACTACTTTTTGTTGTGAATCAATAGATGTTTGTGGTGTTTAATTTTCTAGTTTTGAGGGATGTAAAAGATGATTGTGCTGTAAATTCGTTTAGGTTGCTGACACATTAATGTGTGTCAATATTGCTGCAAATGCATAAAATTGTAGGGGTGTATTTTGCACCAATTTCAAAAATACAAGGGGGAATCATGCACCATTTAGAAAACACAAAGGTGTATCTTGCACCATCTACAAAAACACAAGGGGGATTCAAGCACCATTTACAAACACAGAGGTAGTTAGGATAACAAATTATTTACAATTGTAACATTTGCTCTAATAACAACATAGGATAGACATACACCTAACACCATATCTAATCCTATTTCAAACCAACCAGAACAATAAACACAAATAGAAAAATACAAAAAAGAACACCAACACAAATGGCGTTCTTAACCAACTTAACATCGTGAGTTTGCTCCATTTTAACCGGTGCAGGGCCTGTTACTTCTGCTTCACTATGCCTAAAATCAGCTACCATTCCATTGCCATATCTTGGTGGAACAATGACCGCACCATTTTTCCAAGCTGCTGATATTGGAAACCATCTAAAATACTCACAATCATCACATTTGTGGTATAAACGACCTTTGTTTGGGATTTCACTATACGCAATGCGAACATCAATTTATTGCTTACAGTTTGGGCACCTTTTGTTCACAAATCGCATGTCCAAGTCTTTGTACTTGGAACTCGAACTTCGCCAACAAGACATTGTTCTTCGGCTACAACAAAGGCATAACACTGGCCAAAAAAAACAAAAAAAAAAAAACAAATGGAATCAAATCTAACCAAAAAAATAAAATTAAACTAAAAAACAAAACAAAAAGTTGGTTGCAGGACACAACTGAAAAAGGAAAAAAAAAAAACAAAGATATGATGGTGAAACAAACGAAAAAAATAAGAAAAAACTATACATGCAAAAGAAATGTTAAGAGCTTGTTCTTTAACTTATGGTGGGGATGCAACTGAACATTGTATTATAAAGAGGGAGGGAGGGTTTTTTTTGTCCAAAAAAATGTACATATAAGTGGATCCCATCAAAATATGGTAAATCTTCGCAAGTGCAGCGCGTGTAAGACACTTGCGGTTAAGTTTAACGATTTTTGTGATGGAGGGGGCACGCGTGCACTAGTTTAAAAACCATAAAGAGGTAATTTGCACTTTCAAGAGTACAGGAAGGAAATCTGCACATGAATAAAAGCACAAGGGGGGGGGGGGGGGGGGGGGGGGGGGGGTTCTATACCCCCTTTTTTGTTTTTTTTGTTTAAGTTGCAATTACAATTTTAGTTGCTCACGTCAGTGTCCTTGAATGAAATATGGTACATCTAGATATAGGCTTCATCAAGACCTAAATTATTAAATGCATACATCAAATAGTTTGATATATGAATAAGATCCATGAATGTGGAGTCAAATTAATTTATAGATACATGAAATAGACAAAAGTAGCTGACAATTTGGTTCATGTTCTAGAGTAAACGCATACATACATGAATTCATTAGATATCACAACAATTACTTCTCGAATGAACCTGATATAATGACCAGTCCATGAGGATTATACCCTTTCATGATGAGCACTAAATTTTCTTCTTATAAATTGGTAGTGTTGAATATAATAAATAAATACAATAAATTTCTCTTTAACAATTTAAATATTTAGATGAGATGGTCACTTAATTTAATTTTAAAGCCTAGAAATCAAAACAACCTTATGCTCAAAACTCAGTGCCACCCACATCCTGTTTTCAAATTGTAAAAGTTGCATTCACTTTTAATGCTCAATAAAAAATGACCTAACTTATACATGAGTCTCTAACATGCTTAATTTAAAATGAGATGGTTACTTAATATGAGAGGAAAAAGAAATTGGACCACTTGGTTCATATTATTGAAATAATTCCATGAAACGCTTAGGCTGAAATCAATGGCTCATTATTTTTTCCTTTTTTTTTTTTGCTAGGCAAGCAAGAGCATTTCATTTAAAACCAAACATAATTACATAAAAAATAGTGACAAAAAACACAACAGATTCTCCTAACTAGGAATATTGCTATCCACATCCCAAGCTCTACAAATGGATCTGTCAATAGAGCTATTTTTAAACTTCTTACACGTATAAATTTTGTTCTTAATATCAAAACTAATAAGCTGAAAAAGATGCTCCTCCGAATTCAACTTTCCACCATGAATTCTTCGGTTCCTCTCAGCCCAAATGTGAAACACCAACGCTCCCAAAAGCAGTTTAATAGAAACTAATTTGTGGGAAATATCTTGACAATTCTGAACAATCCATTACGACAGGTGAGTCCATTTGAAAATTTCAAATGGGGCCTTAGAAGAACACATTTCTTTAATCTACAGTCTACGGGTGAAAGGACATTTAAAGTAGTGGTGGTCCCTACTTTCCACACAACCACAACAAAACACACAAACATGATCAATCTGCAAACCCCATTCCAAGATTCTGTACTTAGTAGGATTACGGTCCAACCAAGTGAGCCAAAGACAGAAAGAATATTTAAGGATGAACGTTTTAGACCATACCACATGAGCCCAGGAACTACACAGGGCCCTT
Source organism: Ehretia macrophylla (assembly GCA_037974665.1). Lineage (NCBI taxonomy): Eukaryota > Viridiplantae > Streptophyta > Magnoliopsida > Boraginales > Ehretiaceae > Ehretia > Ehretia macrophylla. The sequence continues at coordinate 11,702,772 of CM075765.1, forward strand.
TTCCGAAGAATACTCAAGGCAGAATGAGAAGTGAACAATCCCTTAGCATCCCCAAGCCACAAAATAGAATCAGTAACAGATCGAGCAGTTGGGAAAGATGGAACCAATGTGATGCTCAATGATTTGAAAAATCTGCCCATCAGGCCACGACCAAGAGTTGTCCACAATGTATTTAGAGACTTTATCATTCACCAATCCTCCAGCATTAAGAATAGATGGAACTCCAAAAACAACTTGCAAGATTCCCAATGAATGCCAGCAATCAGTCCACGTATGAGTATTAGACCCACATCCAATTTTGTAGAATATAAGTTGCTTCATATCAGACCTAAGCTTCAGCAACATTCGCCAGTACCAAGCTGGATCACGAGGCATTTTGATACCCCACAAGCCTCTATTTCTGATATGGTATGCATACACCCAACGAGGCAGTATCTTTTCCTTTATTTGAGTCAATTAGAGCCACATTTTTGGTGCCAATCGCAGACGTACGCTGGATATTATTATAGACACATGACAAATTAAGACAACAGTTGTGCTACCTCTTGGGTGTCCTATGTCGCAAGGGAAGCTTAACCAAACAGTCTGTCAAGTAGTTATCTATCAACATCTACATTGTCATTTGTCCGGCATTTTCAGTATCCACGCTAAGCTCTTGGTCACAAGCAACAAATTCAATTTGACCAAAATGTCTCTTTATATATATGGCAAGTACAAACATTTCATTCCAACATATCAAGCAAACAACGATATTGGGTATGGATGATTGGATTTGGAAAACAATCGTCGTGCTCGCAGTTGTTGCTCTCCTTGATCAGATGGAGAGGAAGAGAAAGAAGAAGAGGTTACCTCCAGGTCCAAGAGGGCTTCCTATTTTGGGACATTTCCATCTGTTGGGAAAGAATCCTCACCAAGATTTGCATAAGCTAGCCAATAAACATGGCCCCATCATGTTCATGCAATTTGGATTAGTACCCACTATCGTTGTTTCATCCCCTCAAGCAGCAGAGCAGTTCCTCAAGACATAGGACCTTGTTTTTGCTAGTAGGCCACCTACTGAGGCTGCTAAGTACATTGGGTACGAGCACAGGAGCTTGATCTTTGCTCCATATGGTCAATATTGGCGAAACGTGCGCAAATTATGCACATTAGAGTTTCTTAGTAACTTCAAAATCAATTCATTCGGACCAATGAGAAGAGAAGAGATTGGTCTTTTGGTTGAATCACTTAAACAGGAAGCACAAGATCGCGTTATTGTAGATCTTAGTGCCAAGGTTTCATCCTTGAGTTCTGATATAACTTGCAGGATGTTGTTTGGCAAGAAGTACACAGATGAGGACTTGGGTCAAAGAGGGTTCAGAGCTATGATGCAGGAGACTATGCAAGTAGCAGCTACTCCAAATCTTGGTGATTATTTTCCTTATCTTGGTATGCTTGACATTCAGGGATTAAAAAGACACATGAAGGCTATTAGCAAGGTTTTTGATGCATTCTTGGAGAAAATTATAGAGGAGCATGAACGAAGAAGGAACCAAGGTCAAACCAAGGACTTTGTTGATACCACGCTAGCTATTATGGAATCGGGAGAAGCTGAATTTCGGCTTGATCGGAGCAATGTTAAAGCCATTTTGCTGGTAGCAGAGTTAATTAGTAAATCCACTATTTCCTCACCTTATATGCCATCGGGAAAATTTGGTTCTGCATCTCCTTTGTTATCTTCTTTTATTTTAAGCTATTACTTGATCTAAGAGATTAATTAGTTAGAGTATGGTTTATTGCATTTATTTATCATTTTCAACATGTCCTTATATACAACCAGGATTGGTTTTTTGAGTTTTGTATGCTTATAATTTATTTTTTGTTTTTAAATGTGTGACGAGAAGATTAAAATAAGATTATTTGTTAACTTAAACTCTTATACTTTTTTAAGTTGTTACCCTCTTTAAAAGTGTAAACTGATAAATACATTTATTATGTTTATTTATTAATTTCAACAATTTCGTAATCTAGTTTGTGAAGCCCTGAAATGAGAGTTATATTTGTACATTTGAAAATATGTGGCTGAAATACCATTTCTACTCAAAATATGTGGCTGAAATACCATTTCTACCCACTTATACAAAAGTAGGCCTCATATGAATGAACTAACCATCCACCTGCATGGATAAAAGAACAACATCCATTTCTACATTTGTCTCTGTCGACTAACAACATAATCAATATATAACCCTTCACCTATACTTTCAACCTTTTCCTATTTAAAGTAAGTTGGCCCTTGAGTCACTTGGGCTTGACTACACATGTAACCAAATGAGCTAGTAAAATGTATTCCTTGGAAAATGCTTAGTAAGGTTCTTTTTGTTTGCTGTAAAATAGTTTTCTTGAAGATGTTATAATATTCTGGTGTGATAATATTGAAAAATTAGTCAATTGGACAAAAAGAAAATATTAGTTGGTTTGACCATTATATCTAAACACTAGAAAATATTCTGTGTTACAGGAAAATATTTTTCCCTAAAAATATTTTCCACTTGTAAGTTATTTTATGACACACAAACAGACCCTATATTAAGTTATTACACGATCTAAAAGTTTAACATGTTAGAGAATAATTTATTACATTTGTTTATTATCTTCAACATGAGTTTCACATACTAGCGGGATTCGATTTTTGTGTTTTGCATGCTGATAATATTTTTTGTTTATTTTTAAATGCATAATTGTGAGATTAAAGTAAACACTATTTGTTAACCTAAACTCTGACACCTATTAAATTACTATCTTATTTAAAAGTTTAAATTGTTAAAGAGAAATTTATTACTTATTTTTATTATTTTTAATAGTTCAGTAGTCTAGTCCTTGAAGCTCTAAAGTAGGAGTTATATTTGTACAGTTAAAGATATGTGGCTGAAGGGAAACTTTTCAATCAGACTGATGTCAGTCTTTTACATATTAATGAAACCTACATATGTAGATCCTACCAATCATGTGAGAAACTAACTAATCAATCCGGATTAATACAAGAATTTTTGTTGTTGAATAACCATTTCTACATTTGCCTATGTTGACTAACAAAGTAATCAATACATACGACCCTTCACGCGTACAAATCTCAACTTTTTTCCTATTTAAAGGAATTTTCCCCTTGAATCACTTGGGCTTGACTACACATGTAATCTAATGAGCTACTGAAGATCTGTTTGGTCTAACTGTGAAATTTTAACTTTTGAGCGGTAAAGTTTTTAGCAGTAGAGCTTTGATAGAAGTGCTGTTGAATAAAAGCTGTTAATTGTTTGGCCTATATTGGGCAATATTGAGCTTTTAAAAAATTGGAGAGCAATATTGGACTTTAAAAAATATGAAGGGGCATATTTCAGAAAGAAAAAGAAAATAATTTTCTGCATTATGTAGAAACAGCTTCGCAAAACCTATTTTGTAAAATTCCAATTTGGATCTTCTTATTTTTAAGTTTTTTTCAACTTCAGCTTTTACCTAAAAGTAATTTCAAAAATGGACCAAACAAGTTAGATCAACTTCTAAATTTAAAAGAAGTACTTTTGAGTATCAAAAAGTTAGGTCAAACAAAACCTAAAATGTATTCCTTGGGAAAGAGTTAAGTAAGGTTCTGTTTGTTTGCAATAGAACTTTTTATTGAAAGATGTTGTCCTAATTTTTTGCTGTTTGATAATACCGAAAGATTTGTCAATTGGACAAAGAAAAATATCATGTAAAAGAAGATTAAAATATTTTTATTCACTCCATCCAACCCTACCCCCCTTCACCCTCTCCACCCACACCCCTACCCTCGAAAGATATTATGTTGCATATATTTATTTATTTTTATTATTTTGTTTATATATCTATTTTAAATTTTCTATAGTTTTTATTTTTTATTTTATTTTTATTTGCTATTTATATTTTATATTTTATATTATTATTATATTTACTTTGTATTTGTTAGCCTTATGTCTAAATATATGATTTTGATGATAACAAATCAAGGAAGATTGGATTTGTAAGTTTGTTTGTGCTAATGTGTTTACATTCTTAAATTACACACTTTTTGGCTTTTGTGTATTAAATGTATGTATCATTTTAAGCCAAATTGTACTGTATTATTTTGGCTTATGTGGATATATGTTCTAATGATATTATGAACTAAAATATATTGTGGATGCTTGGTGTTAAAGGAGGGAGATAATCTTTCATGAAGAGATAAATGGTTGTGATTAAAGAATTGATGCAAGATTGAAGAAGATGCAAATTATGTTGGCCATTATTGTATATACGATCAAGATCACCACAAATATGAAGAAATGAAATCTTGAAGAGCTAAAGAAGTGGAGATCATATTTCAAGACTTGAAGACATGAAGTTAAATTAAAGTGGTGTTATAAGGATGAAGACGTGACGACATAAGGGGTAGCGGCTTAAAAGTGTCGTTTGTCTTAGGTATGCATTTTTATGGTTCAAGCGCTTGGTAAACTTTCATAAATGTCCTTAAATATTTCCTCAAGAGTTTTGAAAATAATTTTAAAGGTTAAATGGTTTGGAATATCTTTTGAAGAAATGTTCTTAAAAGGTTTAAATTAATTTATCTTCAAAAAATTGAATTTTCGGTTGAAAATGTATTTTAAACTATTGATTACAAAAATTAGTTTTAATATTTACACAAGGGTTTAAATTTTTTTTGAAGTATTAAAAATGTTGGAAATACTTTAGACAAATCATTTTTGAAGTTCCTAATTGTTTAGCCTTTGAAAAATTGGCACTATTTGGCACTGTTCATGTCGGACGAGTCGACTCATCCAACTTGTCCAGAGAGTGCAATGGACAAGTTGGACGAAGTGTTGGACGAATGGCTCATCCGATTGCTTGTCCGACTTTGTCGAAAATTTGAAAAATAATTGTTAAAGAGCCGTTGAAATATTTTTTTTAAATACCAAACAAATCCATTTCTTCAAACAACTCTTTCAACAACTCCAAAATATGATATATTGATTATAAGCTTCAACTTTCATATATTTCAGTCAATATACACCAAACTTGAGCTATAACTTGCAAATCTATTGAGCATTCAAAGATTCAATTATATTATCTACTCATTGAGAAGTTTTGATTGTTCTTCATTATATTATCTTTCAAATACTTAAATCTTGTAGTGTATACACTCTTGGGCTCTAGATTAGGATTGAGAGAATCCTTGTAACGAGAAGAGTATGAGAAAATTCTTTGTGGACTCAAAGAAAGAGAGATAGTAGATTAGAGCTTCACCTACATTATAAGAAGCTTGTGTTTTTCTTGTGGACTTAAGAGAAGGTTGTAAGTTGGTTTGTACTTTACCAACATTTGAAGAAGCATTGATTTAGTGGAGTTTAGGAAATTCTAAGGAGGAAGACCTTAGGTGATGGACTAGGCATTAGGAAGTGCGAACCACTTGAAAGTATCGAGTTTGTTTTATCTCTCCCTACTCTATTTACATTCATTGTCATATATATTGTTTAGAGTAGTTATCTTGTTTTTGTGTGTGATTATTATTCATCATATTAACTCTTAGCTTGTTATCGACACAAGGTATTTGATAAATTGTCTCAAAGAGGTTTTTGTGGGTTGTTGTAATTTTTTAAATAGCAATACTTTTCTATAATCTTAATTCATCCCCCTCTAAAGATTATTTGCCACTAACAATATTTTATTTATTTATTTTTATTTTTATTTGTATTTATATATATTTTTCATATTATTTGTATATATGTGTAAAAAAATCTCTCATCAATAAATATTTTTCATTATGACATCCAAACTGTACTAGAAAATATTTCTCAGTTTGACAATCAAACATCATAAAATATTCTATTTTTCAAGAAAATATTTTTCTCTGTAAATATTTTCCACCAACAAGCCATAATCATTCATCAAAAAGAGTGTATATTACTCCACTTAAACTCGCGATATTACCTCTTGATGATTTTTCTTTCATGAATTCTTTTGATACTATTGGAAATAATAAATAGAATAAATTCTACTTTAGCATGTTAAATTTTTAGGTGATGTGATAATTTGATATGATATCACAATGGAGGTTATTAAGATGTCTAGTGTTCAAGTTTCACCATCACCTATTTAAAAAATTCAATTAAAAAATTATCAACGTACAAGGCTCAACAACGAATCTCAATTTCACATGAGGGGGCATTGTCGAACACAATAATTAAATGAGAAAGTGTGTTGAAAATAATAAATAAATGTAACAAACTCTTGTCGATAGTAATTTAGTAGATACCAATAGTCAAAATTGAGCATCTATGAGCATAGGGATGTTTGTCATTTGTCTTTAGTTTTTTTCTTCTTCTTTTTTTTATTATTTAAAATTTAAGAAAGGCTTAAATTATACAAAACATATTAAAAAATGTTAATTATGAGAAATGATATATCTCGCAATTAGAAGTATATCACTAGCCCAAAGCCTGTTGGTTTTGTCATTTGTCTTTAATCTTATACTGGAATCTGTACCTCTCCCGTTTAGGCAGGCATTCCTGTAAACTATACTCATAATTACCGCATACTTGAGAAGATGCTAATTATAAACGTAGCTTTACCTTTCAGTGGTCGAAACTACTACGAATTCGTTCACCTCATCATCTAAGAACTCTTAATTCTTATGCTATATGATGTTACTTGTTTAAACAACAGTCTAGTCACTCAACTGGAAAATCTCCATGACAGGACATGCTTGCAGCTTCAATGGACACTTCAGCAATAGGAATTGAGTGTACTCTCTCAGAACTCTTAAGATACCCGCACGTACTGAAGAAAGTTCACAAAGAGCTCGAGGGTGTTGTTGGAATGAATAGGATGGTGGAAGAGTCGGATTTGGATGGACTGGAGTATTTATATATGGTGGTGAAAGAATCCCTCAGGCTCCATCCTGTGGCGCCATTGCTTGTTCCTCACGAGGCCATAGAAGATTGCATAGTTGATGGGTTCCACATAGCAAAGAAATCATGAAATATCATAAACGTATGGGCAATTGGGCAAGATCCAAATGCATGGAGTGATCCAGAAAAGTTCATCCCTGAGAGATTTATTGGCAGCAATATAGATGTTCGGGGACGTGATTTTCAGCTTATCCCATTTGGTTCAGGCAGGAGAAGTTGTCCTAGAATGCAACTTGGCCTCACAGTTGTTCGGCTAGTAATAGCACAGTTAATACACGGCGTGCAAATTACATGACTTTAACGGAGCAAATTTAATAAAAATGAACTAATAGACTAATGGTGTCCCTTATATTAAACGTTTAGGACTAAAGTGACTAATTTAAAACGTTTAGGACTAAAATATCATAACAACCAAACATTTAAGACCAATTAAGCCATTTTCTCATTTAATAATGATTCCATTGTAGTTTTATGGCTAGATACTTATCCATCACTATCTCTTATAGGTTTGTTATATGTTTTCTAGGTTATAACGTTTAATAATTAATGGCTGGTCATGTTGCGAACCTTACTTTCACTATACTTTTTTTTTTTTTTTTGGTGAACTACTTTTTTTGTTTTTGTTTTGCTAATTAAGATTTTGGTGAACTACTTTATATATATACTTGTTTGATATATTTTGGTGCCCAACAGTATTAGATGGGATTGGTGACATTGTGGCAAAAGAACAGCAAATTTGAACAAATTGCAAAGTTGAACATGTCCTTACAGGATTCTTAAATGGTTTTTTTTATTTTTATTTTATTTTTATTTCTCGCTCAGATTTGGGAAATGGGTCTCAATTCATTCTCTTATGCTACTTGAACCAAAAACAAAAAAAAAAGAAAAAGAAAATTCTGTTATGCTAATCGCTGTGTAGACTGACTAGCAAACTATAGGAATCGTCAAAAGGGTTGGATGTCATGTAGTCTAACAACCTCCATTACCTCTTCTTGTGTTGCTGGAGAAGGATAGAAAAGGGGATGCTTCCCCAAGAATGATAGTTACCTAGCTGACTTTGCCTCTCTTTCAACAAAAAAAAAAAAAAAAATCTAAAATTTTTAAAGCATCAATCACTACAAAAAAAAACTGGATTTTGCGAGAGACGGTTTCCCTCACCGTGCCATCACCAATGTGGAATTTGCGACAGCACCGTGAAGGAAATTGTCCGTCAGATAGGAGATTGTCGCCAAAATAGTTCCTCTCACCATGCTGTCACTGTTTTGGCGACAGCTAAAAACGCTCTCCATCCCGTCTCCAAATTTGTCCTCACCAACCCCTCACCATCAGTTCCAGTCTCCAGGCCGTCACTGTTAGTCCGCCCTCACCAACCCCTCACCATCATTTTCCGTCTCCAAGCCGTCACCAAACGTTCCTGTCACTAGCCCCTCATCAATTAGAGCCATCTCACAACTGTCACTGTATATCCCATAGACAAGCCCTCGCCAACATTTCCCCTCACTCGACCGTCACCATTATTTGCTGTCACTGAACCCTCACCAACTTAACCCCCTCACCAAACTGTCACAAAATTGTCGTCACCAAGCCTTCACCAACCTTTTCTCTCACCAAACCGTCAATAACCATTTCCTTCACGTAGCCTCGCCAACTTAACCATTCTATCTAATTAAACTACTCATAATTCCTTGAAAAATTCCTAATTTTTTTTTCCAAATTGAACCTATTTCACATATGAAATACAATTCCAATAATGACGCAAATACGATATTATCTAAATCTATTTAAAATACAGACTGTTATGTTAAACTGTAATCAAAAGGAAATATATTGTACATGCCAGTGTATTAAACATCAAACTACAAAGATAACATTCTCACAAACTACTCTCCATCTTCACCACTATGTGAAGATGAAGATTGTTGGTCTTCAGATTGACCACATACTTTCACGTAGAGAACTTCCAACAATTTGTTCTGCTTCGTTATTTGTTGCTGAAGTTGAATGATTAAATCGTCCTGACTCTCGATCCGCTGGCGATGACTTTGTACAGTTTCATTCAAATTCACTATGGCACGTGTAACGGCGGCAGTCAGTTGTTCCTCTGTGATGACACGCCGATGATGGGATGTAGTATTTGACACCGACTCAATGGATACCTGAGAACCTACCCCGTATAGCCAACCTTTTCGTGGTGGTCCAACAGCCGGCAAAAATACTGCGTTCTCATCCACAGGCGTTGGATTCGTGTCTGATTCAGATGCATTCCTTGCCGTTTGGAGCATTTCGTCGTAACGAGCCTACAAAGACAGTAGTAACAAGTTATTGTTAAATAACCGATGTTAGTTACAATGCAATGATAACAAGATACATATACTTAATATTGAAACACACAATATTAAATTCCTACATCTGTCTTTAATGCATTTACTCGTCAAAAAATAAACGGAGTTACAACCAAATGTTTATATGCTACACATACTTAATATTGAAACACACAATATTAACATTACTACATGTGTCTTTAATACATTTATGAGATGCCTAAAAAAAAAACGGACAAAGTCTCCTCTGTATTTCGGACTTTTCCCAATTACCTGTTTGTGAATAAAGCCAACTTACTACATAGTATCAAAGCTCATACAGTACCACACTTAACCTCAACATATTAATCATGTTTTACTACAACGCTAATGAGACATTTCTAATTACTTTAGACAACACAACAAGTTAGTGTTAAATAACCGATGTCAACATGCAAATGTTTATAAGCTACACATACTTAATATTGAAACACACAATATTAAGTTACCACCTCTTTCTTTTATCAATATTTACTCGAAAAAAAAACCGGACATAGTCTCCTCTGTATTCAGGACTTTTTCCAATTACCTATTTGTGAATAAAGCCGACCTACTACATAGTATCCAAGCTCATACAGTACCACCCTTAACCTCAACATATTAATCATGTACTACTACAACCATAATGAGTCATTTCTAAATACATTATAAAACACAACAAGTTACTGTTACATAATCGATGTGAGTTACCACCAAATTTTTTTAAGCTACACGTACTTAATATTCCAACACATTATTAAGTTACCACATCTGTCTTTAATCAATATTTACTTGTAAAAAAAAAATACAACGGACAGAGTCTCCTCTGTATTTAGGACTTTTTCCAATTACCTGTTTCTAAATCAAGCCAACCTACTATGTAGTATCCAAGCTCATACAGTACCACACTTAATCTCAACATATTAATCATGTTCTACTACAACCATAAGGAGACATTTCTAAAAAAATTAGACAACACAACGGAGGAAAACAGGTATCCAAAGTACATTTGTGAAATGTTTTGGCACCGTGTACATACGTATTCATGCTCACTAATCACGAAATATGTTTTCCCTCTGTCACTGTAGCTTTAACAATTATAGATACTTTGCAAAACCAACGAACCTTGGATAAAACTGTGAATCCCAAATTATCTTCAATATAAACCCTATGTCTTCCTTCCTCTTATAGAAAATACATGAAAAATACATACCATTGTCTGCTCGGCCCGAGAGTCTATGTACGGTCCGTCAATCCCCTTGCGATGAGCCTTCTTGAAAACCTCCCCATAAGTCACTTTCCTCCCTAATTCTTTTTCCTACAATAGCAATTGCCCAAAATCAACCTACATATATTTGTGTAGTTTTACGAATTTTTATTCATACACATAACATGTAAGAGTAAACAAGATTATATGACGAAATCAAAACCATTCTTCTAGTTGCTTCATGGGTTGGGATTGAACCCAAGTGATGAATAGATGGATTGGCCTTTCGATTAGCTGAATTTCTCTTTGATATTTCCTGCCATTCTGGCCTTTGCCATTGCTCCAACATTTCGTTCCATATGTCCAGTGGTATGAAATATGGCTTTTTCGTTCTTGTCCGTCCTTTGTTTGTCAGATCTGAAATTCGGCGTCTTGCAGTTGATTCAAATTTGCGCCAAACTTCAGCTTCATCAATTGGAAGCCATTTGTACTCCCTATAAAACCGTTAATAATATCATCCATCTAATTCAACAATGGAATATACAATTACACAATAGTTCTCACAATATCTATTGTTTTAATAGTTCATACCCTAAAATATTCGAACCATAATTTCTTTGTATCACTTGGAACATGTCTGTATGTCAACCACAACTCTACATACCCAGTATGTAGAGCTCTTGTAACACCTTTGACAGTATTATATGGATCCCATTTGTAACATAACATAATCCAAATAGATACATTATGGTACAACAAAGAGAATATTTAAACTTCAAATTGGAACTATTACATACCCATTTCCTACCACCTTCAATAGCGTCGCTTGTCATTTTGCCATACCAAATATTTGGCTTTAGACTGGAATCCATAAAATTGCCAATCTTCAATACCTGCAGCCCGGCTCTCAACAGCGTGCGATGACTCGGGCATATTAGAAAATTGCGCACCACCGGGTATTGAAGAGCCATCACCATCTACACATAATTCTTGTAGCTCCTGTGGCAGTCCAGCTGATGAACAGTGTTGTTCATTATGACTAGTGGACGTGGCTTGTACATATAGCTGCTCTTGTTGGGGTTCTGCATTGTCAGGGATCTGATGTCGCATTCTCACTAATGAATTAGATGAACCACGCCCAATTACCATAGGGACATTACCATGAACACGGTCAGTTGCTGTATGTGCACTTGTGGAACCTCGTCCACTCATATGATGTGCACCTATAGATCCACAGCCACCCATATGTTGAGCGTCATTCGGTTTGGCCTGATTGAATCACTGTGTCTCAGGCACAATAGGGGGGTATTTGTTGATGATGTCTTTTTTCCTAACAAACTGCTCTGCTTCAATTGGTTTTTTCCCTTGCGAGCTGGATCTTCACCGCCTCCCATTGCCTGTTTTTACACAATAGCATTAGAATATATACATAATATAAAATGACTGAATAAATGTAATTATGTAACACAACATACTATAACTATCATATATATGTATATCACTAGCAATCATTGCTTGATCAATTGAAATACAACCATGACAACTATTTGTTCACTGGCCTATCTTTTTTTTTCAAAATTCATCATTTCCTTCATTATCATCGTCATGATTAAAAACTGGTTGAATATTCCCCATCTTCCTCCTCATCATCATCCTCATCATCATCGTCATCTTCATCATCATATGGGTCACAATCATCATCCTAGTCATCTTCATCATCATCATCACAATTATCATTTGTTTCATGCTCATATTCTTCATCATGTACATATTCTTCTACGTCTCTATGTTCGTAATTAAGATATTGGCTTCCATTTTCACTATATACATCTGAATAATTAATATGTGAATTAGAATAAAAAAAACATTTGGTTCCACTGGGGGCACATTCATGTGATCTGATTGAAAACTTGTGTTATCATCCACATCTATCTCCTATCTGTCCATGTCATAAAAATGTCTTGGACGGATTTTAACGACGGCCACCCAACCCACTCTATCTCTCTTGGCCCCTATATAAACACAATAGTACACTTGCTGAGCTTGACCTGCCAATACAAATGATTCGTGCTTGGGATATCTTTTTTTCACATTCACCTCAACCAATCTGGTCCTCTGATTTGACTTCACACCTCTATCATTTGTGGTATCATACCAATCGCACTTAAACAGAACAACTCTTGTATGTTGTAACGTTGGATTAGGATATTCTAGTTCAATAATGTCCTTTAATACTCCTATAGTACCCTATTTCCCTAGCTGTACTATCGTTTGTACCTCTTACAAAAATTTCACTATTGTTCGTGGATTTTGAAGACCCATATTTGATCGTAGAGAACATGTATCCGTTTACCATGTATCTACACCATCTACGTGCCTTTCTGTGCGGCCATTTGGAGAGATATTTCACACGATCATCTACATCATACCAATCTTTTAACTGTAATATGATTACATTTAGTTAATACTCAACTAGTCGTGCCCTTAATGAATAGGCAGAAATTACATACAAAATACTGACCTGGCAATATAACCATCTCGGGAAAGATTTGTCAATATGCAACTGTTTATCTCTGTTGTTAATAGGGCCATATTGTTGTTCTAAGTCTTCCTCAAACAATCTGCATTAAAATTTTCAAACTGCTCATTAAACAATGTGTAATAATCCCAACGGAGGAAATTGCATAACAAATCATTGCGAACATACCTTACATAAGGCTGCACCTCTGGGCAATTCATGAGTACATATAAGTGTGCCAAATAGAGATCATACTCCGGTAGTGAGATCTCTGCATTCGCCCCAATTGGACAACCCAGGCAAGTAAAAATAGATAAGCAACCCTCAGGATATTCTACCTCGTTATACTGGTTGTTTCGACCTAACCTTCTATTTTTAGTTGACACGTGTTGTTCAAAATAATATGAACAGAAAGTTGATGTCTCTAGGACGTGATAGGCTTCACAAATAGATCCTTCAACACGTGCTTTATTCTTAACTACCCTTTTTAGGCCTTGCAAAAACCTCTCGAAAGGATACATCCACCGATATTGAACAGGTCCACAGCATATAGCTTCATAAACCAAATGGACAAGTAAATGCTCCATTAAGTCAAAAAATGCAGGAGGCAACATCTTCTCTAGTTTGCACAGCGTAATGACAATATTATTTTGCATCCTTTCCAAATCAGTTCTTTGTAATGTTGAACAACATAGATTGCTAAAAAATAAGCTCAGTTCAGCAAATGGCTCTTTAGCCTGTTTCGACATTAATTCTCGTAATACAATGGGAAGTAGTCTCTCCATAAAGATATGACAATCATGACTCTTCATGTATGACATTTTCAAATCCTTCATATAGACACAATTTGATAGATTAGAAGCATAACCATCGGAAAATTTTATGTCTTCAACCCATTGTAGTAGCACTTTTCTCTTTTCTCTGGTGAGGGTGTATACACCTAACATGTTCGTATTGTCTTCCACAACTTTGGCCGATTGCAAAAAGTGTACATGTCTTTTTGAGCTTGAAGGTTGTCTTTAGTCTTACCCTTAATTGCTATTATAGTATTGAATACATTGTCAAAAATATTTTTCTCAATATGCATCACGTCTAAGTTGTGACGAACAAAATGCATCTTCTAGTATGGCAATTCCCAAAAAATACTTCTTTTCGTCCAATTATGATCAATACCAAACTCATTTAGCTTTTTGCAAGATATCTCTTGGATTGTTGGGAAATTTTGCACCCGTTCCCAAATTTGTTGCCCAAATAATCGTGGTGGAGGTATAGATGTCTCGTGCTTATCCTTGAAATTTTTTTTTATGTCACATCTTAATGAACTATTCTGTAGTAAGAATTGACGATGACAGTCAAAGAATGAATGCTTCTTCCCCGCTGGTAAGCGAAAAGCTTTTGACTTTTCCATGAAGATAGGATACGATAACCTCCCATGTGTGTTCCATCCCGACAACATACCATAAGCCAAGAAGTCATTTATTATCTACATCAAGACTGCCCTCAAACAATAATTAGACTTTGTAGCAATATCATAACATAATGTTTCTTCCGACCATAGAGTTATCAATTCATCTATTAGAGGCTCTAGGTAGACATCAATATTCTGACCGGGATGCTTGGGACCAAGAATGATTAGTGTCAAAAATATTACGGGATCCTTCATGCACATCCATGGTGGAAGGTTGTATGGGGTCATGATAACTGGCCAGTAAGAGTAAGGTTTAACATTTGAACTGTACGTGTTAAAACCATATGAACAAAGGTCTAGCCGAACATTTCTTGGTTCTGCTGCGAATTCTGGATACACGGAGTCGAAATATTTTCAAGATTCGGCATCTGATGGATGACAGATCTGTCCATCCTCCACATTGTGATATTTGTGCCACGTCATGTGTCTCGCTGTAGCAGTTGACATGTACAATCTTTTCAACCTTGGTGTCAGAGAGAAATATTTTAACTGTTTGTGGGAAATAGGCTTTCCCCATTTTTTACAACCAGCTATATCCTTGAAACGTGCATGGCCACAACGCAGACAATTTTTCATGAGTCTCCGATCTTTGTAAAACAAGGTACAACCATTTACACAAACATCGATCTTCTGATATCCCAACCCCAATGGCTTGATTAGTTTCTTAAATCTATAAAGGTTTGCAGGCAAGTTATGATTCTCGGGCATCACTTCCCTTAGTTCTTCTATGAACCTGTTAAATAGGGAGTTGCTCATGTTATGCTCGGACTTCATATTCATATATCGAGCCACGACTGACAATTGAGTAAGTTTAGAACAACCATCAAACAATGGCCTATCAGTGGCATTCAACAACTCAAAAAATGCTTGTGCTTCCATGTTATGTTCTTCATTAACCTCAACATTGTGATCGTTGATGAACTGCATACCGGCAGCATCATAAACTAATGTTCGGTAATTATTTGTTTGATCAAGTTGTTGTTCTTCATTATACGCCCATGTTGGTGCACATTGACCACTATTGTTATACACATGGTCGCCATGTGCAATCCATTGATAGTAAAAAGGCATAAAACCCTTCTTATACAGATGATCTACCACAATTCCTATTGTTTAGAATTTTAAGTTTCGGTATCTTACACATGGACATCTTATCTTGGTGCCATCTATATAATGATGTTGGTTACTTGCGAAGGATACAAAATCCGAAACACCTTGGATAAAGGCCTCATTAAGATTACCGTCAATCCATTTCTGATACATCCATTCCCGGTTTGACTCCATGAAATGATACACTGAACAATTTGTTAAATGTATCATTTCCTTTTAAATAATATATTATTATGTAAAAGAACTATCCGAATTCGATGAGTGAGACTTATCATGCATGAGTTTGACAACATGACAAAGATACACAACAATCCAATCCAACAACAATGTTATTCAATGCAGAAGATGATATCAACATTAAAAATTGTGCAACAAAAAACATACATGAAATTAACTTTAAATTATTTGACAAATATTAATGAAATAATTAAAAAATCTTCGTGTGCAAGGTACAATGTTTACGATAAAGCGTTGAAGGGCTCAAAGTACAATGTACAAGGTTACTCAACATAAATATGAGAAAACTTCAATAAAAATGAAGTTACAAGCATTCATTATAAAACAAGTTAATAGTTGATCCGGGCTATGACGTGACATTGAAATTAATAATTTTATGATTGACGATTATCTGAATCTGAATATATATATCCAAATTGTGAATATAATATAAGAGTAAGCGAAGTTTCAAAAAATATTACCCTAAAATCTGTAGACTCCAGACACGACAAACGAAAACTAGTTCCCCGCAACACCCCTTATAATTTGATAACCTGCAATTAAGAGATTGACATAGCAACAATACATTATAACAAAAAAAAACAAAAAACTAAAAATACAAACAATGCTGAAATTTTAAAAACTAAATATCCAAAAAATAATACAAAAAATCAAAAAATAAAATCATATTAACTAAAATGTGTTAAAAATAACACAAATTTTGTTTAAAAATAAATTATAAAAAATAACAAAAATAGACAAAAAAAAAGATGAAAAGAATTAAATCCGAAAAAAAAAAATAGAAAATAAAAAAAGAACAGAAAATTCAATAAAAAAAACCAAAATGTGCTAAAAATAAAAAAAATTAATAAAAAAAGAAATTATAACAAATAAAAAAAATAGACCAAAAAAACTGAAAAAAAATCCTAAAAAAAATTAAATCCAAAAATAAAAATAAAAAAAGCAAATAAAAAAAGAAAATTGAATACAAAAAACCAAAATGTGTTAAAAGTAAAACAAATTAATAAAAAAAAGAAATTATAACAAATAAAAAAAAGACAAAAAAAACTGAAAAAAAATTAAATTCGAAAATAAAATAATAAAAAATAGAAAATTTAATAAAAAAACCAAAATGTTTTAAAATTAAAACAAATTAATATAAAAAAAGAAATTATAACAAATAAAAAAATAGACAAAAAAGAAAAAAATCATAAAAAAAAAAATTAAATCCGGGAAAAAAATTAAATTAAAAAAAAACCAAAATGTGTTAAAAATAAAACACATTAATAAAAAAAAGAAATTATAACAAATAAAAAAAATAGACAAAAAAAATGAAAAAAAAAATCATAAAAATGTGTATATAAATAAACTAAAAATGTATCATATTTATATAGATATACATACATATACAAATGTGTATGGAAAAAAACTAAAAAAAATAAATTATTTCTAAGGTTGGGGAGAGGGTAATGTGTTGAGAGTATATAGCATGGTAGGTAAGGGGGGGGAGGGGTTCATAGCTAGATCTACACATATATATACATACATACATATATCTATACACAACATGTATAAAAACCAAAAAAATATACATTATTACCTATAAATCGTTGCAAGTGAAGGGTATATAGAGAGGTGGGAAAGTTAGGAGGGAAGGGGGGAGGGGGGTGGGGCGTGAGGGGTAGGATGGGGTTTTTCTCAAAGCTTAAAAAAAAAACGTCACAGAGGGCAGAACCTGGTTCTGCCTTCTGTTAAATGAATTAAATTGGGCGACAGCCCTGCATGAGCCAGGGCTGTCGCCTAATTAAAGGGGCCCACGCGGTGGGCCTCTTTAAATTGGAGATGGGCCGGTGCCCGTCTCCAAAATGGAGACAGCCAGGCCCACGTTTATGGGCCTCTTATTGGAGACGGGCATCTACCCGTCTTTAACATGGAGACGGGAAGATGCCCGTCTCTATTTATAGAGGCCCACGTTTGTGGGCCTCTAATTTGAGACAGGCTGACGCCCGTCTCCAACATAGAGACGGGCTTGATGCCCGTCTCCAACGTTGTGACGGGCATCAGGCCCTTCCTCAAGGTGGAGACGGGCAACTGTCGCCCGCCCGTCTCCATTTATAAAGGCCCACAAACGTAGGCCTCTTATTAGAGACGGGCTGTCGCCCGTTTCCAACGGCCCGTCCCCAAGGTGGAGACGGGCAACTGTCGCCCGTCCATCTCCATTTATAGAGGCCCACAAATGTGGGGCTCTTACTGGAGACGGGCTGAAGCCCGTCTCCAACGTTGTGACGGGCATCAGGCCCATCCCCAAGGTGGAGATGGGCAACTGTCGCCCGCCTGTCTCCATTTATAGAGGCCCACAAACATGGGCCTCTTATTGGAGATGGGCTGAAGCCCGTTTCCAACGTTGTAATGGGCATCAGGCCGGTCCCCAAGGTGGAGACGGGCAACTGTCGCCCGCCCGTTTCCATTTATAGAGGCCCACGTTTGTGGGCCTCAAATTAGAGACGGGCATCTGCCCGTCTCCAACATGGAGACTGGCATCAGCCTCTGTCCATTTTTGGAGACCGGCTGACGCCCGTCGCCAACATGGAGACGGGCATCAGCCCGTCTCCAACGTTGTGACGGGCAACAGGCCCATCCCTAAGGTGGAGATGGGCTACTGTCGCCAGCTCGTTTCCATTGAAGACGGGGATAAGCCGTCTCCATTGTGGAGACTGGCAACCTGTCTCCAGCCCGTCTCCAATGCAAAAGACTGACACGAATTCGGAATTTGATAAGTACAATCTGATCATGCTTTCTTTGAGCTGTCGCCAAACCGTCACAAATGTTTGGAAGTCACGTGAAGATGGCATCAATAATTTGGGGAAATACCCCTCACCGTGCCGTCGCTAAATTTTCACTCATTTGAGTTCTATATAAAGAGTAAACCATCCCGCATGTTCAAGGCATCCATATTTACAGCCGTCTTTATTCTCAATACTTAAATATCAAACTAAACGATGAGTAAGGAAGTTCAAGGTGAGTGGGTCACCGTAAAAAAGGAGAAAACGACAAAGAAATATGATTTATCGAAGGCAAGTAGTAGCAGAGTTGAAGGTAGATTTGATCTAAACGAACCACCAAAAGAAGATGGTTACATTTCGATGGCTCAACACCATCAAAGGAATGTGGAGCAAATGTATCGGATCCTTCTGCCGAAGTTGTTCGAGTGAAAAACTTTGTAAAAGCGTAGTAAGTAATTAAGGTTAACAAGTATGTCATATATTCACAAAATATGTGTGTGTATCTTGTTATGGACTTTTGTATTGTTTCCATCTAAGTTAACCGTCTGTTAATGTAATCCCTAATTATCGAATGTTATGCAATAAAATCTTGTTCATTGTAAATTATGTTATGAAATTTCTATAATATTGTAGTAAAAACTATGTAGATTGTAAATTATGTTATGAAATTTCTATAATATTGTAGTAAAAACTATGTAGACAAACATAGTATTTACAAATTGTGTTTAAATAATGACTAATTATATACTCGAAGTTAAGAATACATGAGTAATTGGTATTGTCACTGAAACAATGTTAATTAACTGATGTTGTTACTCAGTGTTTAAAGACGTTATTCGTTAAAAGAAATATGGCAAATTGCGAGGCAAACTATTTGGTGATGGCATGGTGACGGACTGTCACCGTACCGTTACCTAGCCGTTTCTATATATCAGAAGGGGAGAAACTTATCACTAAGCCGTCACCAAATTAGTGACGGTCGTAGCTGGGCCGTCACCGAATGAGTGACGACTAATACAGTGACGGCTCGGTGACAGTTATTGTTGCCCGTAACTGTACCGTCACTTTTCCATCACAAAACTAGTGTCAAAATTTCCTTCATTGTACCGTCGCCATGGAGTTCAAAACTAGTGAATGTGAATAATCTTTGTAGGTGGCATTCATGACCATGGAGTTCAAAATAAATTTCCTATATGAATGAAATAGGGAAGGATATATCAAGACCAAAGCCTACTCATAAGTGAAAGCTAAAAAGTATGAATATAAACAATGTGAAAGCATCATGATAGGAAGTTTTGGATTTTCAAGGATCAAGACCAAAGCCTACTCATAAGTGAAAGCTGAAAAATATGAATATAAACAATGCGAAAGCATCATGAGAGGAAGTTTTGATATCAATTCTAGCTTCAAACTCTAGCGGGGATCAATTTATTTGCCAAATGCCATAATATGAGAATCCAGACAATTTCCATAGGGAAGATCTTTCAAGAGTGGAAGCTGATCTCTTTAAAATCCATGCAATTGAAGAAGGCTTTTGGCAACAAAAATTTGGTTGCAAATGGCTTGTGGAAGGAGAAAGAAACACAAAGTACTTTCAAGCAATTATGAAAAAGAAAAGAGCTAGAAATTATGTATGGAGAATTCAGAAAGACATAAATTCCATATTAGAAAATCCACTTGATATTAAAGAAGAAGCTATCGGATTCTTTTAAGCTTTGCTCAAGAATGATCCTAGTGATCCTATCCTAAGCCAAACACCTGACTGGAGCTCTATTCCCCAGCTCATAGATCATAATGATAATCTCATGCTGAACATGGACCCTACCATTGAGGAAATCAAGCAAGTTGTGTTCTCAATTGATTCAAATAGTGCAGTAGGTCTAGATGGATTCTCTTCTTTGTTTTATCAAGTTTGCTGGGATTTCATCAAGGAAGACCTTCAAGAAGCTATTGTTGATTTCTTCCATGGTTCAGATCTTCCTAAAGGTATCACCTCTACTACTCTTGTTCTTATTCCCAAGAAAAAGATGATCCTAGAAGTTGGAGTAATTTTAGACCAATAAATCTATCCAATGTTCTTAATAAAATTATCACTAAAAGTTTAGCTGAGAGATTGGCTAAAATCCTTCCAAAAATTATCTCAGCAAATCAAAGTCGTTTTACCCCTGGAAGACAAATATGTGACAACATCCTTTTCGCTCAGGAAATGGTGCACCATATTGTCAAAAAAGCTTGAGGTAGCAATGTCATATTGAAACTGGACATGGCCAAAGCTTATGATAGACTACAATGGAAATTTCTTTTTAATGTCTTCCAAAAGTTTGGCTTTAATGCAGATTGGATCTCCAAAATTAATAGATGTATCTCGAATTGTTGGTTCTCTTTGATTGTGAATGGTGAAATCTCTGGTTACTTCAAGTCTGAGAGGGTATTGAGGCAAAGGGATCCAATATCTCCAGCCTTTTTCATTATTGTAGCTGAATATCTTTCTAGGGGCATCAATAAACTGTTTAATAACTTCCCTACTTTGTCCTATAAGACTGGTTGTTCCTTTTCTATCTCTCACCTCTCCTTTGCAGATGACGTGATTATTTTCTCTAATGGAAGTAAAGATGCTCTAAAAAAACTCATGGAGTTCCTGAGCCACTAAGAGCAAGTTTTTGGGCAACAAGTAAACAAAGAGAAAAGTGAATTTATTGTTGACAAGAAAGTGTCGAGATACAGAACAATCATTATCTCTGAATCTACAGGCTATAGGCAGTTACATCTCCCTATCAAATATCTGGGTGTCCCCCTCTTTAAAGGCCCAAAAAGATCCAGTCTCTTTGATGAGCTTTTCCAGAAGATCAATTCCAAGCTGACAGGTTGGGAAAAGAAAACATTGTCACCAGGTGGTAGAATTACTCTTATCATGAGTACTCTCTCTTTCATGCCCTTTTATCTGATGCAAATCATTCATCCCACAAAAGCAATCATCCAGAGACTTGAAAGACTTTTCAATAAATTCTTATGGGGAGACAAATCTGATTCCAAACAACTTCATTGGGCAACTTGGGACATAACATGTTTTCCTTTTGAGGAAGGAGGGCTTAGAATGAGAAAGCTGGCTGATCTGAGTGAGGCTATGAACATCAAATTGTGGTGGAGGTTTAGAACAACTGACAACACCTGGGCTACTTTTATGAGGAATTATTATTGTGCAGGCATTCATCCTTGTCTGATGGAGACCAAACCTCATGACTCTCCATTGTGGAAAAGATTAAAACAAGCTGGATTCCATGGTGAACAATTCATTAGAGAGAATTGAAAATGCAGACATCTCCTTTTGGTATGATACCTGGTTTGAAGATCTCATTATTCACTCATATGCTGAGTCTAGCTCAATATCTTCTACCAAAGTCAATCACTTTTTGAAAATGGTAAGTGGAATGAAAGAAAGCTGTCAACCTTCTTACCTGAAAGATTAGCTCAAGAAATTTGCAAGATTCCAATTGATTTGAATAAAAAAGATGCTATTTTTTGGACTATCTCTAAAGATGGGAACTTCACCTTAGGTAGTGCCTGGGATAGCATTAGAACTAAAAGAAGCGAACAACTCACTCTAAGCTACATTTGGCATAACTCTATACCACTTAAGATCTCTTTTTTCTTGTGGAGATTACTTCATAACTGGATTCCGGTTGACATTCGTATGCAACGTAAGGGAATCTACATGGCATCTTGTTGTCAATGTTGTAAAGCTGTTGAAACCATTGACCATTGTTTTATTAGTAGTCCTGCTGCTACTTGTGTTTGGGGCCATTTTGCTCAAAAGTTTGGAGTTAAACTCCCTTCCACAGGTTCTCTCAACCATTGGATATCAGCTTGGATTTTCTCTGGTGACTATGTCAATAAGGGGCACATTCATACCCTTGTTCCTTTTTTCTCCCTCTGGTTTCTTTGGCTGAAAAGGAATAACGCTAAATATGAAAACTTGGGTTTTTACTCATCTAGAGTAATTTGGAGAGTTAGAAGACTTATTACGCAATTGTTTGAAGCAGGCCTATTAAAAAGATGGCACTGGAAATGGGACTCATCATTAGCCGCTTCTTTCTACTGGTTCTTCGATAGACCTTCCACTAAACTCCCTATTCTGGTGAAATAGATCAAACCACCTGAAGGATATTTTAAGTTAAACATTGACAATAGTGTCCATGGAATTGGAGGACCTGCAGGTGGTAGAGGAATTCTACGTGACTCAAAAGGAAATTTTGTCTTTGGTTTCTTTGTTCATTTTGGACATGACTCTCCCATTAAAACTAAAATTTGGACACTGGTCCAAGGTCTTCAACTTTGTCAAGAAAGAGGGATTATCAGTATATGGGTTGAGATGGATGCTTTAGAAGTTGTTAACATTATTTCCAAGGGGGCCCTGGGTTCATGGAACATTTGTTATGACATACAAGCTGCCAGGAAGCTGCTGAAAGATTGCAAAGCTAAATTATCTCACATCTATAGAGGGGGTAATCAATCTGCAGATTTCCTTGCCAACTTGGGGGCTAAAGCTTCTGGTCTTTATGTGCTTTATTCTTCTCACAACTACCACAAACTGAAAGGTATGCTCCGATTGGACAAATCAGGTCTTCCTCAATTCAGATTCTAAGTGTGCTTCTATGAACAGTCTTGTACTTATTTTTCTCTTGAGATCTTTTAAAGCTTGTTTTAAGAGAGACAGATTATGTCTCCCCTTTATTCTTGTTGCCCTTTGTGTTTTGCACTTTTGTAAGTTGTCATTTGGATAGTATCACCAACTTTTCAAACATCAACCCTTTTAAGCTCTGTTAGGTTCTCTTTTGTAAGATGAGGGAACATGTGCCTCCTCTAGACTAGAATTGGACGATGGGACATGTCACGCCCTAAACTTAGACCCTAAACTCGGGCAGGACTCGCTAAGAACTTACACAATTCATTTCAAACTTGCAAAGCTAATCAAGTACCAATATAAAGAGTGGCAAAACCTGTTAAATTCACATCAGAGCATCTATATACATCATTGTCAAAATATTTACATAGTCTGAACCAAACATAATACTTTACTAAAATTTACATATTCTCTACCGTACGACAATACATTACTAAAGTTTACAAAGTCTCTACTAGTAATCTACAATAACATAGACGCATCCAAAATTTAGCTGGATCTGCCCTATAAAAGACATTCAGCATACCACAAGCCGACAAAGGTAGGGGACACTACGACTGGTTCTCCTCCTGATAACTGGACTCACTTTCTCCTGCGAAACAAGTAAATAAATAACATGAGCAAAGAAAGCTCAGTAAAATGAACACCCGGAGTTAGGCTCTGAGAGTTGTGCAAACCGAAGAGGCAATATGGAATCAGAAATAAATCAAGGCGTATTGTGAAGTCAAAGTACATGAGTATCTACAGAGGACTAAAACTAATTAAATCACATCAGACCAGAACTAAACCATAATCCAATCAATACATAGCACATATACAAGACTAATATCGGAGTTGCGTAGCCAGATACCACAAAACTGGTGAACTTATCTTACAATCTTACTTATACTAAGGTATCTCACAAGCTCTATGGTACATTCTCAATACAAGCATCTTACAAACATAACTTATGTAAATACTACCTAGAGCTGTAATAGTCATAGTTAAATCTCAACACACCAAATAATGGATGGCCTGTATTGGCCTCATCATCTCACGGTGAATCATCTCCTATTGCGAGGGCACACGATGGCCACTTGTTGGCCCCACACCTCCGTACGGTGAATCATCTCCCACCTAGGGGCACACAATCTTATAGGGTCATATTCGGCAATCTCACCCACCAAATGGGTGTTACAGCTCTAGGGATAACATATAGTAATAAATACAATAGCTTATCCAAACCATAACACAAATTAATACTTAAACATCACAAGGTTTCACTACGATTGAAGTGGAAGACTCTTAATTACAAGCATATCAGAGCGGAGCCAATGAATTTCAGAGTATGTGATATCAACTGAGATAATAGGGAAAGAACCAAGAGGATCTAAGTACAAGAGGGTTGTTCAACTTACCTTGGCTTATCGTTACAAATAATAGAGTTCTTTTATTTAAAATACACTTTCGAGCTAAGTTGACTCTGCAAACCAATAAGCATATTTGAGATTTCTAAATATAAAATATACATGTATTATACCAACATTGATTTTTATACATTGGATATACAACCCTATACATTTACATTATTCTTAATTTGATTTTTCTACCATCACATCATTTCAACTCTATTACACAAGCTTAACAGGCCATGGCATTTTCCCTATTTTATCTTATTTTCTTATACATGTAACTTATCATTTTTCTTCACAAATATACTAGCTCAACAAACATACATATAGACACATAGCTTACTACCACCAAATTATTAATACACAATATAATTAGTAGATATACTATTCTATGCAATAACATTTCCTTTCATTACATATATACACATACAGGTTAACACCCACACAGACAACCACCAAATCAAGGTCAAACACATACACAAACTCCACCAAAGCTTGTACCATCTTCTTCAACTATACCCTTAAACTATTCTCACCATGACCTTCTTTAATTTTGTGTTTATTTGCTACTCAACAGGTAAAGGAATCAATTATTTCATAATCAATATAATTCTACACATTCATAACTATATATATATATATATATACATATCAGAAATTCATAAGCTAATTAAATCCAACTCACCTTTCTTATGGTTTCTAGAGCTCAAATCCTTCAAATTTTATTAGCAAGAGCAAATAGGCGAAAATTGGCATAAAAGGTCGTCGGGTGTGAAAAGAAAGGAAATGAGGCCTGATTCCTTGGTTTGCTGAATTTTAAACTTATTTGATTGCTTTACAAATATAAATTCTATTAATTCCTAGTTTTGTTAACAAACTAGTATCAGCCTAGATGGTTAAGACTCAAGCATAGGAAAAAGAGTGCACAGGTTCGAATCCCAGCAACTATTTACCTTAGTTTTTTTTTTTTCATTTTTTGTTTATATAAAAACCCCATATGGCATATAATAAAGTGGGTGTTACAGCCTTCCCCCCTTCAAAAGTTTCGTCCTAGAAACTTATTTACATGGCATCTCGAATAGAAAGGGGTACTTTTCTTGTATTTCTGATTCCAATTCCCAAGTAGCTTCTCTCGGTGTGCGATTACTACTCCACTGGACTTTTATATACAGAATCGTACGGTACCGAAGTACTTGATCCTTTCTGTTGACAATAGCCACTGGGTGTTCTTCATACGTCAAGCTATCTTGTACTTGTATTTGATCATATTGTATAATGTGGCTCGGATCAGGTACATATTTCCGCAATTGAGAGACATGAAATACATTGTGAATGCCTGCTAATGTTGGAGGTAAAACTACTCTGTACGCAACTTCCCCGATCCGTTCTAATATCTCAAACGGGCCTACATACCGTGCATTCAATTTTCCTCATCTACCAAATCTAATCACGCCTCTAGTAGGTGATACCTTCAGAAATACATGTTCGCCTGCCTCAAATGCCAGATCTTTACGCCTTACATCTACCCAACTCTTTTGTCTGTCTTGTGCACTTTTAAGCTGGGCTCGAATCAGTTTAACTTTTTCCTCTGCATCTTCAAGTAGTTGGGTACTTATCACTTTTCTTTCATCTAAATCCTAGTATAACCGGGTTCTGCATTTTCTGCCATTTAATACCTCATAGGGTGCCATCTGAATACTAGATTGATAACTGTTGTTATAGGGAAATTCAACCAAAGCTATATGTGAATCCCAATTACCACCCCTGTTCATAACACAAGCTCGAAGCATATCTTCTAAAATCTGGATGGTTCTTTTTGTTTGGCCATCTGTTTGAGGGTGAAATGCTGTACACATTCTCAACTTTGTACCTAGCACTTGCTGCATACCTTGCCAGAATCTAGATGTGAATTTGGGATCTCGGTCAGATACAATCTCTGTAACGCCCCGATCCCTCACGAGACCGGAGGCTCTAATAACCATGCTATTCTCAACCCAATACCAAACCCGGTCACAAAATTTTAGGAAAAAAACGGACATAGTTTCCTCTGTACCGCGGACATTTTTCAAACCTGTAAATGCTCAAAATAGCCTAAATATACTAAATCAAGCTTTTATAATTAAAATTCAAAGGTTCAAGGTCATCCAAGCCAGGAGACAAACAACAGCTCCAAATCACACATGCATGCACCCAACTTAACTTTTCATTAAACCTTTTTAACATGTCATCCTATGATAACATTAGAGCAATTTTAGAAGTTGAAATCAACACATCTAAACATACACCCCCAAGCATGCAAGAACTAAAAGGAGAATTAAAAGTTATTACAAACCATAATATCTCAAAGCTAACATTACAACCAACAGCTTTCAACTTGCAACTACAAGAATATACATAGCCTTAAGGCCACAAAATAGATCATGTTATAGCAATACAAGTACACCATGTAACAACAAGAAGGCAAATCCGCCTTAGACAACAAACACACAACAACTAAGGCAAAGGCTCAGCCTGAACTTCTTCCTCTTCCACTAACACCTCAACTAGTTGGGGTTCACCCTCAGCACTTCCTGAAACATGTTTAGCGAGGTATGAGCAATCACAATTGCTCAGTGAGGGATAAGGTCTACTGGGGACGTGCAATGCAGCAGTTAGTACAAATAAAGTATTTTACAACCAAAGAACAATTAAAACAACAAGTTACTACACATTAAAAAGGATACGATACACTTTGACTTCTATAACGTCCCGGCTAAGCGAATACCCCGAAGGGCAGAGGCACACCAGCGACGCCACGAACTGAAATCTCGATGTAATAATGACACTGATATCGATAAGCCGGCATCCCCTTATAACTCCAAACGGGTGTACTCCGGATGTACCCCGAAATCCTACGACCCAACTCTCCCTGGGCGGCATCCCAAGCGAGAAAGGGACTGGGCAACCATGGTAGCCGAGGTGGACCGGCAAGCCCGATGCCGCCCGGTTTCCCCGACACTACCATGCCCGAATGGTTGTTCAACCACGATGCAATGCACTCAAAATGATAACAATAGTATAAATCAATAAACACATGGTTGATGGACAACAAAGTAGGTTGCCCTCACACACAATATATAGACAATAAGTGCACATAATCTAAGTACAAGTAAATAAACTATTATGCACATAAGGATGAAGTCTCCCTCACCTCTACCGAGCTCCAAGATGTAAGTTTGAATCACATCATTTCCAGTCACCTTGAACCTATGAGCAAACATTACTTCAATTACTCTTTAACTACAACATTCATTCTAAGTTAGCTAACTTATAACTTCGCTTATTTAGCATATATACAATATCTATTAGAATTCTATTTTTAACAAAATACCACTTTTATATACTTTAACTTAACATATATTCCATATTTTCAATAGTCTACAAGTTAATTAAGAAGATAGTTCAAAAACTTAAATGAGAATGATTCAACCAGCATGCTATAACTAGATATAAATCGAGCTAGAATTTAGTTTAACTAAAATCAACACATGAGCCTGCAGTGACTCATACTATTTCTCATTTTACTTTAGTTAATAACTTGTACAATAAATTAATTCCCTCCACATAACAATAAGCTAGCCATTAACTCACCTCAAAGAATTTCTCCAAAGGATATATAGATAATAAAGGTTAGGTTACTTTAATGTTCAAATGACACATTCATTCACAATGACACTACCCAGTCTTTTACTACTTTAATGAACGTCTAATTTATATTCTACTTTACTTACAATAGTTAGTAATATCTCTATGAAGATAGCCCAACATTAGCACATAGGGAAAGAAATGCATTTATCAACTAATAGAAAAGTTAACTATCAACCATTTAATAACTAACATACTATTTTAGTAAAATAACTATACTTCAAGCTAAGATTCTAACATATCACTAGTAGTATTAACTTAAGTTAATTACATTTAACATATAATAGACAACTATCAACTTACAATTAACCTTACATGTAGTTTCAAAAAGCATTAAACACATTCTTCCACATAGTTTACTTGACCTTTCTAAGTGTTCACTAGTTGCACATTGATAACAACAACTAATTCTAACAGTTGAATTGTTTAGCATATATAGAAACATTACCTATGTCTAAAGGTGGTGACCATCACAACTCTACTAGCATTTCTCATTCACAGTCGAATAGAATATCTTTCAATTTAAATTAACTTTACTAGCAATTAGATTTCAATTACAATTCATGAAAACAACATAACTATAAGAGCCCCATTACGTTATTAATCATCCAAGGACACTACACAATAAGATCTTGATCGAATACATCCAATTAGAACTGAATTATATCATTACTATAGCAAAATAACAACAAAATTCAGATTCTCGCGTAACAGGGCATTTCTGACACATCTCACCAAAATGATCATAACTTGCTCTAGACAACTCCGATTAATGCACCGTAAAAAGCTGTAGAAACTAGACTCGTAAGGCTTTCTAATGGTATATAATTCAACCCCTAATCCTTCTCCAATTAATACAGTTTTAAGCTCGAAGTTGCCTCAATGCAGTTGGAATAGAAGCAGTTTATACAAGCAAATAAGCAGTTTTACAAAAGGGCATATACAAGATATAATTAGAATTACATCAAAAGTTCCACACCAACTTGAAACTACATTTAAACATTCAAGAAGTCATGCCAAGGTCTTAGAAGCGCGAGACAACCGAAATTGCACCTAAACCCCTTTGTTATTCAAGCTATTTCTCCTCCAAACCAAAGTTAATGATTCAAATTTAAAGGAAAACTCTACCAACCTTCTAACTAACCCTCAAGGAACCCTTTCAACCCTCTAACTCATTCAAACGCCCGCAATAACCTCGAAAGTCCCAAATTCCCTCTTATGGCTTTAAACTACACCTACAATGCCTGGGCTTCAAACAAGGGATATCAAGGCTTCTATAGCACCTAGGTAGCTTAAGGATACTAGAATTGAAGTCCGAATTCACCCGGATTCGCATTAACCCCGAAAGCCCCAAATTAAAGTCGACTATTTTACGTTTTTATGCGATTTTAGAGCAATTCAAGTGCACGGGGCTATTAGACTACCTTCATTAGCACCTAAGGCATCTATTAGGAGTGTTGAATCAAGCTAATTCGAGCAATTACACAAAACCCTAGAAAATTTGTCACTATTCACCTCATGAATTAAACTAACGATTCCAATCGTTTAAAAAGTGAAACAATGGTTCAAATATGTTCTCTAGCACTCATATACAAGGTATAATAGTATAGATAATCAATACAATAGCATTTGAACACATTTTCAACAAATCAAGAAAATAGCAACTATTTTAAAATGCGAAAATAAGCCGTGAAATCCCTCACCAATGCGCGTAGGAGCTCCTAGGAGGCTAGTAGACACCCTAAACCACTTGCACCTAGCTTGGCTTGGCTTGGAATGAGGATTTGTTGAGCAAAAAAACTCTATTTCTTCTCCTATGCAATTCTCGGATTTGCTACAGTGTTTTCAGCATGCTCTCTTTTTTTGTTTTTGTTTTGCTAAGTTATGAGCTAATGTGTGTGTTGTGTGAGTTATATATTAAATGGGGCTAAGTTGCTTGCTTAAATGGTTCACTAAATGCGCTTAGTTAGCTTAAAATGAGCCTAGATAGTAAAATGAATGCTAGCTAATTCATTCCCTAAGTTATGTTACGTAACACTATTTATACAACTACAAAAATCATTTTCTAAACGAGCTCTCCTATCGCCTCTAGCTCAAATGCACATTTTTCCCACTACTCTAACAATTAATATGATTTAATAAAAATGCTAATTCGCTAATAGCATGAAGTTAAAAACGGAGTGAATAGTAATTTAAGAAGACAGTTAATAATGCACAGAAGGAAATGCGCAAACAAGGGATGCAACAGTAATTGAATGCATGACTAAAACTCGGGCGTCACAATCTCTTTTGGTACCCCGTGTAGACATACTATTTCATTTATATAGAGCTAGGCCAATTTATCTTTATTCTCATCAACTCGAATGGGTAAGAAATGAGCTGTTTTGGTTAGCCTGTCCATAATCACCCAAATTGCATCATGTTTATCCCTGGTTCTGGGAAATCCTACCACAAAATGCTTTGACACACTATCCCATTTCCATTCCAGAATCTCTAATTGTTGTAACAATCCAGAGGGCTTCTGGTGTTCAGCCTTAATCTTTTGATAGGTTAGGCATTTAGCCACATAGTTACCGATGTCACTCTTCATATTATTCCACCAGAAGTATTCTCGAAGATCTTGCTACATTTTAGTCCTACTTGGATGTACTGTAAATGGAGACTCATGCGCTTCAGACAGAATTTCCTTCTTCAATGTTGGGTCATCTGGAACACACAATCTACCATTTTATCGAACAATACCATCTTCGTGTTTCTGGAATTCAGATTCTTTTCCTTCTTCAAATTTGTTTCTAATTCTTTCTAGGAATGTGTCATTTCTTTGTACTCCCTTTATTCGTTCCAATAACGTAGGCTGCAAAGTTAAATAAGCTAGTAAATTCTTCTCACTGGAAGTAATTACTTCAAGTTGTAACTTCTCAAATTCTTTGATCAGCTCTTTCTGTGATATCAACAAAGCTGCTACAAGCACTGAGGGTATTCTACTTAATGCATCAGCCACTCTATTAGCTTTTTCAGGGTGATAATAAATAGTCAGATCGTAATCCTTTAAAAGTTCTAACCATCTTCTTTGCCTAAGATTCAGTTATTTTTGAGTGAAGATATATTTCAAACTCTGGTGGTCAGTGTACATATCACATATAACCCCATATAGGTAATGCCGCCAAATCTTGATTGCAAAGATAACTGCTGCCAATTCTAGGTCATGTGTGGGGTAGTTTTGCTCGAAGCTCTTCAGTTGTCTGGAAGCATAAACAATTACTTTCCCATGTTGCATCAATACACAACCCAGACCACTTTTGGAAGCATCACTATATAAAGCAAAACCCTCGGATCCAGAAGGAAGAGTTAACACTGGTGTAGACACTAAACGATCCTTCAATTCTCGAAAACTTTGCTCATATTTTTCAGTCCACTGGAATTTAGAGTCTTTCCATGTTAGTTGTGTCAAAGGCATTGTTAATCGGACAAACCCCTCTACAAATTTTCTGTAGTAACCAGCCAACCCCAAAAAACTGTGAACTTCAGTAACAGATGTTGGTCTTGGCCAATTCTTCACTGCATCAATTTTTTGAGGGTCCACAAAAATACCATCCTGAGATATAATGTGACCTAAGAAAGTCACACTACCCAACCAGAATTCACACTTTTTAAATTTTGCATATAGTTGTTTCTCTCGAAGAGTTTGTAGAACCATTCTCAAATGATGTTCATGATATTCATGGCTCTTAGAATATATGAGGATATCATCTATAAATACCACTACGAACTGGTCCAGATAAGGCTTGAAGATCGTGTTCATCAGATTCATAAAGGCTGCCGGAGCATTTGTCAAACCGAACGACATTACAACAAACTCATAGTGTCCGTATCTGGTCCGAAAAGCCGTCTTCGAGACATCCTCGAATTTAACTTTTAACTGATGGTAACCTGACCTCAAATCTATCTTTGAAAACACTTGTGCACCCTGCAGTTGATTGAACAAATCATATATACGGGGCAAAGGATACATGTTATTCACTGTGACCTTATTCAACTCACGGTAATCAATACATAATCTCAAACTACCATATTTCTTTTTCACGAATAACACTGTCACACCCCACAGAGAGACACTAGGGCAGATTTAACCTTTATCAAGTAATTCTTGCTATTGAATCTTTAATTCTTTAAGTTCTACTTGAGCCATCCGGTATGGTATTTTCGATATAGGTTGTGTACCTGGCATAAGTTCAATCCCAAATTCAACCTTACGCTCTGGGGGTAACCCCGGAATGTCATCTGGAAATACGTATGGAAATTTTTTAACTACCGAAATATCTTCTACTTTTAATTCTTTCTGTTTAGTGCTCACCACATAAGCTAAGAATTCTTCATAACCCTTCTTTAATAGTTTTTGGGTCTTTAATGCTGATATAACCCATGGCATTTCTAGTTTCCTCCCCTTAATCTTAAACTCTGGCTCATTAGGTAAACAAAATATAACCTTTTTGGTAAAACAGTCAACATGCCCATGATACCTCGACAACCAATCCATCCCCAAGATAATATCAAGATCTTTCATGTCTAGACGAATTAGGTCAGCTAACAGTTCCCTATTCCCAACATATATTTTCGATATAGGCTGTGTACCTGGCATAAGTTCAATCCCAAATTCAACCTTACGCTCTGGGGGTAACCCCGGAATGTCATCTGGAAATACGTATGGAAATTTTTTAACTACCGAAATATCTTCTACTTTTAATTCTTTCTGTTTAGTGCTCACCACATAAGCTAAGAATCCTTCATAACCCCTTTTTAATAGTTTATGGGTCTTCAATACTGATACAACATGTGGTATTTCTAGTTTCCTCCCTATAATCTCAAACTCTGGCTCATAAGGTAAACAAAATATAACTTTTTTGGCAAAACAGTCAACATGCCCATGATACCTCGACAACCAATCTATCCCCAATATAATATCAAAATCTTTCATGTCTAGACGAATCAGGTCAGCTAACAGTTCCCTATTCCCAACATATACTACACAATTTATATATATAACATTTGTAACTAGAGAGATCCTAACAGGATTTTCCACAGATAATTCAGCTTCTAATGATTCAGGCTAGTAATTTATCATGGATGCAAATGTGGAGGAAACGAAAGAGTAGTTTGACCCCGTATCAAATAAAATGTGAGCATATGCATTAGAAATTTTTAGAATACCTGCCACTACTGCATCAGAAGCTTTGGCATCTCCTAATGTCAAAAGCATACAGTCGGGCCTTAGGTTGAGGTCTCTGGCTACCACCTCTCGGTACAAACTGTTGATCAGGTCTAACCACAGGGGGACGAGTCGGTCCAACATGAGGCAGCTAAGGATATAACTCCGGACATCTCCTGATATGGTGATTCAGAGCCCCACATTTAAAACATCCCCCAGTTATCCGCCTACAATTTTCTGAAAGGTGAGAATTACCACAGTAGTCGCATTTAGGCGTTTGACCTTTCTGATGTGAAACTGATGGTTTGAATTACGACCCCTGACTCCCAACCTGCTGGACATAGGGCTATTGTTGGAATCCCTGCGTCTCTGACTACTGATCATATGGTCTTTTTACAGAACTTACACTAGAACTACTACTTTGTTGGGGAGTCCAAGATTTATCCCCTTTCTTGCTGCTGCTGGTCGTACGCTTCTAGAAATGTTGTCTTTTTAAATTCTCAGCCTTTTCTACCTTAATGGTAGCATCAAACACATCCTCAAAGGTCAAGTAACAGTTATAACCCATAAACCTATGTATGGATGGTCGCAGTCTTGCTAAATTTTTTTTTGCACTTGATTCTGCATCAGGTACCATGTATGGTGCATATTCGGCCAGTTCCGTATATTGATTAGCATAGTCGGTTACAGTCAAATCTCCTTGAACCAGATGCATAAGCTCTTTGATCTTTTCGTCTCGATAGGCACCAGGATAATATTTTTCCTCAAAAATCTTTCTAAATTCTTGCCATTCTTTGTCCACTAACATGCCAACTAACTTCTTCTTCCACTATGAATCTGCTAACCCACAAAATTTATGCGTTGCGAGTCAAACTTTGTGGCTTCATCATATCTCACAAGCTTCCATCTTTTTTCCATTGACTCTAACCAGATATGGGTTTCTTGTGAATTGTTTATGCCCCAGAACTCCCGAGGATTATGAATTGAGAACTCTTTGTAAGCTTTAGAATCTTTAATATCTTGCCTTTTCTTCTTCTTTTTCTTCTTTTTCTTTCCTTTAATCCCAGCCTGAAAAATTCCAACTGCTATTTGGTATAATATTTCTCCCGCTACAGCATAAGTATCTACATGTGAAGCGGATTCATCCTCAAGTGTCTTCCCTGTCTTTTTAGCTCTCTGCCTTTCTAAAATATCAACTAAAGGGGCATTATCACTGATTACTCCTGCATGAGTTTTGGCATTGTCACTGGCATCTCCACTAAGAGTCCTATGATCCATTTCCTGGAAACAAATA
Organism: Ehretia macrophylla; assembly: GCA_037974665.1. Lineage (NCBI taxonomy): Eukaryota > Viridiplantae > Streptophyta > Magnoliopsida > Boraginales > Ehretiaceae > Ehretia > Ehretia macrophylla. The sequence continues at coordinate 11,737,607 of CM075765.1, forward strand.
ACATACAAGCACTTCCAACTGGTCATTATACAGAACATAGTATTATTTTGAATGTAAAGTTAACATAACACAATCTTAGCTACCCATAACCTAGGTCGCATTGATCAAGAAACCTATTGCTCTAATACCAATCTGTCACGCCCCGAACTTAGACCCTAAATCCAGGCGGGACTCACTAAGGACTTACACAATTCATTTCAAACCTGCAAAACTAATCAAGTACCAATATAAAGAGTGGCAAAACCTATTAAATTTACATCAGAGCACCTATATACATCATTGTCAAAATATCTACATAGTCTGAACCAAACATAATACTTTACTAAAATTTACATCTTCTCTACCGTACGACAATACATTACTAAAGTTTACAAAGTTTCTACTAGTAATCTACAATAACATAGATGTATCCAAAATTTGCTGGATTTGCCTTACAAAAGAAATCTAGCATACCACAAGCCGACAAAGGTATAGGGGACACTACGACTGGTTCTCCTCCTGATAACTGGACTCACTTTCCCCTACGAAACAAGTAAATAAATAACATGAGCAAAGAAAGCTCAGTAAGATGAACACTCGGAGTCAGGCTCTGAGAGTTGTGCAAACCAAAGAGGCAATATGGAATCAGAAATAAATCAAGGCGTATTGTGAAGTCAAAGTATATGAGTATCTATAGAGGACTGAAACTAATTAAATCACATCAGACCAGAACTAAACCATAATCCAATCAATACATAGCACATATACAAGACTAATATTAGAGTTGCGTAGCCAGATACCACAAAACTGGTGAACTTATCTTACAATCTTACTTATACTAAGGTATCTCACAAGCTTTATGGTACATTCACAATACAAGCATCTTATAAACATAACTCACGTAAATACCGCCTAAAACTGTAATAGTCATAGTTAAATCTCCACACACCAAATAATGGAAGGCCTGCATTGGCCTCATCCTCTCACAGTGAATCATCTCCCACCGCCGAGGGCATATGATGGCCACCTGTCGGTCCCACACCTTCGTACGGTGAATCATCTCTCACCTACAAGCATACAATCTTATAGGGTCATATTCGGCAATCTCACCCGCTGGATGGGTGTTACAGCTCTAGGCATAACATATAATAATAAATACAATAGCTTATCCAAACCATAACACAAATTAATACTTAAGCGTCACAAGGTTTCACTACTATTGAAGTGCAAGACTCTTAATTACAAGCGGATCAGAGCGGAGCCAACGAATTTCAAAGTATGTGACATCAACTGAGATAATAGGGAGAGAACCAAGATGATCTAAGTACAAGAGGGTTGTTCAACTTACCTTGGCTTATTGTTACAAATAATAGAGTTCTTTTCCTTAAAATACACTTTCGAGCTAAGTCAACTCTGCAAACCAATAAGCATATTTGGGATTTCCAAATATAAAATGTACATGTATTATACTAACATTGATTTTTACATGCTGGATATACAACCCCATACATTTACATTATTCTTAATTTGATTTTTCTACCATCACATCATTTCAACTTTATTACACAAGCTTAACAGGCCATGGCATTTTCCCTATTTTATCTTATTTTCTTATACATGTAACTTATTATTTTTCTTCACAAATATATACTAGCTCAACAAACATACATATAGACACATAGCTTATTGCCACCAAATTATTAATACACAATATAATCAGTAGATACTATTCTATGCAATAACATTTTGTTTCATTACATATATACACATACAAGTTAACACGCACACAGACAGCCACCAAATCAAGGTCAAACATATACACAAACTCCACCAAAGCTTGTACCATCTTCTTCAATTATACCCTTAAACTATTCTTACCACTAGGTACTACAGTTATGGTTGCACTACCCAAAGGTTGGAGTAAGTCGAAATTTGTAAGCCAATTGACACAACTTTTACTTCTCTATAGACATGCTTTAGAGTGAAGTAAGGATGGCGCTATAGGATCTATTTGCAATCTTCTATCATATCATCATGCGAGCTATAGGTCCACCACTGCCTTGGAGTCTGTCTCAAATTTGAGTACCTTAACCTGTTTATCTTTTACATGTCGCAGGCCTTCCCATAGCACGTAAATCTCTACCGCATTATTAGATGCACACCCTAAGTTGTAGGTAAAGACTCACACCCTGTCACTGTCCTAGTCTCTAATAAGTCCCTCAACAATCGCAAGCCCAGGATTGTGTTTTACACAGTCGTCCACATTGAGCTTCATGCCTTGTTAGGGCTTTTCCTATCCAACGAGTCTCTCCAACTGAGTGACGGCTTGGTTAGGCGTCTCTTGGTCGGCCCAGGATTGGATCATCTCTTTTGCATATATAGTCGATTATGAATGTCCCTTTATTATCCTGCTGGGTTTCACATTCCTTGCCAAAAACCACAACATTCCTCCACCTCTATATCCAGCATATTGTAAATGGAAAACAATGTCCTAGGGCACCCCAGAAATTGATGTTGTCGTCTTTATGTTGTGGTTGATCCATGGAACCTAATCCAGTTGGAGAAAACAACTCGTCAGCGCCTTGTTCCTTAACTCCTCCCATACCCTTTTAGCCACATAGCATCTTCAAAAAATATGGTATGCGTCTTCCACAATTGTACCGCACAATCTATTAGTTGTGAGTAGTATGATCAGCAAATTGATAAGGGAGTAAAGGTTCATCCCAAATACCGATTAACTGATATAAATGTCAAGGAGAGATTCTTAAAGTATGAGCCATTTGTCTTAGCTGAACAAGTACGTCAAGCTTACTATGCCAAGTATCCTGGTGCTAAGAGAGATCAAGCCATTTGGTGGGTTGTATGCAAGATCAGATCAAGGAACCACTATGATATGTATTGAGATGAGAATGAAATAAATGAATACTTAGCTTTCGAGGCAGATAAAATGGATGTGTCATTATTACCAAATGATAACGAATTACTCATGCATTGTCATGAGTCTAGTGAATGCAATGGGGTAGTTAGAGATGTTAAAGAACAACACGAGGACTATGAAAGTGATAAAGATCACAAAACTGATTTGACAATGACACAAAATTTGAAGATGATGAATTATCTAAATGTATTAATAAATTTAACATTATATATATCAATTTGTATCTGACAGACTCAAAAGTTACAAAGAAAATCTTTATAACTTTAACATTGTATAAATTTAACATTATATTAATAAATTTAACATTGTGTATAGGTATGTATCTTATGTTGTTTTTAATTCAGTCATGGCCAGAGGTAAAGGTAGAGGGTCACATTATACTGGGATTTCACGATCATGATTAGATATACCATCATTTTTGCCATCGTCTGCAACACATTGTGATGCTCATCGGGAGTCCCTTAGTACCCTCGGGACATTAGCTCATTCGCCAGGATTATTTGAGTATCTAATTGACATCTGCGTGCACGACAAGAATGAACACATAGATATTATTGGTGCCACGCCTAGTAGTATCCATTAGCACTAATCCACACATCTAAAGTCATCAGGACGTGCCGAGAGCATTGTATCCTAGTGGGAGATAGGTTTCTAGTCATTGGATGAGTATACGTCATGGTTGGCAGATGGGTACACACATATTTAGCTATATAACAATGGGTAAAAATTCAATTCAATCTAAATATAAAGTATCTAGTTTAATTCTTTAATATTATACAAGTTATTCGTCATTGCAAATGAAACCAACTTAAATACATTTTATAATTGTTAACATATTTTTACCTACTATTGCATCCATATGAGAGTTCGGGAACATCTTTGCTAACGGGATCACGGGCCCGTGGATCACATATGTAGAGGTTCCACCAGACATCAAGGAACGATGATTTTACTCGTTTGAGGTATATATAAAAATTAATGCAATAAATATTTGTTATATTTTATATATATTATTTATACATTAATATTTGTATTAACTTATGGATGTATTTTTCTTCTTTGTGATTATGGGAGCCATGACATAAAGAGACATTTCTGTCATAAAGACGTAGATAAGTTGAAGGACCGATTACACAAGGTGCATAGAGAAAACAAGAGACCTAGTTGGACTATTGATGAAAACTAGGACCAGATGAAGATAAAATTGGAGACTGATAAGTGGAACAAAATATCAAAATAGAACAAGAAAAATCGGGAGAAAAACACTTTGGTCCATTACGCAGGTGTCACCCCTTTCATGGGATCAAGAAAAGGATGATATGTGAAACCAATTAACTAATTAAATTTAATATGTAAATTAATTAGTTTATTTTAATTCTTATATATGCACTTACTAATTATAAAGTTAATAATACAGGAGGAGACAAAAAGCTGCCCGATTTCCCTGGTCGAGATTTTTAAGGTGGCCCACAATAAAGGGAAGGGTGATAATGTACAATACTTTGACGATAAGGTTGCTAAGATGATATTAAGTATGTATACAGTATGGTTGTACATTACAAATATGTTTTTAATTTAATAAGAATACTAAGTTTTTCAAATTTTGTATTTACAATAGCGATATAATGAGATGATCTAGTAGTGTGAGGTTGCGAGGCAAGCGGATCCCATGGTACCGCCAACGAAAGCTGATGAGTTTTTCTTTGAGGCAGCTAACGGGTCTAGAAATGAGAGTGTTTATAGACTCAACTCGCAAGGGGTCCACACTAGGCGGGTAACACACGATGTCCCTACCATTTTTCCCACGCACACAGTGGGGACATCAATGCTGCTATCACTCAGGCGATAGAGGCCAAGAGGCGGGTACTTGAGGAGCAGCAGCGGCATTTTGTCGAGGAGTAGCATGCTGATTAGTAAGAGCTCAAGCAACAAGGACAAACGTACGAAGAGCAGCAACATCTGATGCAATAATAGTGTGAGCTGGAGGTTGAGATGTAGCGTTAGATGGCTAAGCACATGGCCTTGATGTAGAAGATACGTGAGGAGATCAACGACTTGCACGACAACTGCCTACCTCAAGATCTAGACCAGCCGGGCAATCAGTAAATTTTAGGCTTTTGATAAATTTAAAAAATTAATTGTTGTACATTATTTTACATTTTTTAGTAAATATTTGGATTTTAAATATTTTATTTTATAAATTTTATATTTTTTTTAAAAAATAAAAATTGAAATGAGATGGAATTATGGCAAACAATTTGCAACGACCTGGCAATAGAAGCCGACGACAGATTGGTGACAGATGATAATAAAAATTTAATTTTTAGAAGGATTGACGATGAAATTAAAAAAATAATTAAGAATAATAAAAATATATTGGTGACAGAACTTTGCAATAGAATGGAGGCTGATACCGAAAAAGTAAATATTTAATGTTTTTCTGGTTTGGCAACGGCATGAAGGCGTAATTTGAATTTTGCCACTAAATCTGACACGACGTCCAAATTTCTGTCACCCGTATTCTTAGGCAACAGAATGTGACTGTCACCCTTCTTCTTTTTTCTTGTAGTAAAGGAGAAGATATTGGAACACTAAGTTCATGTTATTGAAATATTTACCCTAGGGTGCTTAGGATATAGATCATGTCATACTGATTGGTTGAGTAAATTACTTGAATGCAATTGAGATAGAGAAGACAAGAAAAGAAGAAAAAAATGCTCTACATATAAGAATTATGTGGTTCACCATGCCTATATCTATAGAGCAACAAAATAAATTATTCACTATTGTAATGAAGAAAGACTTTACAATATTTTTCAATGCAAGAAAAAAAGTTTCTCAATACCTATGCTAACTCTCTTTCAAGTTACAATGAAATGGAACTACCATATTGCAAAGTTTCTATCTCTTTTTTAAAGCTGCAAAATGAGACTATTTATTGAAGAGAAATTAACACTATTTTGATCAAGATTAAGATAAGAACATTTTTAGTATAAGTCATCATAGTATAAGTGGGATTTTCATTTTTTAGTCTTATTGAACTTTTTTTCCAACGTAATATGGAAAAACACGAACCATTTGTCAATAGATAAATGCCTCATAATCTTTTCCTCTATCTGAGGCAATTAGCTAGCCATATATTTGGTGAAGAATCGCAGCCATAGGATGAAGGTATCTAGATAAGAAGAAGATATTTAACACAGATTTGCACATATATATCATGGATACATGACAAAGATCTCAGCTATTTTACCTGCCGTGTGATGTACGCTGCTTATCAAGTTGTCAACTAGCAACAAAGGTGGTGGCAGCAGTGGCTTGGTTATAATTCGACGAGATGTAAACAAAAGTCATTTGACGGTTTGCGTATGTTGAACAATGTTAGATTTTTATAGCTTTCCTAACAAATCCAATTTGACCAAAGAAAAAAAAACCGGTTTCTTAAGGCTTCAAACTACTAATCATTAAGACTACTATGAAAGAAAACTAAGGAAGTCATTTTCTTGACTTAGCCTGCGTGCATTATACCTACCCCCTTTTTAAAGAACTTTATTTCAATCTCAACAAAGAAATGAAAGCATAACTCTTTGCTTCTTGTCCTCTTACTCTTTTAGCCTACCATGTGGAGGTCTCTCGGGTATCTATGGCAGATCCGATCTGTCTCGTGATGAAGATCAGTCTTTTTCGATCTTCCACTAAGAAAGGTATCGTCACGACGACTCAATTTGTCCGGTAAACTACTTAGGGCTCCCCATGGTTTAGTAATGCGGATGAGAGATTTTCTTTTCATCCGGGGGTTCATTTCATTCATTATGAACTCAAAGTGTAAGGATGATTAGTGAGGTCTTAAAAACATCATACAATGAATTATCGGCCATTCCATTTTTGTTTTCAGCAAGTAGGCGATGCGAATCTATGCTTTCTATGTTTCAATCGGATACAAATTGCTTGGATGCATTTGAAAGCCTTGAGATGACTTGTAGAAAAAATGCTTACTAGGTTTGTCTTGTGTCTTCGAAACAAATGGTCCATTTATTGATGGGCGAACGACGGGGATTGAACCTACGCATGGTGGATTCACAATCCACTGCCTTGATCCACTTGGCTACATCCGCCCCTACCCCCGCACAGGTTTCAGTCTCTATCTATGATCAGATCTTTTCTGAACTCCCCTATGACCGCTATGAAATAGAAACTTTTTCCGTTACTCTAGTTGCAAGTCTATTGTTGTGTTGGGGAAACAAAGCTTCAACAAGTAGAAGCTTCCTGGCAAAGCTTCAAACAAAGAGGTTGGGTTGTTCACTTCATTGATTTGAATTTACTTTACTTATGATTAAAGATAGAGGCCAGGCAGGCAGTGAAGGCTCATTTAGTAGACAGCAAGCGAGCAGCAAGCACCTACTCCTATCAAAATGAAAAGCCGGAAGTAAAACTTGAAGAAGCGAGCCTCTATCAAAGAAAGCCATTGCGCGTTAACCCCTTGTCTTGTATAGGGTTCCAAACCTAAGCACCCCTAAACTACAAGCTTTCTTTGAAGCCCCTAATAATATATTTGAAGAAGCCCTTTTTCTACAAACCTCTCTATAATATAAAAGAAGCTCGAAGAGCTTTCTTCACGTACTTGAGCGCATCCCCTTTCTATTAGTAAGGTTGTCAAAAGGCTTTTCTTTAGTTCCTTTAGGACTAAACTAATCTAATTAATTAATAACGGTAGGGGGGCGCTAATGTGACCTTCTTTCAGCTAGCTTCACCTTATCCATTCATTTCTTTTTTCAAATGGATATTTAGGGATCTATCTTGTTCATAGATCTTGAAACCAGATCAATATCCATTTCTCAATAGATCTATCTATCAATAAAAAGATATAGATCTCTATATGGATCTATCTCCATAACTAAATATGGAAGAACCAACACTTAAAGGATGTAACCAACAGAAGGTTCTCACCGTGTCCCCGACATTGTTCTTTGATGATATCCCTTGAAAGGAGCCACCAATCTCTTTCTTTCTTCAATCGTTTCGATCAGGACAAGTGGCTTGGTTCGTTTATTCCTCCTATCTATGCAATTATCTATCTTAATTCGTGATCATGTTGGGCAAAAGGTAGTTGTAGAGGAGCGGCTGTGAAAGGGTGATTCCCCCATTTCCATTGAAGTTGGGAGGGCCTCCTTCCCTACCATTCCGGCCTATTATTGATAGGGATTTTACCGATGCTAAAGGTAGCTTGCTTACCAAGCCACCGACTTGAGAAGGGAGTCGGCAAAAAGAAGCGACGAGGAAGCGAAATTGTCTACAAAGATTTGCTTCTCCCCCTATAGTCATAATACTCGGCTCGTAGCTACTTTGATTCAAAAGGTAACCGATAGTTCCTAACTTTCTCCGCTTTCCGAAACCGTAACCATTTGTCATTCCGATTACTTCATCCATGAAATGGATTATTTCAAAATAGCGATACGCTCTAAAAAAAGTCAAGGATAAGCTTCTATTCTAGAAGTGGTAGCTTCCTGCCTCCTTCGGTGAGAAGTTCCCTTCATTTTCTAAAATGCCTGATTGGTTTGCTCAGCAAACGTACAAAGTGGACCGCACTTTGGCTGACCCTATTCTTCCCATTCGGGCTGGGTTGACCCAGAAGTACAGTAAGAAGGAATAGAACCACTGGAGAGTCGGCTGCAGTTCACACTTGGGCAAAGACGACTGATTTTGGAAGCGGAATACATATCGATTTTCACTATTCCAGATTCTTATTGAGCATAGCAAAATCAAGGTTTATGATAAAATCAGTGAAGTTTCTATGGTGTTCTACCTTTGCCTAGTCTCGGTTTACAGTGGAAGGCTCCGCACTTGAGCCTCGTTAGACTCAACTGAAGTGTAAGGTGTAAGTGAAGAGAATAGAAGAGATGAAGTACATCCCTTAGCCTAGTCTATATCCACAGTTGACGCAACTCCGTATCGAGGCCTCACTACTACTTAATTAATTAATAGCTAAGCGATTTCATAACCTGAGCTTTCCTTAACTAGCTGACCTTACTTCGTAACCTTAACGTACTTTTTTTTGGTTTTAATTCGAAAGAGTGGGGTCTTACTTATTTAGGGAGGATGAAAGACAAATAAAGGGATTAGGGTGCTTCATGATCAGAGAAAAAGAAGGGGCTTGGTTGGTGTGTCACTGGGTCGGTGAGGGAACCCATAAGAAGGGGGGACGACCTGCCGAATTCATATAAGAAATCGCCAACATGAAAACAAACGAAATCTTGAATTTCTTATAGAAACAAAACAAAACAATTCTATTCTCGGAGCTGGGGTATATGAAGAATGGCTTTTTGGTCCCTTTCGTCCAGTGGTTAGGACATCGTCTTTTCATGTCGAAGACACGGGTTCGATTCCCATAGGGGATAGGTACTTATTCCCGGCCGCTTTCAGTTAGTGTTCATTATTAAGTGATCGCTTACTATCTGGCTAGAAAAAGGTGGTTCGGAAGCCTCCTCACTCTCAGCAAGCAAGACGAGATCAACACTTTTCTGAGTAATGGGCTTCTTTTCATTTTCCTTAGCCTTAGATGTCCTTTCATAGATTCTCGAACCTCTGACAAACAGAATCTCCATGTATGCGTTCTTTCGTCCCGAACCTCCCCTCCCTAATATCTAATACATAGTTCCATATATGAAGCCTAAAGCTTCAACCATGGCATGGCAGTAAGCAGTAAGCTGGTCTAGTCCCTCACCCAGCCTTCGCCTTCTTCAGTGGCCAAGTTGAAGCGTTCAACGGTTCTTCGGCCTACCTACTTTCTTTTTCAAGGTTGAGCTTGTTCAGTTGAAGCTAATGCTATGCTGCCCTTCACTTGTTCAAGAGAAAGCGAGGACTTTACCAGCCCAAACAAAAGAGAGATGCCTCTTGATCGATCGATTGATTGGATCGAAGTATGAATGGGTTGATTGAAGTATGAGATTAGCCCAAGACTAAGGTCGAACAACTAGCTGCTGCAAGCTTGGACATCTATCTATCTCACCACACTCCCCTCCTCCTAGAAAGTCTAAAGGCCGATGGAAGGAATGCTCTGCTCATCTTTCTTACGGCTCATTACCGCAATGGTGGTTCACCCCTTTGACTTCTTCCATTCCAAAGTGTGTATCTTTTTTTTACTTTTAAGTGACAAGAGGGGTGACAATGACAAAAGGTATACTTTCATCTCTATGTCGCCGTCTCATCAATGAGCGTAGATTAATACATATTGTCACGCTCCAACTCGACCCTTCCTACAATCAGTCAGGACGCAATGGAATTTCAGTAGTATAACGACAGTAAATAGGATACCGAGGCTCTAAACCAACCTTATTAGAACATCATACATCAAACTCCATAAACCATTCAACAGACAACTCCTCAATTAAAATAACAACATACAACATAACCATATTATACAATAATCATTCCTTCAACTAACCATTCTTCGTTATACGCCTCCGTTCTAACATAATACATGAACTTTAATATACATTGCAAAATATATTGATACCAACCTAGCAACCTAAGCACAGACAAAAGAAAGACTACTAAGTTAGCATCAACTAATTCGTTATTTTTAATACGACATAGACATCATAACCTACAAAGTAAATAAAAGACAACTAGTATAATATACAAGATAGTAAAGCAATACAACATCAAGGACAAGACTCCTAAACATAAGACTCATCCACGAAAGGCACATTTTCCTCTTCGAGAGGCACGTACCCGTAGTCTTGCTCAACAACACCTGTAAGCATGCAATAATAGAGAGTGAGCTTATATAAAATAAGCCCAGTGAGGATCCGATAGATCTCGAACAGTATTTATTATACTCCTTGGAAATGATCCTTTGAGCAAGTAAACACACAATAACATTAATAATACTATCATCACATAACTATAATGACCATGCAATAAAGGATACACTAGTTGGTGTAGCTCCAAATGCCATCACGATCATAACAGCCTTCTTGTGACTCGCATAAAATCACGCACCCGAGGTACCTCAATAACCTCTCCCTCTATGACACTTCCGTCATGCGAGTTGGAGGTAGTCTCTGGTAGTCATACCGTTATCAACCTGACAGCCCGATGCTGTCTGAGAGGTGGCACACATATACCAAAGACTCAGCAATAATAATAAACATCAGTCATTCATAGGAGGACAACCTTTTCCGTTGACTATCTCCCGGTTCATCAATCATCAATCAATAATCATATTATCATAATAATAATATTAGTTTAACAACAAATAACTAAGTTAGATGACAAAGTAGGCCATCCAACCGAACATGCATTAAACACACAATCAAACCCTAGTTTACCCATCATCAACTCACAATTCAATCACTCAAACCACACCAAATCAACTAAAGGCATAATTTGACATTTTAAAGAAAGACAACCTAAACTTCAAATAATCATAACTTACATTCTACTAGTCCAAACCACTTCAAATCAGTTTCTATCACTCACCCAATCAATCAACTACATTAGCCCCCTCGAAAACCAACCAAAATACATCCAAATCATGCCCAACAACCCTAAAACCCTAATGCGTCATGGCTGAAATTTTTGGACTTTCACACGGACATCACAATCGAAAATTTGGCATTACAACGGCACTACCACGTAATTAACAAACTTTTAGAAATCGACGACAATCGATTTCAACCAATACAACTCAAGATATTCAATATTTAGCAAATTAATCAACTTTAAATACCCGAAAATAAATAATTATGCTACAAAGATTCAAATCGTGTAAGATTACATATAAATGATCCCTAGCATGCATGGAGCAATAATCTAACTTCAAATTAACATTCTAACGGTTCACTAATCAATTATACGCAAAAACATAAAAATGACATTTTGAGATCTAGAATTTTTCTCTCACCTTTGATCTGAAGTAAAGCTAGGAATGTGTGCAATAGGTTCCCAACAAGCAGAATCTAGCTCGGTTTGAAAAGATTCGTACAAAAACTAAGTTTTCTAAGGCAAAATTGTTTTGTAAAATAAGTTGAAAAACTCTAAAAAAATGCCAAGGAACTCATGGCTGCAATGTGTGTGTGTTTGTGGTGTTTTCTTTGTTTTTAGTATGTGTAGATATTTTATATGCAAAGTCAACAAAATAGAAAAGTCAAAGTCGATATATTTAGTCTTTTAATTATATTTTCTAGTCTTTTAATTCATTTATTGACTATTTCTTGCTCATCTATTAAATTGACACCTAGATTAATTCTAGACAATATATTTTAGATGACAAATAGTTTTACATTCAAACAATTTCACCCAAGTCTGCTTAAAACACGATTTTTGCAAAAGACGGTGTAAAAACCCTATTAAATTCCTAAGCTGATTTGAAATCCGTTTTCATCAAACACATGTATATTAAAGTCCGAGGACTAAGTCTAGAAGGGTTAAAAAGACCAGTTTCAAAATTATAGCGGACGTGTTTCAAAAATACTATTCACTAAAAGTCGACGATAAAATTTTTGATTCCGTTTTTTATGAAAATTTCATGAATGCACAGTTAGCAAGTATTAGGAGTATTAATCACAAAATTATCACATTCTAAGTCATATAGCACATAAACAGGTCAAATCACGCAAAACGAGATAAAACACGCAAATCGAGACAAAGACAGAAAATTGGGATTTCACATTCTCCCCTCCTTAAAACAATTGCGTCCGTGCAATTCTCGAACTGACAGATGACTAAGTCCTCAATCGTTACACTTTAACAATATTTCTCTTAGTTCTCATTTATCTCTTAGGATAACACCTAAACAAAGACCTCAATTGAACAAACTCTGTTGACTGCAAGATGATTATCATAATTCCAAGACAATCTTCAATTCATAATTCTCTCCCACCTAATATCATATTCCATATGAAAGAAATCGCAACTCTAAGGTCTTAGCATGACACCACTACTTATCAATCATCTCCTACTACACAAAAGAGCTCTATGAACACCCCGAGGGTTTAAAAACTCATTCACGATAACATGAATGATTACTGATCAAGGGAATATCTCAAAAGTGACATTGGTCAAAATATGGCTCTTATGAAATTTACAAGGAAATAAGAATATGGAAAGTCATATTCGAGCCAACAATCAAGTGAACAAGATGTCAAACATGTTAGAGAATCAAGAGGCTAATAGTTTAATAAGAAAGCATGATAACTAAGATAAGAAATGTCTCAACACCTATCAATTAAATAAGTACGAACAAAGGATGATGACGAGTCAAAACAGTGTTGAGTATGTTGAACAAAATTCCTGAACAAGTAGACATTTCAATTCTTGATGATTGTTCAAGGAACCAACAAGTACGTTGTATTTGAGGCGAAATGAAATTAAGAAATAAGAGGTGATTAATTCAATAGAAAACATGAGTGGCAAGAGTATCTCAGCACGCAATAACCAAAGAAGTATAAATAAGAAGGACAATGCTGAGTATATTGAATGAGCAATTACAAGCAAAGTAATAGCTCATGATTTAATAATAAAACAATAGGATTAACAAGGATCAACAAGAATGACAATGATGTACTTAGGTAAGGAGTACATCAAACAAGTGAAATTGAATAAGTAAAATGGTATACCAAAGGTGAAATTACTTCCAAATGAATAGTAATAGGATGAAATGAAATATTGAAACCAATGGCTGGAGATATAGAATGAAATATAGAAGTCTCAAACCTTAACTCCAATAAGCGATATTGCTATAAGAAGCATATATGAATGTTAAGAATAGAAACAATGTCAAATGAGTATAGGATCCATTAATCCAATAAGCAAAACTTTCAAGAAACAATTGATATGCTAGAAAATTGTAACTCTATCTCAAATAAGTGAGAATAGAGTAGAAAAGAATAATAAGACCAATAGAATAGGAAGCACAAAAGGGGTGTCCCACCTACACATTTAAATACAAACAAGTCAAATCCTACAATCTATCTTCCTCCAAAACAAGATACTAAGGAGATCTTAGAGAACCTAAGGAGTCATACAAATCACCAAACAAGATAAATCACCGATTACCCAACAAGAATGGCTAATGAAGACTCCAAAATCTGAAAACACAATACAGATTCATACTAACCCATTATAACACAAGAGAATCCCCAATCAACAATTTAGAAAGTCATACCACCTAGAACTCAAAAGCTTGATGTAGGCAAGTAAATGTTCAGTCACCAAAATGCATTCTTATTTCCTCAAATAATTCTATCTCCCAACAATTACATCTTCAAATAAAGTAACTTTAGTCAGGAATTACTCCAATTGTCTCCAAGATTTAACGATTAAAACTCCAAAATATCCATTAATAATAATATAGCAATCCTAAATAGTAGAAATATATACATGTTATACTACACTTCATTCCATTCACAAATATACATCACTAATTTCTCAAATAAATTTTATTCTAAAGTAACCTCAAGAAAGTATAGTCTGAGTTGAGACTCCAAAATTGAATGATTACAACCTCACGGAAACCTCAACTTATAATCCATCTCCAAGTAATAACAAGTTAAACATGTCAAGAAAAGTAATTATAATCATCAAGATACATTGCTATTTCCTCGAACAACTTCATTCTCGCTAAAGGAATATCAAGAACAGATCCATTAAACTGAGACGAAAATCCATAAACATAACAATTAAAATCTCACTGATAAACTACTAGAATAATAATAATTCAAAATCACGGCCTTCCTTTAGTTCTGAAAGCTCTTACAACCACCCTTGACATTAAAAGGTCACTCACGAGTTAAAACATGTATACAACTATATCATATGAATGACAAATAAAACGTAAGACACAATTATCATACAATGCAACATTATCACATAACACACAATGCAGCATATAATAAGTCAACATCACATAAACAAGTTCTATCACAGAAGTAAGTTATAAACAATTAAAGTCACATAAGACAAGTTGATCACGTAACTCACATTGGTCACTTAAAGTACATTGAGCACTTAAAGCACGTTGTTTCACATAAGCTAGTTATAAACAATTAAAACCACATAAACAACTAACTTCACACAAGGCACTTTGATCACATAAAACATAATTGTCACATAATATACGTTAATCACAAAATGCATATTAACTACAACACATTGAGTACGTAAGACATGTTATCAAATAAAACATATTGACCATATTAGTGCACTTAACACATCAAGATTATTGATCACATAGAAAGTTAGACACATAAGTAAATTAATTACATAAACATATTAACATATGTTTCACTTTTCTTTCAATTAATACATACTTGCATGTTTAGACCACTACCTACATTCCGAGGATACCCTGGCTGACAGCTAATCAAGCTCTAATACCACTTAAATGTCACACCCCAAATCGACCCCTCCTACAATCAGTCAGGATCGTAACAGAATTTCTGTAGTATAACGACAGTAAATAGGATACCGGGGCTCTAAACCAAGCTCATTAAAACATCATACATCAAACTCCATAAACCATACAACAAACAACTCCTCAATTAAAATAACAACATACAACATCAACTCACAATTCAATCCAACCGAACATGCATTAAACACACAATCAAACCCTAGTTTACCCATCATCAACTCACAATTCAATCACTCAAACCACACCCAATCAACTAAAGGCATAATTTAACATTTTAAAGAAAGACAACCTAAACTTCAAATAATCATAACTTATATTCTACTAGTCCAAACCACTCCAAATCAGTTTCTATCACTCACCCAATCAATCAACTACATTAGCCCCCTCGGAAACCAACCAAAATACATCCAAATCATACCCAACAACCCTAAAACCCTAATGTGTCTTTCACACGGACATCACAATCGAAAATTCAGCATTACAACGGCGCTACCACGTAATTAACAAATTTTTAGAAATCGACGGCAATCGATTTCAACCAATACAACTCAAGATATTCAATATTTAGCAAATTAATCAACTTTAAATACCCGAAAATAAATAATTATGCTACAACGGTTCAAATCGTGTAAGATTACATATAAATGATCCCTAGCATGCATGGAGCAATAATCTAACTTCAAATTAACATTCTAACGGTTCACTAATCAATTATACGCAAAAATATAAAAATGACATTTTGAGATCTAGAATTTTTCTCTCACCTTTGATCCAAAGTAAATCTAGGAATGCGTGCAATAGGTTCTCAACAAGTGGAATCTAGCTCGGTTTGAAAAGATTCGGACAAAAACTAAGTTTTCTAAGGCAAATTATTTTGTAAAATAAGTTGAAAAACTCTCAAAAATGCCAAGGAACTCACGGCTGCAATGTGTGTGTGTTTGTAGTGTTTTCTTTGTTTTTAGTGTGTGTAGAGATTTTATATGCAAAGTCAACAAAATAGAAAAGTCAAAGTTGATATATTTAATCTTTTAATTATATTTTCTAGTCTTTTAATTCATTTATTGACTATTTCTTACTCATATGTTAAATTGACACCTAAATTAATTCTAGACAATATATTTTAGATGACAAAGAGTTTTACATTCAAACAATTTCACTCGAGTCAGCTTAAAACTCGATTTTCGCAAAAGACGGTATAAAAACCCTATTAAATTCCTAAGCCAATTTGAAATCTGTTTTAATCAAACACAGGTTTATTTAAGTCCGAGGACTAAGTCTAGAAGGGTTAAAAAGACCAATTTTAAAATTATAGCGGACGTGTTTCAAAAACACTATTTACTAAAAGTCGACGATAAAATTTTTGATTCCGTTTTTTATGAAAATTTCATGAATGCACACTTAGCAATTATTAGGAACATTAATCACAAAATTATCACATTCTAAGTCATATAGCACATAAACAGGTCAAATCACGCAAAACGAGATAAAACACGCAAATCGAGACAAAGACAGAAAAATGGGGTTTCACACATATTGCTTTTGTGCCTGTCAATAAGTATCATATTCTTTAGGTCTCATTTTCTTTGATCATCGATCGACAGGTGATCCGTCCTTTTTCCCTCTTTCGTTATAAGGCGTAGTTTGACTCTAATAAAAACCATTCCTGTGTTTAGGTCCCTACTAAGCAGAATTCGTAATCTATGCAAAGGCTATTTGAATACTTTTTATTACAAAGTGTTTAACAAAAAGAGCAAAAATAATTCTCAACGCCCTTATGAGGTAGTGATGGGTTAAACTACTCGTGTTGGCATGGAAGTCAGCCCGATAAACTGATTCCATTTTGCTACTGGGGTTCCAAACCTTCCCTTTAGCTCTATAAAGACCTTTTCTTATCAAGAGATGCTAAAGCTATTTATAGTTGGTATTTCTATGTCGGAAGGAGGGCTTTGGGCAAAGAGCAACTCGAAAGTACTTGACTTGAGTCCAAATACTGAAAGACGTGACTTCAGGAGTAGATTTCGATTTCGGAAGGAAATACTTCATTTACTTCCTGCAAATTGCTTATGTAAGAACTAGTAGAAAGAAAGAGAATTTTCAAAAATCAGGCAGCATTGATAGACCGTTGAATGAGAATGCTGTAAGAATATAACCAATTTCCCAGAAACGTCTTAACAACAATCAAGTAGAAAGACAACACTACTCTTTATAACAATTCAATATAACACTTACAAGATAATTGTCCCACCGTGAGCTCTCAAGATTAGAGCTTCAATGGCTTTTGGACTTATAAGAAGAATACAAGAAAGAAAGACTAACTTAGGATTGTATTTGGAGTTGTGTTGTTAATGAATATGATGAACTAATGCATGCCTATTTATAGAATTCAGCTAGCCAGCCATAGGAGACTTCCTATCAAACATTTTCCAACTTGGTTGGCTTTACCAACCATGTTCAAAGTATTGACCACCCATATTTATCACATGGGTGGCTACAATTGACCACATGGGTGGCTAGCATCCAAGCCAACTTCTAGGAAGCTTCATTTGGTTAAATTTGCCAACTTTAGTATTGCATCATCTCGACGTCATCTTAGGTAATTTCAAATTCTCGAACTTCTTTCTTGTAGTCATCGCGATCGCTTTTGACCTCATCGACGTTTAAGTCGGAATCATTAATTTATGCTAATACATAAATTAACAATACTTATTATAGGTGGGCATACATATACTAACACCCCCCCCCCCTCAATGTTCACCTCATGTTGACTAAGCTATTGGGCCAACACTAATGTTTGAAGATGCTTGCTCAACTGGACGCTCCCTAACGCTTTGGTGAAGATATCTACACAATTATCTTCTGTAGGGTAGTACTCTATGTAGATTTCACATTCTTCGATCAGTTCCCTCACATAGTGATACTAAATCTCTATATGTTTTGTTCTAGCATGAAATACCGGATTCTTTGACTTGGCTATACAACTCTGACTGTCACATTTCAACATTGTTGCTTCCTCTATTAGAATTCCAATATTAGTTATGATGCGTCGTAGCCAAATAGCTTCACAGGATGCTACACAAGCAGCCTTGTATTCCACCTCTTTTGATAAAAGTGCAACAGTGGGTTGCTTCTTACTAGCTCATGAGATGATTCCACCACCGAATGTGAATACGTAACCTGTAACAGATTTTCTTGAGTCAATATCACCAGCCCAGTCTGAGTCACAATACCCAGATAAGGTATCTCCAGACTTGTATGATATCTCATACTCCAATGTGCCTTTGAGATATTTGAGGATCCGCATCCCTACTTGCCAGTGACTTTGTCTTGGTTTATTTGAAAACCGACTGAGAACTCCTACAGCATAACTAATATCAGGCCTTGTGTTACAAAGGAAGATTAAACTTCCAACCAACCTTCTGTAGAGCTTGTTATCAACTTGTTTTGAAGGATCGTCAATTGATAGCTTTGTATTCACTTCCATCGGGGTGACAACTGGTTTGCACTCGGACATACCAAATGTAGTCAGGAGCTCACGAACATATCGTGGCTACGAGATGAAGATAGTATGAGGTTTTTGCCATACCTCGATTCCCAAGCAATAATGAAGAAGACCAAGATTTGTCATTTCAAATTCTTGGCTCAACCATTCTTGTGTCTTCCGAATATTATCTTCATGGTCACCAGTGATTACAAGATCATCCACATATAGGACTACAAATACCTTCTTTCCTTGTTCACTTAGAAGATACAAGTTGGCATCTGATTTGTTTCTATAGAAACCATGCTGCAAGAAGAAAGAGTCTATACGTTTGTACTATGCTCGTGGTGCTTACTTTAACCCATATAAAGCCTTTTTCAATTTGTAGACTTTTTCTTCTTCACCTGGTATTTGGAAGCTAGGGGGATGTGGAACGTAGACTTCTTCTTCAAGTTGCCCATTAGGGAAAGCTGACTTGACATCCATTTGATGTATAATACATCTATAATGCGTGGCAGCTGCAATAACTTGCTTGATTGTTGACATTTTTGCTGTTGGAGCAAAAGTTTCATATACATCAAAACCTTCGACTTGCAAAAATCCTTGTGCTACAAGGCGTGCCTTGTATTTTTCAAGACTTCCATCTACCTTGTACTTCACTTTCCAGATCCATTTGATGCCAATGATTTTTTTGTTCGGTGGCTTTTCAACAATCTTCCAAGTATCATTTTTCATTAAATTATCATACTCGGCTTCCATAGCTGCTCTCCAATTTGGATCTGACATGGCTTCCTCCACAATTACCAGTTCTTTTACTGTCTTGATGATTTGGGTCATCAAAGCCATATTTACTAGTTGTTGTCCTGATCTGTTCTGCTCCTCTATTCTCTTTGATCATCTTAGTCCATCAGGACGTGGACTATTATCAATAACTCTTGGATTTCTTTCATCAAAGAGCTGTTGGAACGACTTTGGTTGTGGCTTCCTTGTGGGTACAATAGGTTGGTCTTCAGTCTCCTCGTCATTAGAGACTTCTTCATTGTTCAACGATCATTATTAAGTCACTTGGTGGATTACTTCATCGGTTGATAACGAAATGGCAGGACCACTATCCTCCATTGAGTATGGTCGCTCATTAAACACAACATCTAGCTTATGATCACCTTCTTGGCCTCTACATCATAGAGTCTGTATGCTTTAGACTCTTCACTATATCCCAAGAAAATACCCTTCTTGCTCTTGTCATCCAATTTCTTTATATTTTTATTTGGGACGTGTACAAAACACTTACATCCAAATTTTCTTAAATGAGACATAGAAGGTTTCGTACCATAATAAGCCTCATTAGGAGTCTCATCGTTGAGTGCCTTAGTTGAGCACCGATTGAGGATGGATACTGCTGTGTTGACTGCTTCAGCCCAACATGTATCAGGTAGGCTAGCACCTTTCAACATGCATCGAGCCATTTCTACAATTGTTCGATTTCTTCATTCCATAACTCCATTTTGTTGTGGTGTGTATGGAGCAGTCAATTGGCACTTAATCCCAAGCTTGTTGCAGTAGTTGGTGAACTCTGTAGAACAGAATTCCCCTCCACAATCGGTACGACGTTTCTTCAACTGAGTTGTGTTCTCATTTGTCATAAGTTTGTACCACACTTTAAACTTTTTAAGAGCGCCAGCCTTGTCCTGAAGGAAGTACACCCACATCTTCCTACTATAATCGTTGACTAACAGCATAAAGTAGGAAGATCCTCCCAACGCCGTTTTAGTCATTTTTCGTAAAGGTTAGCATGTACCACCTCTAGAGGAGCCTTTGATTGGTTATGACTCTCTTTGGGAAATGACTGTCTATGTTGCTTGCCCAGCATACAAGTTTCACATGGTCCTTCAACTTTTTCAATTGAAGGCAAGTCAGCCACCATCTTCTTCTTTTGCATTTCCTTTAACACAGGATAGAAAATGTGCCCGAACCTTTCATGCCAAAGTTGACTTGTTTTGGCATCCACGACGGCAGAAAGAGAGCTGATTCCGTAAAAGTTATTTTTGCGAATACCTTTACTTACTGTATTTTGATCCTTGTCAAGAATCAAAGCTTCCATATTCTTGAACTGCACTTCTAGATCATTATCTATAATAGCAGCTACAGATAGCAAATTTCTGGTGATCTAGTGTACAAAGAGTACGTTGGACAGCTTCTTGCTTCCTCTATCTTTAGACACGAGCGAGATGGTTCTAGTGCCCTCAACGGGATACCTAGCGTTATTCCCGACGACAACATTCATTTGTTCTTGTAGAGGTTTTATGGAGTCATATAACTCCTTCTTGCTGGTTATGTGTCGGGAAGCCCTACTATCTAACACCCATGCACTTGTTTGATGTACATGTGTGCTAGTACACGTTTCTTCCAATACATCTGTTACAGTAAACAGATGCACTTCCGTTTCAGCCGTATTGGCAGATTCTTCTTTCATTTCTTCTTTTCTTCTTAGCTACTCCTCACTTTGGTTGCAAAGGCAGAGTCAAATTGATTTTCTCTGCTTTTTAGCCTCATCTCTTCCTCTATCAACATGGCAATGAATTCTTCAAACGTCAAAGGAGGAATGCGAACTTGTGTATTGATTGCTATCACAAGGCCGTCAAATTTTGGAGGCAACACTCTAATGCACCTTCGAGCTAGTTCCTCGATTGATTTGGCAATACCAACTGCAGCCATTTGATCATGTAGGTTTTTTATCCTACTGATAAATGAATCAGCTTCTTCATCTTCACTTAATTTCTCAATAGCTAATTGATTCTCCATGTTTTGAATGCGAGTCTGATTCCTTGTTTCATACTGATTTCTTAGTATGTTCCAAGCTTCAGTTGCCTTGGTTGTGTGTTGAATTAGAGTAAGGACGGAATCCTGAACACTTGTTACAGTTGCATAAAGTGCATCAGCATTTCGTTTCCTCCATTCTTTGACAAGTTGAGGATTTGGAGGTGTAACTTTTTTTGTGTCATCTTCAGCACGGACTGCAACTGGTTCTGCATCTGTGCCTAACACTATATCAAGGAGTTCGTAGGAGTCCAGAACTGTAGTGATTTTGAACTTCCACAAAAGATAGTTCATGCCATGAAGCTTTCTTTCTGTGAAGGTAGGGGGACGGATACGAATTGTCGGTACTAAATCAGAACTAGAACTAGTAGAAGAAGAACTAGCACCTTGAGTAATCATAGTTGTTGAGCTTTACTAGACAAGATTGTTGTTAAAAGCCCCTTAAGCTCTTGATATCATGTAAGAATATAACAAATTTCCTAGAAACGTCATAATAACAATCAAGTAGAAAGACAATACTACTCTTTATAACAATTCAATATAATACTTACAAGATAATTGTCCCACCGTGCGCTTTCAAGATTAGAGCTTCAATGGCTTTTGGACTTACAAGAAGAATACAAGAAAGAAAGACTAACTTAGGATTGTGTTTGGAGTTGTGTTATGAATGAATATGATGAACTAATGCATGCCTATTTATAGAATTCAACTAGCCCGCCATAGGAGGCTTCCTATCAAACATTTTCCAACTTGGTTGGCTTTGTCAACCATGTTCAAAGTATTGACCACCCATATTTATTACATGGGTGGCTACAATTGACCATGTGGGTGGCTAGCATCCAAGCCAACTTCTAGGAAGCTTCATTTGGTCAAATTTGCCAACTTTAGCATTGCATCATCCTGACGTCATCTTAGGTAATTTCAAATTCCCGAACTTCTTTCTTGTAGCCATCGCGATCTCTTTTGACCTCATCGACGGTTAAGTTAGAATCAATAATTTATGCTACCACATAAATTAACGATACTTATTATAGGTGGGCATTGATATATGCCAACAAATGCTTGAATGGGAATCGTCTTAAAAATTGGCTATAGACATGAGTCAAAGTCGCCGGGAGAAGAGAGAGAATTTTCATGAAAGAGGGACGAACAAGTGACAGATTGGGAAAAAATAGGTAGGCCTTCTGAGCGGTCATTTAGGGGCTTTGTTAGCGACACATCATTCTTCCCTAAGCTATCAGAGTTCGATCGAAGCGAGCAAGAGATAGAGGTTTAAAGATGCTCGATCGTTAGGGAGAGGAATGGACGCTCATAGATGTGAATTGAGAAAGCAAGCCCTAATTCTTTTTAATTAGGCTCTATAGTCTGGTCCTTGTCCCTGGTAAGGTCTAATTGTTATACGTAAGTCTTGTTTTGACCGCGGGAAGGTGAACTTTGCAAAATTGCTTATTTGGTTGGGAAAAATAGGACTTCTGACTCCAAGCCTACCCTACCTGAAAAAAAGTTTCAGCTATTTATGTGGCCTCTTGTCGATACTACTAGTCTTGTTGCTACCTACTAGATAAATCCCTTCTATACTACTCAACAGAAGCAAAAATCCCATCAAGATAGATTGAATCGACGACCTATACTTCAACTAAAGGCACATGGGACTCAAGAGTTCAAGAGCACATAACAGAGAAAATGCACATGGGTCTCATTGAAGAACGAAGTCTAAGGTAAAGAAAGAAAGGTGGAGTGGGCGCATTTTTGCTCTACTTGGATTGGCATGGCTGTCCCCCTTTACTGGTTGAGGTTCGGCCTTTAACTCCACTTCCCTTTACTTTTCTCATATCAAGCGTACAAGTGTAGTTTAGTGGGATTGACTTCTAAAGACAGGAATTCTTTTTCATCTCCCCTATATAAGTCAATGTCTTAACCTGACTTCCTGAGCTTAGTTGATTGTTAAAGCAGTAGCTGTGGATCGAGAGCTGGATGCTTACCTTATTGGAAAAGGAGAAAATGCTTTTTTATAGGTTAAGAGGTGAGTAAAGGGGATTTGCTGGCTTGCTGGTTAGCTCGTACAATCAAGGTTTTCTTCATTCACCTAAAAATAAGTCCACCCTCTCCCTATTGGTCGAGCATCTTCAAACCTTGACGGCCTTAGTAAGCTAGCTTTGGTTGCTAAGCAAGCCTGGTTCTCCGGGCACTAGGCTAGGACATGGATCAATCATGACGAGAATGGACTTCTCCATAATGTAATATAATAGAAGAGGCAGAGTCCAGTTCCTCTGGCTTTCTCCCTTCTTGACCAGACGAAGGAGATATGAATTCCATTCAGGCGGGTAAGGGCTTGGCTTGACCCTGTGTTCTCTTCTCGATGGGTCGGAGGTGAAAACTGGAAAATAAATCATTTAGTGTTCATAGAAAAGAAGGCCTTGCCCAACGAGTGGCAGATTTGGATAAAGTCTCGCTCATAGAGGAGGAGTACGTGCGCTATAGCTTAGGCAGTTGATCGGATCAAATAGCCCTTCGGGAAACCTACCGCACATCAAATTCCGATCAAGAACTTGGAGGGATGGCTGAGTGGCTTAAGGCATTGGTTTGCTAAACCGACATACAAGAAGCTTGTATCATGGGTTCGAATCCATTTCATCCGACATATAAATGAGAGGGGCGGGCGTGAGAGAAAGAACCTCTTGGTAGAGTCCAGTCCCCCAGAGGACACAATAACACTACTTAGTGACTCGAAGCAGAGAGCCCGTTGTGCCTTGTTTTTCTTTGATTGGCCTATCTTCTTTCTAGTTGCAAGCTCCCTCCGGACTAGACGGCTCTTTGTTCTTGAGCATGTTGGGGATTAGGCGACAGTTGAAAGAGCTGCTCGAAAGCTTGACGAACAAGCGAAAAATAGATATATCTATTTTTTAGATTTTAGTAAAGGGCTTTTCGAGCGCCTAGCAGCTTGGTAAGGCGCTATTCGATGAAGAAAACATACTTTAGAAAAGTGGTTCAGTTAGCTCAGCTGGTTAGAGCAAAGGACTGAAAATCCTTGTGTCAGTGGTTCGAATCCACTTCTAAGCGGGCTTTTGGCCCAAAGGACACGTAGCTAAGAGCAAGCTAGATTTGAAAATTCAAGTGAAAGTGTAAGCCAAAAAGAAATGTGAGCACTCCTGCACTATACGGCAGTGCCTCGCCCTATCATGATGGAGGCAGATGTTCTAAAAAAAAACGGTTGATTGCTCAGATTGGTTCTCGCATCTCTGTGCCCAAAAGGATGGGCGAGTTCAGTTTGAGTGTTCATCGATCGGGTGGATCTATATGCTCCGGGGTGGTGAGACGAGGTGTAACGCAGTCTGGTCAGCGCATCTGTTTTGGGTACAGAGGGCCATAGGTTCAAATCCTGTCACCTTGATGTGGTAGCCTTCTCCGTGGTCGGACACTAAGGCAAACATCACAAAGCAAAAAGAAAAGAGAGGATGAAGAAATATGTACTTATCGTATTTTTATATTAAATGAAAGGAACTGAAAGATAAAGATAAGCCTCAGCTCTAGGTTCTCGTCTGCCTTCCTTGGTTGGAAAGGGAAGCCCCCAACATATGAGTACTTTTTCAGTCAAGTAATACCTTTAGAGCCTATAGTATAGCCGAGTAGCTAAGTGGTTCTGGTAATTTAAAAACGTAGGAATCTACTTCTTATGCGGTAATAGGGCTTTGAGTTGAGGGACGTCTTCTATTTCCCTTATCAAGCAAGTAACACCTAATTGCCCTTGATGTCATCTTGATAACTGGATTGAATGTCTCATCATAGTTGTTTACCCTATTGCTGGTTGTAGCCTTTGGCTACCACGCGAGCATTGTAGCGATCAATAGTCCCATTAGACTTTTACTTAATCTTGTATAACCACTTGCGAGCCAATAACTTTTTTATCTGAAGGACAAGGAACGATGGTCCAAGTCTAATTTTGATAGAGGGCAGCAATCTCTTCATGCATGGCAACAACCCAGCGTGGATCCTTCTAAGCTGATCGAAATGGAGTGGGTTCCTTCACCTTGAAATCAGTAGAGACAACATTGACCGAAAGAAGTAGCCGATTAGTAGTATAGGAATGTACTCCTATTCCTAAATCAATAGGAGCTTCCTCATCAGTAGGAACACTCGGTTGAGGAGAAGATTCTAGTAAATCAACTGAAGGAGCAGCTTTGATTTAGGTTGACGAGTGTAGTACTTGAGAGCGAATTGATGACCATCAGGTACAGCACGTACCACAAGCCCTCGATGGTTGTAATAGGATGGCTGGAAGAGGCACCGGCCGTGGGAATGGGCCGAATACTGATCTTAGGTGCAAAGGAAGCAGAGTCAGTAATGGTGGGCAGCATATGTGGCACCTCCCTTTGAGATTGAGGCACTATAGATGGTGGATCATATAGAGTTGCTTCATCAAATGTGATATGGCGAGAAATGAAAACTCGACGACGGCACAGAGAGAACTATCGGAAGCCTTTATGATCGTCACTGTACCAGAGAAAAATGCAGCAATGAGCCTTAGGCTCAAATTTGTGACGAATGAACTTCGAGATGTGGACGTAGCATAAACATCCAAAGGCTTGGAGAGATGAATAAGCAGGTGGAGCACCATGTAGGATTTCATAGAGAGTCCTGTGATTTAGAAGTGGTGTAGGTTGGTTATTGATAACAATAATAGCCGTATGAAAAGTTTATGTCCAAATATATATAGGAATCCGGAATGAAAAAGTATGAAAAGGTCCGTCTCAGTGATATGGCGATGCTTGCGCTCACTGAGACAATTCTGCTATGAAGTGCAAGGGCATGGATGCTTTTTTTTTTTTTGAATTCCATGCTGCACACAATACTCATTAAAGCTGTTAGAAGTAAACTCTTAACCTCCATCACTTTTGAAAAATGTTATGGGTTTCTCAAAATGCTTGGTTATAAGTGAATGGTTCAAAAAAGATCAAAAACTTCAGGTTTGGCATGAAGAAAAAAGAACCTGTAACAATCAAAACAACAACATAACGTAAACCACATAAAGAAGAAGAAGGTGCAGGACCCCAGACATCAGCATAGAGAAATTAAAAAAATGGTCTTTTATTGCATGGAAAAAATGGTAGTTTGGTGTGCTTTCCCAGTTGACAATCGAGACAAATATGACAGGGTGAAGCATTATTCCAATCCACTTCCAAGAACCCTGTAGACACTAGACCCCTAATGCTTGTAAAGCTTGCATGAGCAAGGCGAAAATGCCAGGTACATAGAGAAGCTGAGGAAGAAGAAGACAATTGAGTGTGATGAGCTTGACTAACTAAAGCAGAGAAGAAGTAGAGATTGCCTTTTTGATAGCGAGTAGATGCCTTGATCGGAAATTCTTCACAAGGACTTCACTACACTACTAGTTATGGAGCGGATTTGGGCCAGACGGAACAAGCCTTTTTTGACTCATAAAATCAAAGTAAGGAGCACTGTTCAGATTATGTCTCTAACTCGGTGCAGAAGGCGGAACAAGTCTTATTTTACCTAAAAGAGCAAAATTAGGAGTACCCTTTTATTGGCCGTTAGTCGGCCTTAGAGTAGAAGGATGCCCTGGCCCCGAGGGAGTGGGCAGGAGGGCGAGAAAGAGTAGAAGCAGCAACACTGCCACCGCTGTAACAACAACAAAGCTGCGGATTCTTGTTCTTGCGCTGTCCATACTGCAAAATAGATTGAGCTGCTGGCATGAAGTACCCGAGATTATATGTTGCTGTAGAAGTGAGGGGTGCATGATTTAACGGATCAACACATATAGAAAGCATGATAAAGCCATTAACGGTTGAGGCCATATCGCATGATTAACAGATCATCAATATCGCGTCGTGGCACGGAGAAAGCAAGCATGAGAGCATTAAAATATCATTACTTTATTACTTCATTCTTTCTATATCCTTCTCCTTTGTTCTCAGTTACTCATCAAATGGCACTCAGTTCATATCTTTAAGTTCGATCATTGACAATGTTCAAAGAAAGGGTAGGACATTGATAAAGAATCGATTCCAAATAAATAAAGTCTTGCAATTTTAGTTCATATAGCAATCTAATCACTCCTGCCATGTAATAAATTTGGGGACTGATTCAGATCATTTGGCATCAGACAACTACCATTAGGTCTGTCATCCGCCATAGAAAACAAAAGAGGGGGTAAAAAGCTAGCCTATTACAATCTCCTTCACGCTAAGGGGATTAACAGATGCTACAATACAAAGTGGTGGCAACTGCCCTTTACCTCTATCAATCAGTTGAGCTCTCTTTAGTTGAGTCACAATCGTCGGAGTCATCTTTTATTAGGACTTGCTCGCAATAACCTTTGTTTCTTTCGTAAGAAATTCCGGTTTAATCCAAGCCATCTCATACATAAAGTCTTACTATTAGTCTTGTTGTTCTTTCAAATCCATTAGCAGTGCCACCGTGCTTAAATATTTTTTATGCCTTGCAAAGTAGTCGAATTGAATTGGTCATATCCGCCTTTCTGCTTAGTGAATCTCTATCTCTAAGAAGCGTAATTAATCCAATCGGTTGGTCAAATGCATTGACATTGGCACATTTTCTTTCTTCTTTTCTAAAAGTGGGTTCAAATCTGCTTGCCTTGCTGCTGAGTATGGCCTAGTTTTTTTCATTTTGAGGAGTGGCTAGCTCATTTCTTCATCCATCATTGTCGATTGGAAGTTGCGGAATCTCTCCATGATGGCTGTTTCAGTTCTTGATTCAGTTGAACCGTCCGACTGAGCTCTTCAATTGAAAAACGCGCCTTTTGTTCTTCTTTAATCCCTCGGAAAGAAGAAGAGGCCCCCAATATGGTCTACCTACTTTGTTACAATGGTTCCTGATGAGAACTACCTAGATGCTGCATCAAGGCTGGTTGTTAAGAAAGGGATAAATATCATTTTTTACGTTTCAACTTGATTAGTTCGTCCGCAGGGACGAACGAAAGGTCTAAGGATTCCTAGTCCGGGGTATCATTTTCCCAATTTTTGATTTGATTTTCAATTGCCAAACACAGGGAGTACGTCTAATATATAAACATGTATATAATGGGACCGAAGTTGGCCCAGCCGGAGATCATGTGCCCGACAGAAGAAAAACGTAAGCCTTTTTATAGAATATATAGGAGCTACCTGAAAAGGATCTCCATTTGGACCCTTTTTGAACCACTCATAGGACCACATGAATGCGGGTTATCCTGGTTTATCCTGACGAGACAAGACTCCTGCATCGAATATGGGTAGAGGGTAGGAAATGATAGAAATGTAGTTTCCTCTAGCAAGGGAGATGACTTCTTCCTTGTCCTTTGAAGAATGAATAACAAGCACTTTGAATCAAGCTCTTAGAGTAATCGTAAAGACCTGAAAACTACGTTTTTCTTTTTGAAAATGAATTTATAGACCTCGCCTCGATATTAGAGCTAGGGCAAGCCTCTCTGGCCTATAGTGGTGTTAGTTAGGATGAGTGGATAAATCAACCAGCAAGCAAGATCTTCCTAGGCTTAAGCATTCAAAGACAGAAGGCGCATTGAGCGAAGTAATCACGGGTTTCTCTTTCCTATGAAAGAAAGGGCTAGCCTGGGCCTTTCCAACCTGTCGTGTTTACTTGTCTGAAGTAGTACTCCCAGTCTAAGGCAAATAGCACGGCATACCCTCAGCAATGTGAATGAGCAGCAGACACATCTACATCCGAATCTAAAGAAGAACTGATGGAGAATCTGCGATTGGAAAAGAAGGCCTTGCCCCCTATGGGGGGTGGCCAGGCGTAAGGACCATCCCAGGAGGGCAGTTTCGTAACCACAGCGGGGAAAATAGGAAAATGCATACCATAAGCTCTAGTATCAGCTGTTCACGAATCTTTTAGGCAGCTCGATAAGGAGCTCTTTGGTTTGCTCGAATGCCTTATCTTTTCTCTCATCCGTTGCTGATTTAATTCAACTCCTGAATGCCATTCTATTGTTTGTAAACGAGTTAAAGGCGGAGTGATGGTTTAGGCTTAGGCTTTGGATTCGACAGTTGGGATATGAATGAAGCCAATGATGTCCCTAAACGATAAGGCTGATCTTTATTCGTATATAAAAGAGAGCTAGTTACTCTCCACTCTAACTCATTGGGCTCTTATTTTTTGTAGTGTAACTCATTGTTGATGAGGAAAAACCTGGTGCCCACTCTATCTCTGCCAATAGAAAAGAATGCATCTCCGACAAAGTAGTTATTAACAAGTTCAGCATTATCCTAAACTGTGCGGGTGTGGTAGGCTAATCTTCCTTATTCTGATGTTTTTGTTGCTATCGATCAAACCCTATTACCGTTCTCGAGAGGAGAAAGATAAAGATAGATAGGGCGCGTTATGAGATCTGTAAATAACTTAGTGCTTTAAGGACGACGAGTCACGCCCTATAAGGTCATACCGTTAATCTTCGGTTCAATTATGCTCGTACCCTTTCTTTTTCTTTGCTTGACTGATTGGATTGAATGTAATAGAACCCTAATTGGTAGAAGGCAAGACACTCGAAAGCATACTATGAGATAGGTTCTAGTTCTATCTGTGCTTACTTGACTCTAGAAAATACTACTTCCTACTTATACGTTCCCCGAAGAGGAAAGCCTTTCATGTAGAGGTAGGATAGTGAAAGAGGTTTCCCATAAGAGGAGAGATGGAAGGGAAAGGGATAAGCAAGAGGGAATCTTGAAAAGTTTTCACTCGTGCCTTTGTTGTCGTTGTCTAACTGAAGCACTAATTCACTTTCCAAAGCTAGAAGTGCTAGAAAGAATGAGTCAAGAGTGAAGTCAAGAATGACCTTAAGGTAGGGGCCTTCACGGCTTGATGTGTTACAGGCCACGAAAATGCCATTATCAATGATTAGAAGTTGATCCTCCATTCCCATTTTTCAAAGAAGACAAAATGTGACCCTGAAAATCGGCTATATGGCATCTATTTTTCAAGTGCGAGAGATTTTCATGTACTATTAAATTAAATAGTTGTATTCTCCTATAGGAGTCGAACCCACCACATAGGCTTTTTTTCCTTGTTTTGATCAAAAAAAAAAAAATAAGTGAGACTAAGTCAGCTTCCGTATTCAGGCTTCCTAATCTAACTGCCTCTTCAGCTTGGCTGTCTGTCTTGGTTGACCTTACGGTCGAGCCAGGACTTGCCCTGAAGACGACCTGTTCAAACCTGATATATAGCTGGAAAATGTTAGGGGGATTGTGTTAAGCAAAGAAAATAGGTGTCTTAGTACACAGTTTACCCTAGGATGTATGAGAACTAGATATACTGACTATGTTCGAAAGAGGGAAGAGAAAGATCTTTTTTTTGAGAAATGATCGATATAAAACTAAAAGCAGGTGAGCTTAGGCCTGGGAACTGGGGGGGATCAATCGAGCTTAGATTGCCCCAAAACCGCGCCTTAGGGAAGGCAGACGAGCTTTGCTCGCTCCCCAACTTCGTTAACAAAGTCTCAGGGTGGTGACTGGTCCAACAAAATAGGAAATTACTGGGGTCAGATTTCAACATATCAAAGTAACGAACTCAGTAATAAACTAGTTGAAGATCTTTCTTGGCGGAACGATCTTGAGTAGGAGAAGAATGTTATGGGTTTCTTTTCTTACCTCGACATGTTCGTGTTGCGGAGCAAACACCTACTTTAACGAGAAAGAAAGACTTTCCTAAAGTGAATTCAAGTTAGTACATCATAAATCAAAATAGAAACTTCAATTTCTTGATTATCTATGGAATATCGCATTGTTACTTACCTTTTAAAAAAAACCTTTCCCCATGACGAGCTGGTCTTCCTTCTCGTAAGGGTAAGGGTGTAGATATCATCGATTCGATGAATCTTGTCCTTCGTCTTTCGCGTGTTGAAATAATTTACCTGGTGTGAAAAGTGAGCATAAATTGAATTGGAAGTCTGATGAGTTTACACGACGTTTAAGGTGTACCTTTCCTCGAGAGCCGAGGAATATGGTTGGTGCCCTATTCAGCAGAGGGATTCAAAGAGCACGCGTTGAGATTCAGTGGAAAAAGATGTTGATTCTCATTTCTCTTATGTCGAATGATATATACCACAAAGATGAATGCCCGTCGATAGCATAGGTTATTTTGCTCCCCTCAATCACGGAGATTAAGTTCGTTCGACTTTAAGCTTGGCTAGGGCGCTGCAAAAGAAGCGACGTGTCCTTATCTGAACCACTATGTACTCCAACAAGGAAGCCATCCCGTATCTAAAGAAAGAGGAAAACTTGTTTTGAACCATGATAGAAGGAAATTAAATACTTTGGCTTTGCTTAACACAAGTAGAACGAAACAGTTAGAAAGAAAAAAAGCAAATATCTTATCTTTCTAGCTTAGATTGTACAGTCTGGTGCAAACTTCTTGATGAAGGGCATATTAACTCGATCTCTATTTTTCATAGGTAGTGTCCGAAATCACTGATGTCTGGTCCATGCCAAGTAGCTAACGGACTCGAAACCAATGCTAGGGGAAGTTCTGCGGTTGTACGACTCACTCTAGTCCCGTAACCATTCGAAAGGAAAGGGCTTTGGCAAAAGGAAGAAAGCGGGATATCAATCCACTACGAACAACAAAAAAGATGGATTTATTATCTTTCAAACTTTCTACTAGGTTAGTTGAGAACAAAGTGAGAGGAGCGTAGCTAAGTGGCTAAGGCATGAGTCTGCTCCACTACTCTTTGTCATGCACCAAAGTAGCTTTATATAAGAAAGAGAAAGATTTGATTGTTATAGACAACCAAATCGAGGGAAGGCAGCTGAAACTGGAGAATGTTACAGATTTTCTCTTTAAGGCAATAAGTTTGTAGCCTTGGCCAATATGGAGATTGAGAATCCTGATCCTAAACCCTTATCTCAACCTCCTGTTTTGTATTCTCTTACTCACGTGATCCCATGTGTTCCAGACCCTAATCACCTTATGATGCCACCCCCACAACCCCCTGACCCATCTACATTCGAGGCCCATAGTTTTTCAGTTGGCGACCTACCTCATCTTAAAGATACCAACATTAACATTGACTCTGATATTGGTACCATAAGGGATAGGATCAGGAGTCCTAGGAGGATCATTACAGGTTTGAATGCAAGAAACTCAGGTGAAAATGAGGTTAACGAAGCCACCCGTGCTGGGTTGATGAATTGAGATAGTGTTTAATTTCTCTTTAATCCTTTGATCATGGTTAATTAATTCTCTTTGTTGGCATGGAATATTAGAGGTGCAGGCAATGATGAGGCCAAAATAAATGTAGCAGATTTGTGCCGTGAGAATAGACCTGATGTTTTCTTTGTATTGGAAATGCATGTGCCTTTTGAGAGTGTACGAAATTCTTGGGAATGGGGTACGACTCTACTGAGATTATGGATCCTGATGGCTTTTTAGGTGGTATATGGGTACTATGGAAATCTCACCGTCTACATGTCTAAATTATTTCCTCCATGCACCAATGCATCACTTTTATGTTTAATGGGAACAGTTCAAACCCGTGGATATACTCTGCAGTTTATGCAAGTCCTAGTATTGTGATTCAGGAGCAATTGTGGAATCATCTAAGGGACTTATCCACTCAGTATAATCAGCCCAGGCTTTCTTTTTTCCCGAATAGCTCTCTGAATTCCAAGACTTCTAGCACTGGATGTCCTCCCTTTGTTGGCGAAAGTGGAATCTTCTCACTCGGACTAAGGTATGTAAACCCCTACCTGATCCATTGAATCGACTGAGACTGTTAGTGTCATATTCCTACACCAGCATACAGAACAACCACTGCACTGACTAGGCTTATAGCCATAGATTACCCTACACTTGTTCTACGGAACTAGACTAGTCTAGTCTTTCTTCTCTGGCCAACAAGAACAGGAAGCTAAAGCTTCTCCTGATCCTGATATGCTTGGACCTTAAGATCAGTATTTCTCAAGCATGATAAAGGGAACAAATAGGAATGGAAGAAAGAGATTGGTTGGTGACTTATCTACTCCAATACTTCTTTACAACAAGCCTTAATCAGGACGATGAGTGAGTAGGATATCTAGGAGCATGAATCCAAGCAGCAAGAGCTACTTCTCGCGTTTTGGATTCTTTACTTACTTATCTTGGATGTTAATAACAGATCGCTTTTTATGGAATGCCATTGTCATTTGCGTAGTGAATGAAATGAAGTGGTGAATCGCTGCGTGTAACCTCTGGTTTTCAAAGAAGCTTCTGTTCTGGTTCCCTCATCCCGAACGACTTGTCTTTCTGGTCCAACCGGTAAGCGAGATAGGGATTGTTACCCCGGTCCTTGGATTGGATATTAACTTATAGGTAAGACTAAGCAGACCAAGAGTAGTAGGCTGGCTAGATACTGGATCATGGGTGAAATCTTTCGGACATAAGCCATACTTTCGGGGTCACCAATGGCTTTCTAGGGTTATATTCAGATTGATGAGACACCTTGGGAATAGACCAACGACTCTTAAAAAGATCAAAACAGAAAGATCCATCTTATCGATGACTGCCACTGCTTGTCGTCATACTCCATCGCTAGAGCACCAACTTTTTGATTTCAAATAAAGGTTTCTCCGAGTAAAAAAGCCGGAACACGTAGCGTTATTAATAAGAATTTTGTTTTTTTTCTGAGTGGATTCTCTTCAATTGCTTATAACAAAAAGAATTGACTGGCTCATTTCCACTCCTCGGCTTTCGGAAGAGTCTAAGCTACTTCCCATGAATCTCGCACTTGCCTTAACGAGTAGCTATTTTTTTCTCGTCTTTTATTCCTCCTTGCCTTCTTCTTAGGAATCTTCCTAAATCACGAGTTGAACAGCGATGTGGGGACGAGGAAGCCTTTTTTAATTAGCCAATGTCAAGATTTGCAACAGAGTCCTACCACGTTACGGGAGAGCACCCAACTTGCTTGTTGACATGTGAGGGGAAATAGGAGTCTGATGTGGCAGGATTTGCCTCATTAGCCCTATGGTAGTGATGGTTGGTCCCACTACTCCTTCGAGTGCCTTTTGCGCTTAGCGTCGGAAAGATGTGCCTCTACAACGAATGTGCTAAAACCTAAAACTAGGTGAACTTACTTCGGAAACTTAAACGAATCAATTCCCACTTGACCCATTCTTCTGATTGAGCTAGCATCATCAGATACAGCAACAAAGATTCTTCCAACTTCGCTCTCAGGGGTGGGGACTATTGAAGTCCAACTTAGGGCTCATTCTACTCTAAACTACTGTGTGCCTATTTGGAGCTTTTCATAGTCAAAGTCAAA
>CM075765.1:11777500-11802500 GCA_037974665.1 Ehretia macrophylla
GTAATTTACTCGCGGGAATAAGAGGTTCTTGTCGGACTCCTGTAGCCCACATCAAGACTATGTTCTGCTTTGGTAGCTTTGGGCAAGGCAGTATTGGTACTCAATCTATCTTGCTGACCCTGCTTTTAGCTTTAGGGCGAGTAAGGGAATGGCTTAGTGAGGTTTGAAGATGCTCGACCAACTGGAGAGGTTTGAAGATGCTCGACCGATAGAGAGAGGCTGGATGAAATTTAGCTCGACTGATAAAGAGGAGGAAGGTAGACGCTCGACCTATAGGGAGAGGGTGGTAGACGCTCGACCTATAGGGAGAGGAAAGAAGTTGGCTCCTAAGCCAGGGAAGACCTCATTCAGAGGGAGAACCAATGATTTTGGTTTAAGCTCACGTATGAGAAGGGCATTAATAGCCCCCTTAACATACAAATCCAGCGGTAGACCCCGACCTAACCATAGGTCAAGGGGAATTGAGGCCTTAGTGTACATTGCCTACAATCTTTCAATCTTTAGATTGTGGGAATGTGCCAAGTGTGAAAGAGACGGGTATCCTACTCCAGCTAGACAACACAAGGAAAAAAGCGAGCGCAGGAAGACTTCATATGAACGGCCATCACCCTGGGTGGTGAGCATTCAAACAAGATTTAGTGGATACTGGGATAAATCCATAGTAAGACCACGAACCTTGTATCTCTTGGCAAACTCGGCAGAGCCCGTATGGGAGATCAAGGACTTTTGATAGGATATATCAACCCCAAGATCCCCTAGAGCGGAGCTATACACCAAGGCCACCTTCTCATCTGTAATCACAACATTGTTCCCAGGACAATGTAATCCTGGAAGAGTCGACCCATATATACATGTTCTGCCGCCCACCACACGAGTATGTGGTGGGAGAAGGCAAAGAGAGGCCATGAAGCATAATAGCCAAAGGGATAACCGGCAACAAATGAGACTGTGGTAAACCGCTTTACAAACGGTATCTCAAACTTATTCATATATAGAGTGAAATTAACTAGATTGGAAAGATCGATCAAAAAGGAAGCACATGACCCTAAAGAAGAAGTACAATGGCCACCAATCAGTGTATGACTTCAAGTCATAGGAGTAACATGTCTGCTTGCTTATCAACCGGTCAAGAGGCTTTGCTTTGTCTGCCAAAAGGTGCCATCAGTAGGAAACCTTCGTAAGACATCACAAAGCCACTCGTGAATAGGTCTAAGAAGACGCTGATTCACATAGTTCCCTATGGTGAATACACGTTGTTTTCCCGCCCTTTCTAGAGAGCAACCCAAACGTCCTGTGACGATCCGTTCATAGCCAACACCATGGGGAAGTACTGGGCCTACATAGGCCTGGTACCAATCCAACGACCAACCTAAGAACAGCTTATTAGCTGGGTCTAAGGCATATCGTGTATAGTGGTACTAGAGGGTCCCTTATGACCACTGTTGGACGTACACATGGACAAACTTCACCAAGAAAGTGAAGGCACCCATTTCATACGAGTAAATAGTGAAGCAAGACTTAGCTTTCGCTAAGACAGGATTGACACAGTCCTTGATCAATTTCTTGGTCAATTGGGCGCCGGATTTGTTCCAAGTTGGTTCCCATATTATCCCGAGATAAAGGGGAATACAACCTATCCAGGGGGTATACCGTGATATCTATCAAAGAAGGTAGCTTTTCAACTATCCGATTGACCATCACGTCAGCTTGGTCCGCATCACGGACTAGTAAGGTCATTGGTTCAAATAAAGACTTATCAACCTTCTTTGCTACCAAGATAATTCTTGATAGAGAGAAGAAAGACAACCAGCACTTGACCAATAGATATGTAGTCTCATCTTTCTGGTACATCTTTTGACGAATGAACGGAGGGATGATGTAATGATAACCCTTTAGGGTTAGAGAGACGCGAATAGCCAGAAGCTTAGAAGGGCGTTTATCTCCTCCATATACTAATTGTAAAGAGCTAGCACATTGCTTTAGATAAAGCGCAACATGCAAAACACCAGACTTTTGCATAAGCCGCTGGACTTCCTTCACATACAAGTAGACGGCTATGCACGATTCCTTGGTAAGACTATCAACAGCCACTAATAAGATTCATTTTAAGAATCCCATTAGGACTGGAAAGTCTTTGAACAACTACCATCTCAGCCGCGACACACGAATTAGGGAAGGAAAGAGCTTTGTAAAGCGATTCATATCGATTACTTAACGCCCTCTTCCCTGCTAGTACCCCTGTCCCATTAAGGTTAGATGGGGGAATGCCCACCAAGGATAAAGATCAAAATAGAATATAATTAAGATATACAGACCTAGCAGGTGCAAATCTGTTATCAATCTTTAGATTTACATTGGTGACCAGCTTGTTGTCCTGTGATTTTCTTACTAGACAAAGAGTCGATCCTCCACTAATTCTGGTATGCCGACATGGCAATCTCCCTTATATGGGATCCCTCGTTACGGGGAACCTTATAGGTAAGGGAGGACACCTTGGTATGACCTAAGGAGTGGACTGTCACTGAATTCTATCAAAATCCAATGAGCAACCCAATAAGGTTACAACAATCATGTTAGACTAAGAAGAGCCTTAGGATCCAGTCCCTTGGACAGACCGATGCTGCACCTCATTAGATAGTAGCGAAATATACAACTAGATGTTAATCAAAGTTGGTACGCTTCACCGCTTAAAAAGAAGGGCTATCAAGCTTGCGAGGATTGGTAGTGGCACGTAAGGCGTGCCCTTTTATAAATGGCCTCCTGTCTTTGCTTGTGTTGTGTAGTATGACGTCCACGTCATCTTTGACTCTTGTTCCTTAACTCATCCCTGCGCATAGCCCACGAAGCGGTTCGTAGGTTAGCTCGTTAGTAAAGCAAGGAAATCCTACTGGCGGTAGCGGTTGTACCTTTGACCTATGTGACGCCACTTCATTGATAATTGCATTCATTATTGATTTACATTATCTCCTCTGGTGAGAAGTCTGAAAGCTGTTTTGCCAGCATTGAGGAACCTGAGAATTTTGATTAAAGTAGTTATCCGATAGATGCAATTTGACAATTATCGGAGGTGTCACCTTCTAAACCTATTTTTCTTGAGTCAATAGAGTACAACCTGGATTAACAAAACCCATCCCCGTCTGAGTAGAGACTTTCGAAGAAGTTTTCAAAGAAAGGGAGGAATTCACTTCTAGCTACCTATTCAATGGCAATGATGTTTGATCACCATCACGAGATTTGTTTACAGCTATTATAGCTAATCAATCTCCTACTTTCATTCTGTTTGATTGAAGACTGGAATCTTAACGAGATCTGAGAGTGGATCTAGGAATCCCCTGGTAGTGGTAGTTGGATTGGTGAAATCCGATAATCGATTGGCTTTAGAAAGGCTTTCCCAACCATCACATTATAACTGAAAGTCCTACTTACTTGTAGGCTTAGGGTAGTCCTCGAAAACCTTCTTCTTTTACTGGCTTGGGATAGACCCATAGGCTATGGATCCCACTAATGGAATGGGACTATAACCATACTTCCACAGTCTAGGTTCAAGGACAATAAAGATTGAGGCTTGGAATATCTAAGGCTTCATGGACCCAATTTTTAGGGCTTTTAAGGACGGACTCGCGTTTGTCCCAGGGATTGACCGGTGACACTACTAACTGAATTTCTATAATATATGTATTTTTCCACAGGACTGAATCCATAGAAACCTTGGCTTAATGCCAATACTGTAAGAGGCAGATGATTAGTATGCAGGATCGGTTGCAACGGTTTCACATGAATATGAATCAAGAGATTGGCTTGAAAGGATTTCCAACTAGCCATTGCACCTGAGATTGTGACAAGTCCTTCTTCTTCTTTGGAGCTTGTTCTTGGTCCCAAGGGAAATAAGGTGACAAAGAGCAACTTGCTTCTCCAATTGGATCATTGCTCGACTCGATGGGTAACTTCTAGTGGTTTGTCAGGGAAGCTCTTGTTTTTCTTTCAGGAGTAGGTTGGTGGTATGGACACCTAGCCTTTTCTTATTTATAGTATTTGTTTGTTTGCTAGCACAGGTAGTAGATTCATTCTCCACTCCAGCAGTAGTAGATGTAGAATCTAAAAAGTGGGATTCCCGGTGGATTGGATGCTTCCGTTAGAGCTTCTTCCCCTCCTGTCATTTAAGGGCAACTAGCTTACAATCACTAGTGAAATAGTGCCAATTGACCCAACTAGCGAATCTGTTTACTTCAATCTTTTTCATTTCTGTGAATACCGCTCGAAAGCAGTCATTTTTCAGCTTGATAGCACAAGCACGATCCATCCATCTCCCTTCGGACAGTGAGTAACAGGTGGAAGGACTGTCGATACCGGGTAGGTTAAACGGATATGGATGGTAGTTGGGATCCCAAGTAGGAGAGCCAGCCAAGCCAAGAGAAAGGGGTTGTTTTTGACTACCCTTCTTTTGGGAGTTGGTTTTGGAATTCCATTGAGAGTTGCCACTCCTCAATCTTCAAAATCTAGTCTAGTCCAGCGATAGAGGACTTGATACTTATTTTCGACAAGCCTTGATCTGTGCTGAAGACATATTCTCTTATCGGCTCAGGAAATAGGTAGCCTATAAGCCCACCCATTCTTTCTTTTCGACCTTAACTTACCTACTCACGCCAATGCTCATGGGTATGGGGCATAAGTACTGCTACTGTTATACTTCCACACTCTAAGAGAATCCTATTGTCAGCTCATCTTCTATCTAAGACCTCCTCAATGAGAGGATGCCTGAAACCTGTTATTTTCTCAGGTCTAGTTGTGGTCCTCTCTTTTCTTTCACTTATTGGTATAGCAGCTAAACTCAGATCCGTTAGAGCATCTTCAAACCTCTCCCTCTAGTTGAGCTACTCCGCTCCTTGGCAGTCAGTCTATTACCCACCCCTGATCCCATTCCTTCTAGCTTAGGAACTTCTATTTTGAATCTGAGCTTGTACCAAGCTCATTTCCGTGTAAGCTATTCCATACGATGTCTTTCACAGAGGTACAGGGATTTGATAATCGATAGAGCTGGTGAACCTTTCTTCCCTCGTAGGAACTCGGTATTTTTAATATATTAATATGGTAGATAGATCAGGTAGAAGATCAGCCGCTAATCTACTACTCTCGTTGTGTTCGATCGGCTTCAAAGCTTTTTCACTTTTTTCGCTTAACGCTTCTACCGATGCCTAAATGCTACTTTCATCTATGTATGGGTTATTATATAAGCAATCCTCCTTCTATGGTGTTAAGCCCAATTTCTTTCAACTAACGACTAAGCGCTTCGCCCATTAGTCTTTCTACTAAGCTGTGATAAGTCCTTCCCCTGAAGCCTGAGTTAAAGAATCCGTCGATTCCACATACCTTGATTCCAATTCCACTATTGGAAGTGCTGTTATGATCGATTTTGCTTCTCATCTTCATTAATAGCCTGGGAACTGAGATTCTTAATTAAAGTATGGCAGGTCCGTCACGCTTTGGACATGGTACAACAAGAAGAGAATTAGTAGAAATCAAAAAGGATTTACCCAAAACTCTGTCCTGATACCCCCTAAAGTGAAATAGGCACGCGCAAGGGTAGAGAGTCTGCCTGAGTCATGCGGCCCTAGGTAACACCCATTTTAGTATAGCACCTGGGTTCAGCCTTTCCTTGCTGAGTTTTGCTTTTGATTATTCTCTGAGTCTCTAGTTCGTTACCTTCTACTACCGATCTTCTCCTTGCTGCTTGCTTAGTTTCTTTCATTAGTTTCCCTTCCTTTCATTTCTTTAAATAAACTAAAAAAAATACAATATGAACAGCAACAAAAGAGTTTTAAGTGATAGTAATCAGGGATACTTCCAGCAAGAACTTAGACAAAATGCGATTGATCAAGTTGCGGTCAACATAACTTCTGCCCAAATGAGGTAAATTCATCCGAAACATTATAGCTATAATCGTTTCCAATAAGTATCTTTTTTTCCTCTTAGCTATTCATACGCACAAGATCTTTGATGAACAGTGCCTCTGGAAATAAGATATTGAGAAAATTCCATGGACATGTATTCTCCTCCAGAAGCAGATCATCAAATTCTTTTTTTTTGCATTTGAAATAATGTCTGGCTTGTCGATTGTGTGTCGTTCACTCCAACATGGCAAAATTTTTTAAATGTTCATGAAGAGGTAAAGTGCTTCTTGATGGGCCAAGAATGTCAAATAATTATTAGTGGTGTGGAAGGTAAACCAGAGGATGTGGCGAGTAAGAAGCCATTTTCATGTTGTTCTGGTCTGGTAGGGCTATATGCATGCGATCATAGTATCTGTAGCTGATAAGATGTGCCTCCATATATATTATATAGGGGCATTACAGACCCAAGAAATGCATGGCGTACTTTGAGAGAAGTTAATGAACATGCGCTCGCAAGTAAGCGTCAGTGCCTGGAGACTAAACAACATAGCCTGAAGCGGGATAGTTTGATTGTTATTACTGTATTAAGGTGAAGAACCTTTGTGATCAGCTGGAGGCTCTTGGTATGAAAAACTATAATGCCGATAATCTTAGTCAGATCATGAAGGGTATAAATTTCATAATCTGATGGGATACAAAAGTCTTTGCTACTGCATCAACATAACTCTTCCTTATTTTCTTAATGCAAATGTGCATGATAAGACGTTTACGTATAGGTGGCTGAGCCTGTCTGGACAAAGTGTAGATCCTAATCCTAGGGATATACTTTTGTTCACTTCTATGTCCAAATTCAATTTAAGGGGAAGGCAAAAGCAGGATTAGGGAGAAGAATAAGTGGAATGAGGTACGTGTCTTAGGTGTGGGCAGATGGAGCACTACGTGATAGAGTTCACAGCAAAAATACTTCTTGTTAAGGAAGATAATAAGGAGAGGTAGACAGGGGAGGTGCGACATGAGCATATTCAGTTTACGAAAGTGAAGAGAGCCCGCGATGCGGTCTTTGACTTCGGTACACACGATTACATATTCTTCGCTGAGGGTGGGTCTTAAGTTTCTTCACAAGGACAGTAGGGTAGCTGCTCCGTACGTCATGTGGTTGATCCAGGGAGTGTAGATTTCCGCAGCGGTTTGATCCTGGTTGGACAGATAGTGGTGCCACTTGGTTCGAGTTGTCTCCCTTAACTGATTCTGAAATCCCCGTCTAAAAAAAAAAGAATTTGATTCGCGTTGCCTTTGACAGAATTGTTTTCAAACTTTATAACTTGCTTGTTCATACTTCCTGGGGATACTAGTTTCTTTGTAAAGCTTATAGTTTTTTTTTTGGATCAAAGAGAAAAAGATCTAATTCGGGATAGCACTATTCACAGTGAAAACACCCTTCGCCTGCTAACAACCAGGGACAGCTTATTGGACTGGCCCACTACGTACTATCTATCTATAAACAATAAAGAGACTACATTGGTACCGTACTGGCTTGCATGGAACGCAAGGACTGAGATCGACAGACTTGTTTCAAGCAGCTTTTCTGGTACTCATACTTACACGGATTGGACTTTAACCGTGCTACTAGGCCTAAAAGTAAAAGTTTTCCTTCTATGTACTATTCCTTCTCCCCTCGATTCAGGAGTTAGTTTTCAATCTCTCAATCCTAATGCTATTACTCCTGAGACAATCTTGCTTGGCTTACTTGCTTGATACGGTTCTTGTACATTATTCACCCTAGCACACAAAAATACCATGTGTACCGAGATCTGATCCGATTTTTACTTATACTATCTTGGTTACAATATTGTTCACATAGATGTGGAGGTGGCCATTTCTGACAATTCATATTGGAAAAGTACGGTCTGAAAGCAACCATTTGCACTTTCGAATGAAAGCTGTTCGTAGATCAGCACATTTTCTTTCGCCAGTTCAAGGAAGTGGATCGAAGGGTACCTCTATTCTATTAAGGGATGCATAAACCACACATGAAGTTTGCACTGCACAAGATTTATTTTAGAAACACACAATTGATTGAATGAACCCTTAATACCACTCTTAATTACAACCAATAAAGGGAGTGACGCGAAAGAACTCCATGGCGAGAGTCCCTTCGTTCACTAACCAATTCTTTATTTAGATTCCCGTGTTCCCGTACAATCAATCATCAATCAATACCTATTTGCTCTAGCTTTCCGCTCCTTATTGCTTATTTATAAAAGGCTAACAGCCGATATGCGATAAGGCAACATTTATTTCCTTAAGTGATAAGCCCTATAAAGTCGAAACAGTCTGAAGTAGCAGCACATAATAGTCAGAAAAAACGTCATGTTGGGCCAAACTGGTATATATGGAAGAAAATAACTCTACATTATCACCAGGTACGAATATGTCGATGACGTCATACGCCCCCCTTTCCTTCTGTCAA
Source organism: Ehretia macrophylla (assembly GCA_037974665.1). NCBI lineage: Eukaryota > Viridiplantae > Streptophyta > Magnoliopsida > Boraginales > Ehretiaceae > Ehretia > Ehretia macrophylla. The sequence continues at coordinate 11,785,859 of CM075765.1, forward strand.
CGGGGTGCAACCTCATTCTCAAACAAATGACCACTTTTTTTTTTTTTCTTCCACCTACAATACAAGATTGTAACTTACCTTTGACATTCCGCACTTGTGATCCTACTCACCAATCTTCTTTATGGAGGGGGCCAACCGATCTCACGACGATGAGTTATCCACATACTTCAATACGAGAGCAACTAAATAAAGCTTAGTTACAACTCATTTTGATCAAATAGCACTCAGGTATAGGATTTCAAGCAAAAAGGTAGCCTTGCCGCTTTCTTTACCCTTGTACGCACAAATCTAGCTCATAGCAAGCAGCACTGCCGAATTCAGTTACTTAGTACATAGATTTGAAAACAACTTAGCGCGGGAAGTCCTATATCTTGTCTTAGCCTCGCCTTACCTATTTCTCTCAAAACGAAATCAGAATGAGATAGAATTTCTTAGCTAGATCTGGGCTACCATGTTCCCTCAGACAAAAAAAATAATACCTAGACCTGTTGTCTGTACTCGCAAAGTAGGATCAAGCTTAGTCTACTAGAGACAGAGGAGAGTAAAAACAAAGTCAAAGGAAGAATCTATTTTTTTTTAGCATTTTAAGGCTGGTTGAAAACATCCAATGTCTCCCATGAGGGTGCAAGAAAGTCGTATTTTTTTCTAGGCGGGGGTGTAGCCATTTTTAAACACATTTGAGTTGGTGCTCACTTGTAGGAAGATTCCTTGCTCTGAAGTAAAGTATTTTTGGAGTTCCTTCAAAAGAGGTTGGGATTAGAGTTTCAATTGGATATGCTCTAGTAAAATCATTACCGACTGATATACTACCTGAGATAGGGCATGCTTTCCCTTCTGCGTATCGAGAGAAAGAAACAACTTCCGGAGGGCACGAAAAGCTTTCTTTTTTGGGGGTCAACAGAGAAATTCATACATATTTTATGGGAACCACAAGGAAAGCCAAAATCGCTGATCCAACAATGGCAGGTGACACCTATGTTGAGATTACAAAGTGGGTCAAACAAACAATGATACAGATGGGCCTCGCCTTAGGATACACAAGCGCGCTCAACATCCTATATCAATGTGTGTCGATTTCTCGCTAACAAAAAAGTGGCTTAGATCGAAAGTTTGGAGTATCCAATTATTAGCTTAGCCCGCCGATAAGCCCACATAGGAAGTAAGAAAATAATAGTACCAAAACGAGTTGCTCATTCACAATCAGACATTTTGACACTAGCCAGAGCATACTACAACAACAATGGGAAATTCCAATAGTAACTAGTATAGAACTAGAAAAGACAGTTTCATTCTCAAATACTTTTCTTATATATTTCTCAATAAATCAATCTAAAGCCAAATTCTCAACCTCAAAATTATTATATCAAAGAGCTTCGAATCTGACTTAGGAACAGTAGCAAGGACTAGAAGGGAGGTTTTATGAGCAAGCAAGAACGAGGCATGAATTGAGGCCTTCCCGACTGGCTTATCTTGTCTTTTGCGGAATCATCTGTGACTGTTGATGCCGCGGCAAGATCGCAATGAGCTGGCGCTCCATAAACTAATTCCTTAGCAAATGAATACGCACTATACTCCCAGCAGCATATTGGTCAGGCCGTCCTCCTAAGCCTAATTCATGAAAGAATGGAATGGTTCAAAGGCTATCCCCGAGTAAGGAAGTGAATCAGAAAATCGGGTATTCCCACTATGTCTAGATTTGAATAAGGGCCTATCGCGGATAAGTAAAAGCTTGCTATAGAAAGGAAGTAAATCTAGCTAGCTTGGTCAAAAGAAAAAACGAGTCCATCTTTAGTGGCCAAGCCAAGAAGAATAGAATCATCGCCCGCAAGGATGAGTGAGAGCTCAAAGCATAATGGATTTCTTCCTGCTACCATTGGAACCCCCAAAGCAAAGGAAAAGATCGGATCGTATATGCACGCTTTGAATGCTTGATAGCCGGATTAATCATATTATCTAAAATCGGAATGAAGGGTTAGACGCACTAAACCGTCCGCTTTCGCTAGTATTAGACCGTTTGTGCCAAGCAAAGAAGTCCCAATGGATTCTTCCTTTACCCCGGAAAGGGATTAGTGTACTAATTGCTTGCCTTACTAGCTCTATTGTTATGGATATGTCTCACTAGCGGATTCAGTCCCTTCCTTATAAACTTGCTGTCCAATCTTTTCTACAATCCTTTCTATCTTCTGGGCATCAATCCCATGTAAACAAAAAGGCATTTGTTTTTTCCAATTCCTCCCTAACACCCTACTCTATTATGAAAGTCCCACAGGGCATTCTTCTACTGGCCATTGGAAAGATGAATCTCTACCTTTAGAATAAGTTGCCTAGCCTTAGCGGATTCCTCCCTCTAAAAAGGAAAGTGCTAAGACCGTTCATGGCCCATCCATAGGATAAACATTCATTTACCTTTCAATACCCTTTCAAAGATCCTTTATCCTGGAGCATCTTAAGTATGCTACAAAGAAACATGAATGAAAGGGCTATGCTATGCGCAATCAAGATATTCAATAGCAAGTGCCATCAACAGACGTGGAAAAAGAGCAAGCCAAGACTTTCACAAGAAAGCTGGTCTTTGTGGGTCAAATGGGTACGAAGGTAAGCTATAAAAAAGTGGGTATTCACTACCTTACTCCTCTGTGAATTCAATATCTATCTCGCCCTTATCCAGGTGGTCTATTTTTCCAATCATTCCCTTTGAGAAAGTGCCACAGCCTATTCGAATTTGAGAGCAACTCCTTCTTTTCTGAGTTGGCCTGCAGCCTTTTTCTTGGTAGAAAGGATAAGGCACTTTCTCTTCTACTGCTAAGATGGATTTCTTTCGAACTAGGGGATATGCCTGCTTTCTATCCTAGACTATATAAATTCCTAGCTTACTTGCACTTGTCCACCCTATTATAGCAAAGGGAAGAGCTCCGAAAGTCCTCCATCCCCATCTTCTTTCCCAAGCCCATCTAAGAGCCTACTTGCTTCTGATCTCTCTGCTCTGCTCTTGCGATTCCTATTCTTTTTTGTAATGGACCATGAAAGATGGCTAGCTTCAATTCCGTCTATTTGGAAATGGGCAATCCAGCTTAATTCCTTACTCGTGCTGTAATTGGGCTTGGCCCCTTCCCTTATTCACCTTTCTTTCCTTTCTCTTGTGGAACAACATAGCTGGAGCATTCAAAATAGCTATTTCATTCAGTATTTGAAACCTAAGGTTTTGAATGGCTATCATGTCCACTAACTATTCCATCCAATTTTAGATTCTACGCTTCTTGGGAGCGGCCAGCCCTAGGCCTTCGATAAACAGATTCAAATGGTCTTCCCGCTCCTTATTTTCTTTATTAGTTTAATTTCCGGACTAAGAATAAGTTTTCTTAGGAAAAAAAAAACTTGTATCAATCCGACCTTAGAAACAAGATTTCACGGAAGCTAGACTATGCGATATACATAATTTTCAGTCATAGGACTGAGACCGTTGGGAAAAATATGCCTAATTTTCTTTCCTAATTCCAATCATGCCAATTTTCTAAAACACCGTGTTTTTTGGCCTCAATTCTGAGCTTACTCTTATCAAAGAGACTGGCATTTGACTTCTTCCTTCCTTGTTTTGATCCCTTACTACTTGATACTAGGAGAATCCAGACAAGTTGCTTGATTGCTTGGTTCGACAATACAAGGTCTTCAAGGAAGAGGTTAGGTGTTAGGGCTTTCTTTATCACAGTCTCAGGACTGCCTTACTTTTCATAGCCCTAGCTACTCTACCGTAACCAGTCGTTAGGCTTCCCATCAGATAGTTTAGTCTGGTGGCAGAGATAGACACTTTGGATTCGGCAAGCTACTCTGCTTTCACATATTATAGAAATATGGTTACTACATTGTTAGAGGCATACAAGTATTCAGTTATCCCAATATTAATAGCCCACGGAACGGTAATTCAGTGATCTTTAACCAATTGCGATTCTACGCATCTGATCTTTCCTGGTATTCAAATGGTTTATTGGCGAGCTGAGACTACATAGTCGTAGAGGCCCATGCCAGTAGTACCAGTGCTTGCTTGCTATAAGGTAACTCGCCCCCGCCCTTTCTTATTAATTGCAAGCCTCTCATCCTTGTCAGGGAGTATCATACCGAGATCTAATCCTGCTTTCATTGGTTATCTTCGATTGATGTGTGTGGTTCATTCTCATGAGAGTAGCCCACGTCCAATGACTCTTTGAAAGCGCTACGCCCCTATACAAAAAATGAAAGAAAGGACGCCTGCACAATTTACACTCCCTTTCACTCTGAAAGCACTCTACTAAGCCTTCTTAGCCAACTATTAGTGGAATTGAAAATTGATCTTAAACATGGTCTTATCTTCGTTATCCCATTAGTCAATCTTTTGACTTCTCATCTTTCTGGTTGCTATCTTCCTAAACAGGAGGAGGAATGGGAAGGGCTTTATGAACGTCACAGAATGAATGGTCAATGATAAATCACCTTGCCTTCCCTTTAGAGGAGGCAAAATAGTAAATTAAATTAGGTAGAGCTCCACACTAATTATATTCCTTCGCTACCAAAGCTTCAGAGTTCTATTCCTTCTTGCGTCCAATCTCAAGGATAAATTCAACCTAACTCGCACTGCATAAAAGGACATAGCCTAATAGGTCACTCAATTCCTTGCCTTAAGGCATGATGTCACTTCCTTTACTTCCCCTTCTTGCATCTCGGAGGGCTTTCTTTTGCCGGCTAGTGGGTATCTTCCCTATTGAGTAAGTTGCGAAAACCTCGCAAACATTAATTCTATGTCCAATTCTTCCTGCGCTTTGTCCCTTCCTCCAACATAATTCGATGCCATCCTCATCTACTTGATTTATTCACTGGCCTACCATTCGCTTTCCCCGAAGTTAAAGGGAATTTGGAAGAAAAAAGATCTTTCATACCAACTTCACCTAGTAGCACGACGCTTGGATTGCTCTCCCACAACCACGTTTTCACTGTTTAGGCTGCTCCTATTTCGCTCGCCGCTACTAGGGGGAATTGCTTTTGTTTTCTTTTCCTCTGGCGACTAAGATGTTTCAGTTCGCCAGGTTGTCTTTTGCCTGTCCAGGGATTTAGCAGTAGTTCGAAAGGTTGTCCTATTCGGGAATCTCCGGATCTATGCTTATTTTCAACTCCCCGAAGCATTTTGTCGATTACTATGCCCTTCCTCCTCTCTGGGTGCTTAGGTATCCACCGTAAGCCTTTCCACTCTCCGTCTTTTCCAGCTCTATTCCCTATGTCTATATCCATCATTCTGACATAGTGAATGTCCTTCTATTATGATAATAATCTGTATTTGTTAGTCCTACAAGCATATGGGAGTGAGCGATGAGTCCGCTCCCTCGCTCTCACTAGAATCGAGACTTTAATGTCTTACCGTTCGGGACCCATGCCCCTTGTTCCTTTACTCTTAGATTGAATGACAGAAACAGTACTCTCAATCACCGAGGGTGCAAGAAGAAAGAAGTTAGGGGAGTACTCTATGTACCAAGAGGCTGCAGGCCAACTCAGAAAAAAAAAGACTTCACCACACATACCAATAAGGGCACTCGCTACAAGAATAAGAAGGCGAGATCAACACTACTCAACTAAGTCAATCTGAAGAGTTAGTAACTGCATAACTCTTTCTTCTCTCATAAGTGAATTGAGGAAATCATTTTCATAGAAGGGATCCTAGCTAAGAAAGTCAGTTCAGTAGTTGCCTCCATTGTGAATGAAGCTTTTGGAAGCACCGTTTTGAAGCAAGAAGGTCCAAAGGGGCTTTCATAGGCTTATTATGAGGCTTGTACTTCTCTCCTGTTAGGCATTGGGGTATAATCACTTTTTGATTGAGGATGCCCAGACACGAAACAGGGGAACTCTCGCTAGAATCAGAAGCTTTATAGACTAAAGTAAGGAAAGCAACCAAGAGGCTGAGAAAGCCAAGGGTTCTATAGATATAGAGCACCAACTAAAGCCATGGTGTGCTAGGCTAAAGGCACGAAAAAAAAGCCAATAACGTTGCTTAAAAGGGCCTGATGAAAGGCCCCTGACTGATCTCCAAGACCAACTAGCTACCCGAAAGAAAGGAGCAAAAAGGCACTTTTTCAAGGAGTCAAGCTTCTTGCTAAGCGAAGCACCAGTACAAGAAACTAGAGCACTACTTTGAACTTTTCTTATAGTGAAAGTTCCCTAGTTTGGGTTACTTCTTTCCTTACCCCTTAGGCTAGGATAACTTATGATTCCTCGGGTGGACGTAACCGTCCTTTTCCCTACTTACTACAGTGAATCAAAGTGGGTACTCTAAGTCTAAAGAAACCGTAATCCACACCTTGAACAAAAAGGGAATGATAAAGTTAGCCTAGCCTCGGTCTCTCTTCCCTTTCGTCTACTATTCCTACGCCTTCCTACCTGTACTTTTATGCTTGCTTGGAAGGAATGGGCAGACAGCAAGAAAGAAGGATTTCTAATAAGAGAATAGAAGAAAGGCGCATCTCTAGCCAAAAACTGGAATTCTAGCTCTTCCTTGCTCACTCTTGTTAGAGAATACTGGGTTATTTAAATCTTCCTATCAATCTATTCCTTCAAAGTCCTCCTATTACTTAGAGTTCTTGCCATTGGTTATCTTACTAATTGTTCTATAAAAAAACCTTATTAATATCCCTGTACTATCAAACAAGCTTGTAAACACCTTTTTCACTGCTGAGACAGGTTAAGCAACTCGATCAAGCACGGCGTTGGTGCAACTACTATATGATGAATAAGTCCACCACATCCTCAAACGTTCAGGACCCAGGGGCAAGACTGATGTAATGCGAAGCACTCTCCTTAAACCGCTTTCTATAAGCCTTATTGTAAGGAACTTTCTTAGTGGATATTGGCTCATTGAACACTAACTTAATCCGAAAAGTCTGAGAGTGTGTCAGTAAAGACCCAACCATGAACTAGCCTCTTCTCCTTCCTCATTAAAAGCAACTTGAGCCTTACTAGCTACAGCTTCGTAGAAGACTGACTACAAGTTTCCATCAATCGGCCACTAATTTCCACTAGGGCAGATGCATTCCCATTGTAAAGGCGGCAGAGACTGCCTCTGGTCGAGTAGAGGTAAGGAAGTACATTCTATAAGATAATTGGCTAGGTTCTCTCTATAAAAAAGTCTTGTACTACTCATCAACTGGTAAGGCTAATGAGTGGACCTTTAATACTTTGAAGAGAACCCACTAGTTGCAGCCTATAATTCACCGAATAAAGGGAGTCTTACAATGCAGGATAGATCAAGGTATTGAAGGTTTCTAAAGTTTATTTCATTGCACAATAAATTTACTGAAAGTTGAGTAGTGAGAAAGAAAGCACTAACAAGCATTTTAGGAAAGAAGACGAGCAATGAAACTTTCCTCCCAGGGCAGTTGGGAGAGATGAGATTCGATGAACACTAAGAGGGTAGTAGTAGTGAGCACAGAAGAACCCCTCTAGATCGGATTTTTCAATAGATGAACTCCAAGACCATGAAAGGTGACTTTCTGGTGCACTTGAGACTAAGCCAATCAGAGTCAGGTGGAGGGAGGATGGGGAAGATTAAGATGGAAACCTCTTGATTGACAAAAGAAGTGATAAAAGCCTCATTTCTTTTGAGACGTAAGAAAGAGCCCATTATGTTCAGAACCAGCAGTCAAGGCTAAAGAAGAACCCATAAATTGATTCTTAGTCCTGCCATCACAAGAGGAGATAGAATAGAGGAGTGGAAGTGGGAACCCCACAAAGTAAGAACTCTTAATCGACCTCTAGCCAATATGGCAACAACACGGCCTTTTCACCAAAAAGCTGAGGGCGTATTGAGCATAGTAAAGAAAGTAAGAGACCTTAGTCTCAAGATGTTCGAGATGAGGTGCCAACCCTTGGAAATGGAAAAAAAACCTCCCCCGCTTTCCAAAAGGGGGAAGCCAAGCTGTTCGTCCAGCTCTTAGTCTAGACCTGAACTGAAACTGTTGTCAGACTCTTCTTTCTATCCCTGACCCTTCCAACAAAGTTTCGGCCTCTCTTCTCAAGGGAAGATCCCAAGTTGTGAAACTATCTCATTCCTCAAGGCTAGCAGAGGGGGCTGATCTTCGAGTAAAGGCCAAGATTTCCTATATATGAGAATAAGATAATTGGCTAGATTATCCATGCTAAATGGAAAGAGGCATTCCTGTTGACAGCCCATACACTGCTAAGGCTAAAGAATAGACCTTAGATAGTTCTCGAGGGTTCACTAGTAAGAAACTTCCCATGAGCCAGTAGAGAAGATGAAGAAAGTCATAGTGAAAGAACTCGACATTCTTCGGTCGGCGTAATCTCGTAATACATACATGACTATGATACTAGTGCAATCAGTGCCTTGTCGTCAGTCAATAAGTTCCTTCCCTTCTTGATTCTACTATGGAGCATGTCTTCTCTCTCTTAAAATCCTAAAAGCCCTCTCTCTTTAAGCTAAAAAGAGGAGTGAGTGACAGTGGTTGATGCTAACTGTTGAGGAAGTTGAATGTGCTAATTCCTTCTTATCCTAGATGTCAATGAAAAAAAATTGACATTTCTAGAGGAAGATGAATGTCCAGCTGATTCTTCTTACCCCTGCTCGTGCCTCCCCGGTCCCGTATAGGAAGTCCTTTCACTTGCCTAAGGGTTAGTTAGGAGTTCTGGGCTAGAACAGTTTAAGTCCGTGTGTCGTTTTGTAGGTCTCCCTCTATCGAAAAAACCGATTTTATCCATCTTCCTTAGATCCTTATCCTTAGACTAGGGATGTTAGTTTCGGCAAGAAAGAAGTTAGGAAGTCAATTCAAACCTCTCCCTATCGGTCGAGCATCTTCAAACCCGGTCGAGCATCTTCAAACCTCTCCCTTTATTGACATCAATCACCTTAGAAGGAACATAATAGGCATCGGTAGAGGCTTGAAGACCAAGGCCCCAAAGTCAAATACGGAAGCAACTCGAGTAGAGGTTCCATTCTAGAGTGAACCCACTATTCACTCATTTTGGGAATGGTGGCAAGGATGAAAGAAAGGGTCCCACCCAAGTGCAACCACACTAGCAGGAAATGAAATGAAAGTAGAAATGGATCTATGGTACTTTGTCACTGTCTGTATGCTTCTCTTCAAGAATCAATCAACAAAGAAGCAATCAACAAATCAAGTTGAGGTCTCAAAGTCTATCCTGTCTTCTTTCGTTTGGACCTTGATGTATGAGATAAGGAATCCCTCATAGCTAGATTCATCAGTTGCTTAGAAACTAGGAACAAGATGAGGGGAAGAGATGAGAATAGGCCTCGTCCATTCCATTACATAATTCTCTTCTTGATCACCAGATATTGATAGAAAAACAGTCACGCCAAAAGAAAGACGAAAGGGGAGCCAACGGCAAGGGTCAGATTGACCTTAGGCTTAATGCCCCAACGAGCACAGTCAGAAAGAAGAGAAGGCCTTTAGGCAACTCGATAGGAATCAAAGGATAAATCGACTGTCATTGCCGTTCTAATTACTGTCAGAAGACGTAAAGCGAGGGCGTGGTTCAACTCATATCGTATGCTCGTCTTCATAAAGGTTTGACTTTGATTGTTTGTTGCCAAAGAAAGAGTCCATTTAGAGAGCAATAGTACAAAAAATTGAGGCGTAGGCCAAGAGATCATAAAAGGGCAAAAGACAAATGAAAATCGGGGTAGGGGCCATCTCTAAATAATAGAAGTTCCTGGACTGTGAAGGTTAGCTGAAGGTAAAATAGATTCCTTATTTTCTTTTCCAAGTGAAATCCCCTAGTATATGAAAGAGTGAAAAAGTGCTTTCGTTGTTGTGGAATAAGAAGCCTTCGTATCTTAATGCACGTATTTAATTTATTCGGAGCTATTAGAGCGGGATCCACTTTTTGTGGAATATGAGTCGAAGCAATAACAAGAATATTTCTAGTGGAACATCTTTTACAATCCCTAGATAGATGGTTCACTACTAGACGAGCGATAAGTAATTTGACTTATGCACATCCAGATCATGAATGTTTGGAATCCATATAATGCAAGGAGACGTTGTTTTTGTTAATTCGAATTGAAGGGTGATATAAAATCGGTCTATTTCCGGCATCATATCCATAGTTAGTGCATTCATCCTAGTTAGCAGTTCCAGCAGGTCCGTATCAAGGTCACGATCGATATCATCACTAGCATCGATATCGACACTAACATCAATATCATCACTATCATCAATAAGAAAACCTTTAGGCTTGTTATCCATGAACTTGTTCAGAAATACTGTAATAAAAGGAACATAGGAGTTTTTTGCTAGGTATTTGACCAAATAGGATCATCCAGTTCCTATAGAACCTAGCACTAAAATACCCCTAAAGGGGGATAAGGCTAAGCGGAGCGAAAAAGGTTTTCCAAGAGATGGGAAATGAAAACTATTAGCCCCACATGAAGTTTGTGAATAAGTGATTGTCTGATAATGAGCAAGGAATATTCATCTTTATGCTAAACAGGATGTATTGAACTCATAATTTATTAGATACGTTTTATGAATGTCAACTAAGTATCATAAGTAAATTGCTCCCAGTTGTTCAATCATTTGATAACCAGAGTCATTCTTTGATAAATGATCACTATGAGTCAGACTCAATAGAATTTGATCAATCCTTTTTTCTGTTGTTAAGGTAGAGAACTGAACCAAAAATTCTCTTTCTTCATCATCAATCGAATCACTGTTCGCGACCCAGAATTTTATTTTATCATCAATCCAATCCCCGTTCACGTTTTTTCTTTTTCTTATCAATGAATAGATCTCTTTACTTGTATGACTTAGATGTTTCATATTTCTCAAAAAAGTGATTCGATTAATGGGATTTGGTATGAGATCGATGAGATTGATATTCAAATATTTCTTCTTAGAACATATTGATTTGACCCCATAAGCGGGACTAAGCATGTTTCCGCCAAAAGCAGAATCCCATATTTCTTCTAGAGAATATCCTAATTATTCCAGAGCAACTAGAAAGAGATTCTTTAACCAGAAAGAATTTGGTTCAGATGTAGGATACCTATCCAGAAGTTTTCGGAACTCAATCATAGATGATAGAATCATCAAAGATTTGACCTTTCCGAACTCTGTCTGTTACACACTAGAGGCCTGGGAAACAAAAAGAAGATGTGTACGAACGAGATATCCAGCAATAAGAAGAAGGAAAAGGATTGAATAGAGGAACTCCCAAACCTTTGGAGATCTCAGATGTGTCGATATCAATGGTGACTCATTATTTCGATGAATCATTTCTTCGGACAGAAGAACATTATGTAAACACTTACTCGAAATCTCACTTATCAGATTCAATTGTGGAAGACACAATTTTTTCTGAAGAATTCGTCATGATATACCTGATCCATGCATAATATCATGAAAAATGGATACAAATTTTTGACTGCTACTTAGTATCGGCGATAGGTCTGAAAAAGTATATAAAAATATCAAATTTAGATATTTTTACCCTGTCAAAGGAAGGAACTATGGCATATATGTTTGGAATAGATTCCATTTTAAGAGAGTTGAAAAAGTACTATCTCGTTGAAAGGTTCTATACATCTGCCCTTTCTCAATGCATTTCTTTAGACAAAGACTCCGTTTTTTTCTTTTTTCGGATGGTAAATATTTCTTAGAACATTGACTCTGAATCAAACCCATGTTTGAATTGAAATTGAGATACTAATGCAAGCTCTTCCCTTTTGAATCAGATAGATTCATATCTGAAAGAGGCTGACAATAAGTTCTTTCAAAATTGACTATTTGTCCCTTTGTTAGAGGTGTTCCAGAGATGTCTGCGATCGAGTAAATAGCTCTACGAATGAATGGATCGGATCGACTTGGAAATGGAAAGATTTGTACAAGTTATACTCTTCGTCACCACTTTGTGGAAAATCGTTAGGTATGAATATGTTAGATACCTGTAACTCGATTGGTGAAATAGTATCTCTCCCCCCAAAAGCATGTTTTTTTTTTTACCAACGCACAAAGAAAATATTTTGTTGCGAATGAACAAGATATTGAGGAATTGTCCATACATAAAATCATAATTATTGATACGGGCCTTTTCCACAGAAAAGGGGAATCTTGTGTTACAATAGAAGCAGAAGTAATGTGGATTATTCAAGAATCAAAGCCGATTTGCTTTATAAAAAGAAGATATCAATGAACTTTTATGAAATAGTTTCAAGGGATTCAGCCGATTGTCTTGATCGTGGAATATCATTGAGAAATAGGAATCCGTGTTATCAAATGATTTCTTGCGATTATTTCTAGTATGAAATGAGTCAATCATCCACTTTGGTATCTTATTGAAAAAAAATGGTGATATTGTTCCTCCATTGATCAAGAATTCATATTTTTGGGAAGTATCATGATCATCCAATAAGACGGGTTTCAATTTTATCAAATGAATAATTTGAAAACCTATTGATTCTAACAACTGATTGGAGAGTTGATCATTCGGACCTTTCAATTCATAGATGTAGATCTCGGACCTATGAATGGGGATATTCCCGAAGCTCACACAGAAAAAAGGAAGTGAGTTAGACAAAAAGAAAAGCAACTTGGACAAAAAAAGAAGTGACTTGGACAAAAAGAAACAAAGTGGCTTAGACAAATTTTTTTTGTCGATAACCTCAGACCAATCAATCAAATGTTGATTAATATGTAATCGATCAAAGACTACTTGAAAATGACTCTTCTGCTCAGAAACAAAATGTTCCAAATGTTCCTAAAAATTCTTGCTCCTATTGGACCATTTGTATCTATATGCATCAGGATCCCGATTCATGGATCTCTCGGTTCGAGAAATCAAAATAAGAGGATTAAACCAATTCTTCTTACTCTTTTTCAAATTCGAGAAATGTTGGTTGATCGTATATTTCATTATAGCTCTATGATTCAAAGTATCCTTTCCTATTTGATCCCTTTGAATTCCATATTCGAAGTTGCGATCGAATCTATTCATTAAAAAGAATCGATTCAATACATTTCTTATGTACCCATAGGTACTATATTGGATTTGAATCAGATTTTGGATCAATCTATATTGATTGATTGCCTCCATTATGTTGTTGCTAGCAAATACCACTATTCCTAGTTTTGGATCTTCTAAATCATTCCCGCAGGAGATCCGAACCCATTTTTTTCTGATCATTCGAGAAAAAGATTTATTCTCTTCATAAAAACTAGGAGGTAGAACCAATAAAGATTTCTTTTTCGATTCATCCCTGGCCTTATTCAAGAATTATTTTTGATCCAATCCGTAGAATCAATAGAAAAGGCAAATCCCTTATGATATACCAGATCCGGCTCGATTATTGAAGAAAAGGCTACGCCTTTATCTATTCAGCAAGAAGGCGGAGATTTGGGTTTAATTCCGTACCATCACCGGCGCATGCAATAAGAGTGATCACAGAATATCCGCTAAAGAGCATCCTCGGCAAGACCGACCCACCCGGAAAAGTAGCAAAATGGGTAGTTTAGCTAGGCGAGTTCAACATTAGATATAAACCATGAACAATAGAAAAAGGTCAAGCACTAGCCAGCTTCCTGCCGGATTTCCCTGTAGAATCAGACATTGGGGGCGACTATTCCATAGATGACGAGCCGGCCTCTATGGCCAACTTCGAGAAAAGAACTCCAAACAAGCTCACCTCAGAGGCGAGAATTGAAAAAATTGAAGATTATCCCAGACCCGGCTACTGGGGGCGACCTCCAAGACCTGTTTGCTCAGAGATCGGGGTAGAGATTGTTCGTTGATGGCTCGTCAAATGAAAGCGGATATGCGATAGTCTACCTTATTAAAAGCTTATTTTAACTAGTAGTAGCGCATATGCAACTAAGACATAACTACAATAGTGATAGTATACCTACATAAGAGATAAGCTTATATGCGAAAGGAAGTACCTATTCACTAGAATAGGCTATCCTAAGAACGATCTATATACTATAATAAGGAGTACCCTCCTTCATAGGTAATTCGATAACACTTTCCAGTGACTTGATGAATGAGTGAACGAAGGTAAAGACACACTTAACCTTGAAAGTGGATTGGTACTGGACAACTAGGACATCTAGTGTACTGATAGCAAGCATTCCATCAGAATTGTGAACTTGAATATCATACATTTCCTTCTTCTAAAATGGTATTCTAGTACAATACAACTAGGAGTCAAAGCATTAACTCCATTAAACCTATTGTATATAATAGAGCTAATTCAATTACTTATCTTATTCCACATCAGATTATGATTCTATTGATTCTAGTGCACTATCCTTAAGGTAAATCGGTATGAATGTGGAAGAATTAGGCGTTAGCCTAATGCTATCTAATGCATTCATTAATCAAAAGATTTCATTTTCCCTATCCTAGGTGTAGACGAAGACCAAGACTTCTCTAAGATTCGATTCGTTCACCCCAACCAAACATTCCCTACCTTAGTTTGATGCAATCTTACCCAGTTCATTCTTCCTCTCTATTGAGGAGTATCGAAGATTCTGAAGAGTCAAGCTCATTTCTATTATATATGGAATTTCCATTTGGTGAATCTGGTAGGATCTTCATTCTGGAGGCAAATCATCCTATGTGGTTTGGTTAGAACATTGTTGGGGGTTCAAAGGCAGTTTAGGCGGTTTAGGGGGTTCTACATTTTGTTCAGTATATATAGGATTAAGGGAGTTTGTATGGTGTTTTCTAGGATCTTTACACTTGAATTGGTTGTTAGGGTTTTTGGCTTGTTAAGTTGTTTTGATACAAGGGCAGCCCTAAACATCTGCCCCTTATCCACTCTTCGTGCTCTCAGTATTCCCAAGGACACATTGTTGCCTTCTCCCGTATTTTTGTTACTGCCTATGAGAACTCAAGAAGGGCAGCTATTGGTAGGCTTGTTACCGACCTAAGATTAAGACCCTTGACGCTCACCACAGCCTTCCACGTAATAAACATTGTTACTTCTTTCAATCTCTTGTTGTGAAGGCCATGGCTGCACGAGCCCGGTGCAGTTGCGTCCACCTACCATCAATGTTTCAAATTTCCCTTTCAAGGATTGATCATATATGTATCCACCGGCATTCACTGCCGATTGTGAAAACATGGGATTTATGCCTTCTATAGAAATAGGTGGACAGTTTGTGCCTCTCAAAACCATGGGTATGCCGCCTTCCAGGAGCGTGTCAGTGCTCGATATAAACTTTCCTCAGTCCTAGCCTTTCGGAACCCCTAAGGTAATCCGAAGAGAGGAGGATCCTGCAACCTATTGCCTTACCTTGGCTCTAACGCATCCCTGTGTACTTCAAATGTCTTAGGTAAAGGGTCCCTACTTGTGTATGGGCATTTCTATTTTCATGCTATTGTCCTTTTCCTTACTATAGATTCGATTTGACGGTATCTCGATAGGATCTTATCAAGACTGAGAAAAGCGCCTTCTATGGTTGCAAGGTGGCCTTCTCGTAAACATCCTTTCTTAGCCCCTTTGCCTTCTCTTTTTCGATGACATTTCATATTTTCCCTTAGATGTCACTTCGTCTATCAAATCAAACAGCGGCTATTCACCATCTGGAAAGACAGTTAAGCCAAGGAAAGGAAGAACTGCTGATAAGAATGCAAAATGTCATATTTCTCTCCATTAAAGTTTAATATTTTACACCTATTTAATGCCTAAATACACTCATTATCTTTATATTTTGATTTAGGATGCGAACGGAGTAGTTAAGTGCAAAACAAAGCTAAATCGCGCAATTCTGGACAGCTCTGACACTGTTACATTTTTTGGACATAACTCTCTCATCCGAACTCCGATTGAGGTGATTCAAGATGTTTTGGAAAGCCAAGAAGAAGATCTACAACTTTCATGTTTTGAGTTTTGAGAAATAAAGGCTGAATCAGAGCTGAAATTGGACGTGAAGTTGCTGCACCTGTGCTGTTTAGTGTTTTGGAATATTATTTATCTAGAAGCTTCTAGTTGATGGTGGAGGATGTGGTGCACGAAAATTCCAACTATTTTAGCTATCCTAATTGTATTAGGACTTTTTCTAGTTGTTTTAGGCTTTTCTAGTTATATTAGAAGTTTATTTCACCTTTAATATTTTCTTATTAGATTAGGATTTCATTATCTTATGAGATCTAGTAGGCTTCACAAACTATAAAAAAAGGGAGAAATCATAAGATTTGGACGACCTCTTTTTCTCTTTTTTTTTCCTCCTTCAAGATTTCTTCATGGCTCTGCGTGGCTAAACTTTTATTCTTGGTTGAAGGAAATTGAAGCCTCAGAATCATAAGAACTGTGAGATCTAATTAGTTTTTACTGTTCAATTTATGCTTTAAGTATTGAATGTTCTTCTGTTTTATTTTTATGATTCTTTCGTTTAATTGCTAGGGTGTCCAACTAGTTTATTATTCGTTATAATCTATTGCTAAGTTAGATATCAAATCCATAATTGTTTGATCCTTCTAATTTGCGAAACAACTAAGATTTAATAATTTGCTGCGTCAGAGATTATTAGATTTTAGGAAGAACGTTCAACTAAATTAAATGCAGCCGCGTGTGTTTGTGTTGTTTAGCTTCATCGATCCCTCTAATTCTTAAGGCTGTTACTAGATTAAAC
The DNA here is from genome assembly GCA_037974665.1 of Ehretia macrophylla. NCBI lineage: Eukaryota > Viridiplantae > Streptophyta > Magnoliopsida > Boraginales > Ehretiaceae > Ehretia > Ehretia macrophylla. Next base: position 11,802,481 of record CM075765.1, read on the forward strand.
CTTTAGCGCGTGTCTGAGGT